>JARFJB010002023.1:630000-937500 GCA_036346205.1 Vesta saturnalis | reverse complement strand
AGTTGAATTAAATGACAAATAAAAACATCCAACAATATTTTGGGATTGGGCGTCGTTCCAATAATGATGACGTCATTGATTGGTGATCGACATTAAAAGATGAGCATACGTTTAAATCATTACACCCCTTTTTGTTTAGTTTTTTTGACTTATTAAATTTGTTCCATACTTAATCAGCACATTGCCATTTTTAATTTAGCATTAAATTTCTATTTTAACCTACCCTCTAAGGACTCAAGTATATACGAATTTGTATTTCAGATGGAACAGTCAATCTAAAGTCGATGTTTGATACCAAACACGTCGATGGTATTAAGTCAACAATAAACCACGTTCCTTTCGGAACAAGTTCTGATTCAGAATCGCCTACAGAACCTGTGACTCAACAAACGATTGCAATGTTACGGGCTAAAGTGGTGCCAACTAAAAATTGAAACATCCTTTCAATAGATCAAGAAAGAATTCTCTAAATAGCTAGTTTTAACATAGTTTTAGATTTATAAATTTGTGAAGTACAGATATAAATGTTATAATACGTTTTATGTAATTTTTAGTTCCTCTTAATTTTTTTTGTAAATATTTGACTGCGTCATTACTGTAAAAGTATATGAGTTGGATTGACTGATGAGAGTTGAAGCCAAATACGTACCGTTGTAAAAGAGTAACTAAACATAAGCAAAAAAAGATCATGCTTCAAATAAAAATTATTGCAACCACTTCAAAACGTCAAAACTTTGCAAATACATAAATTCTTCCTTAAAACACTATTTCATGAAAAAAAATCCTAATCATACTCAAACGGAAGAACGTCCATACAGTCAGTTGTAAACAAAATGGTAATATTTTATACAAACTGAACTAGATGTAAGAGCATTGTGTAAAGTTATTAAAAAACAAAACTATGCTTCCATCTCGTTAGTCTCCAATATAATACTAAATATTTCAATAATTACGTAGAATAGAAAATATTTGCATTTAGTTTCTAATTTATCATAAGCTATGTTGAGTCGGTACAAAAATACTCCTAAGGATGTAGGTACCTATACGCGTTCATTGGTCACAGATTAGCAAATTTATCAAAAGATTGATACCCAACGGTTACCAAAATAACTTCAACATTACTTTCAACATTCTGAAATATAAACCCCACACTTATACAATTATAATTTTTAAGAAAAAGTTGTATATCTGTGAAATGTAATTGTACCGTCTCAATTTTCCTTAAAGCCGTAAAAAGTAAACTCCGACTGAATGAACTATTATTTAACTTTGTTAGAAGAACTGTTTCTAATTCTAATAATGCTAAGTTTAGTGATTAGTTTTAAACGTGAAGTACCTTTTGAAGTGTCTCAATGTTGTAGATTACAAAAATAGTTGTTGCATTTGCATAACGTACTTATCAATACTCCTTGACACGTTACCGTGATGTAATAATGGGAGGCAGTAATATATTTTTGTATGTTTTTGTAAGTAGTGTGTAGTGACTTGGTAATTTACTTGACCAAAAATCATTTCTGTATAAAATACTAATGCCAAATTTACTTCCAGTTTTGTTAAAATGTTTGATGGTATCGCAAATATTGTAAATGTGAACCATGGAGTTTTTATACAAATGCAGAAAACTAATTGTGGTGAATGTATTTTAGTTTACACATGTAAACAAATTAGGTTCACTGTAGTTATATTAGTTTATCGTGAAATAACTTAAGACTGACTGGAATAGATTTAGTAATAGTTTTTGTCAATGACATATCGCGACACATGGTAAATGTAAAAGAACCAAATAAATATTCTGAAACTTTAGCACCATTGGAAAAAATAGAGGTAGTTACAAGTGCTTACCGACTTTGAATAGATAGAATTACCTACTTTACCTTCTCTACAGATACAAATCTGCATTATTAACGTTTCAGTAAATTTTTATTTTACAGAAATGAAACTTTTATAATAAACAGTTATTTTAAATTATTTTAAAAGAGTATCGGTTCATAAAAGAGGAACGCTCTTGCCTTGCAAAATAATTTTATATAGTACAAGTGCCTCTTTTATGAACTACTTAATACCTCTCTTGCTATTTTTTACGAAAACCATCTGCGTGTATAGATTAAATTTATTAAAAAAACATTTAATAAGTGTAATATACGGCAAAATTCAAAGTAGAAGTAGATTTGTAGTACCATAAATTATATTGTTAGAAGAATTAAAAGATTAGAAACGTTTACTGAGTCAAATTTAAATTTATTATGTGAGAAACAGCTTCATTTTGCAATTAAAGATTTTGACTGCATATTTTACAGTCCAAGTCTGTAGAATGTGAAAGTTGCGGTTATGCCAGACATTATAGTTTCATGCGACGATTTTAATGTTTCTGTATGGTCTAGAAATGTAAGTTTTATAATTGTCAGTAATAAAAGTTACCATCCGTACTATAAGGTTATAAATTTTGATTTCGGTAATTATGTTTTTTTTTACATTTAGAATTTACATACATAAAGATAAAATTTACATCGATTGGGGCTTGAACCTTGATGACGCAGTTGGTTAGCGCGGTACTCCAGCAAAGTACAGGTCGTAGATTCGAATCCTACTCGAGGTAAACTTTTTATTTATGTATTTAATAAAATTAATAATAATTTTTGATTTTGGTAAATTTGCTTTGAACTTGGACTGTAAGACATTATTTGTTTTGCTCTTGTTACAGAAGACAATACACAATTTTTAGTACCTAAGTCTTTTTTAAGTATTTATTGTAATAACGTAATTTAAAGTAGACATAAATAACATGTTTTCTTATATATGTCCTATTACATATAATGATTTTGATCTTTTAGTTTAATTATGAGCATTAGTTTTTTTTATTTTGATTGAAGGTGATGATATTGGAATGGCGAGGCCTTGTATTCTTGTGTCATAATAAAATGTAGAGAAGTTATGCAAAAATATAGCATATCATGAACTTTGTTGTCCATATTATTACAAATGTTAACCAAGCTGGGGATTTTTTACAACCTGAATTTTTTCACACAAATGTACCAATTTCAGACACTGCTCCAAATCATTTGGTTGTAATATATTTCAAACGTCAGTCTTGCAAAACGAACGCATTAGTTCTAACCACTGAACTGTACTTATACTGGAACGCGCGCTCCGTCCGCCAGCCTGCTCAGAGAGAGAGGGCCGCAAGGGACATCTCTGTCCTACTCTCCAACGTACGCGCATGTGGACAGCAGTCAATTGTCAAGTCGTTCAAAAAGATTTGATATGTTTTGAATCCTTTAATGATGAATTTTTCAATGATAATTCGTTAACAACATGGGCATTTACAAATATCCATTGAAACTCGTTTTACCTACTGTTATTCTCAGTCATTTTACAAAAATAATTAACTATAAAAATAATTTCAAGGTATAATCAATGGTATGCGTTAAACTTGGGATTTTTATTAAACACAAAAGATGTATAGTACATTTTATAAATTTTACACCTAGTTACACGTGTCAGCATTCTACATTATCGGTATGTATAAAAATTATAATCAATCTGTAAAGATGTTTAAAAAGTATAATCCTAAAAACAAACGTAATTACAACAATTATATGAGTCAGTGTATAAAAGCAACAAACAATAAGCAGTATCGTAAAAATCAATAATTAATAAGTAAATTATAATTGCCGATCTGAAGTTACATTTTGGTTAGTTGATTTTGGAGTGACGTGCTCTAACGCTGTCAGTTCTCTCGCGCAGCGCATGCGCACAGCGTTACGAAAAGGACAGGAGTGATCCTTGCGCGCTATCTCTCTCGCCTCGCTGCTTTCCTATGGCAGATACCACCAATGCGCGTTCCAGTATAAGTACAGTTCAGTGGTTGTAACAGATAGATGAAATTGACAGTTCATAAAAACCTCCGTATTTTCGTATTGTAGTATGCTGTTAGATGTTAATGTTCTTTGTATTATAACCCCAAATTATTGTGTCAAAATTGTGGTTAATCCAAATAGCAGTCTCTTAATTTGGACACGTAGTGTTAGAATTATGTACACATTCGAATATTTCAATGTATGCATTTTTCATCTTTTTCTGATAAAAAAGAGTACAATTTCTCCTATCATAATTCTTACACAGGGTGTCATAATTCAATCCAATGGTGTCCGTTTTATGTACAGGAAGGTTATCATTGTTACAAAATAGGACAGAATTGTGGCCAACCGAAATACCCATTCCTTAATTCGGACACGTAGTTATTTTCAGGTTTTAGTTTATGTCACCGAATTCTCCAGACTTGACACCGTTAGACTTTTTTCTTTTTGGTTATTTAAAAAACAAAGTGTTCAGCATACTCTTCAAGAATTGCGAGATGCTATAACTCATGAAGTTCATAATATTGGTGCCGAAATGTTACAAAATGTATTTGCGAATATGCAACGTAGGGTGAACTTATGTTTACATTTTGAACATATGCTGTAAAGCAAAGTCTGATAACTGTGTACCTAAGGAGTTAAAAAAAATTTGTAAAAGACATTGTCATTCCATAAACATGTACTGTACATTTTATTTAATTATAATGAAATTATAACATTTAAATACTTAAGATTCATTATTCTGTAATGATTTAATCCAATCATTAAATATTTTATTTATTTTGTTGTATTTTATAGGGATGCAGTCTAATCAAATACAAAATAGGTATTATTTAAATTAAGATAATATTTTATAATATGTATAAGTTAATGACCTTCATACAGATTTGAAACTGATCGTAGTTTTTACTCGAACCATGCTCTAGAATAGCTAGAGCAATACAGCTTCTTACCAACCTATCAGTGGTACCAACTTAAATATTTTGATCACGTGGTATACACTTGGAATTGATCACTCTGTATTTTGCATCTTTTTTTGATAAAAGTAGAGTGGTATTTTACCTTCTACTTTAATTTTTGCAAATAAAAGTGTACTATCCAAATTTTGATACGTGATGTCAAAATAAAACTGGTGGTGTCCGTTTTATGTTCAGTAATACGGTTATCGTTGTTACAGAATGTCTCTAAAGAAAAATTGTAAATATTCATTAGACATTACGCATTACGCATTATACGCACTGGAAGCTATAAAGAATGAAATGGCTATTAAGGCTGCAAGTAGGAAGTATAATATCCCCAAGACTCCAAATTTTATGGAAAATATCATATTCAGTATAAAGCTGAAGCCTCTACTGTTTTATCAAAAGAAGAAGAGGATATCTTAGTAAAATATATAGTAAAAGTGGCTAAAGTGAGATTCCCTGTAACCAAAGAACAGCTTCTTGAAAGTGTATATGTAATTTTAAACAAAAGAAAAAGTATAAATCCATTAAAAAACCAGGAGAAAACCTGCCTACCAGGTAGGTACTAGTATGAAGGCTTTCTGTGCCGACATAAGTACGTTTCTCCAAGAATGACGTAAAATTTGGTTCAAGCCTGGGACTCAAATGACCGAACAGAGTCTTTGAAAAGGGTTTTTAGAAATCGAAGAATTTTATAAAGGCGTAAATTGTACGGAGGCTACAAAAGATCCTAGGCGATCCTTTAATTCAGACGAAACAGCATTTTTCTTATGTCCAAAAGGATCTACAGCTCAGGCACTTAAGGGAAGCAAGAATGTTTACATCAGTACAGCCAACAACGAGAAGGAATGATTAACAACTCTTATTACAGATAATTGTCTTCTAGAGCCCTTAGTATTTATTTTAGATACTTATTAGACTTTTATTTTACAGCAAACGCGACTGGAGAATTAGCGCCTCCTATGGTGATGTTCCCATATGGACGGATTCCACAAAGTGTACTAATGCTAAACAATTCAGGAACTTCAATCCCGTGGTATCTACACTATTTTTTGCACTTCCTGGGGTAATAATAGAAATAATTATATTATTTTCTGAAAATTAAAATATTACATCTATGATAAATTTAAATTATTAGAAAAGTCACTTTGACAAAGAAGCTACACTATTCAAGGCTAATGAAATTTATGAATTATTTTTAAAATCCCAGATGTTTCAATGCCATAACAAGATTAAATTATTTTACCTACGACCACTGTAGAAAATAGACGAAAACACACGACACACAGCCTCAGTAAATTCGTCATTACGCACAGTTTTGTAAACAAAACGCACAGTTTGACTATATTAACAAATGAAAATATCACAATGTCATATGAATCGACAAATCGAGATACTTCTAATATACGTGATAATTGTACAGTAACCATAAATAATCATTGTAATGTTTCTAATGTTAATTAAACCAACGTAGTAGTAAATAGAACGAATTATATCGTGTATGATCATCAAAGTTGTGAGACATAATTTTGTAAAATTGTTTGAAATAAAATTGATCAAAAATCTAAAGATGCAATAATATACAGAGTATCCCATTTAAAGAAATGAAGATTACTAGTTTTAGATCTCTATGTATACATGAAACGAACAACAAAAACAAGGACTAAAATAAAAATTGACGTGTTTAAGCATCATCTACAATACCTGATAACAATGAATACCTGATAAAATGAAAATATTAAAGTAGTCCAGACTTTTTGGCACTGCCTATGGTCGTAGGTAAAGTATAGTACGTAATACGTGTTGTAGAGCAATTACGCACTCATGGAATTATGCACTCGCCGCGTGCGTGCATAATTTTTCCATTCGTGCGTAATATGCCTTTTACAACACTTATTACGTAATATACTATTTTAATCCCTAGAGATTAAAAGTAACACTTCAGTCCCCGAAATGGGGGAACCAAATAGTACTTTTAATCCACGAAGTGCAACAAATAATATACCGTTGCCTGTAATATTGTATGTAGACGTCCACAAGCCGCACTTGACAGTGCATTTTAGTAACTTTTGTTCAGAAAAAGGAATCATATTAATGTTTGTTTCCGAATTAAACCGCTTACAACTGGCTGGAAGAAAGCAACTGCTAAATTTAGAATAGATACTAATAAACAAAAAATTCGAAATTAAAATTATGCGTCGTTATTGGATACCGTAATTAAAGGCGCCGTTGCGCTTAAAATGGTGTAAAATGCCTTTAAAACTTGCGGCCTACTTCCTTTCGACGCAAATGCCTTAGATTATAGTAAACTCGTAACTGCAGAAGTAATTACAATAGGTAATGCTGTAAACCAACAAACACTTAAGAATCTTGAACAATTTATTGAAAAATGTACAATCGGGAAATTCAAACTTTCTCTTTCCACTGAAAGTGAACGGTTAGATCCAATATAAGATATGATATGTGGAGAAACTTACGACATGATGTAGAAAAAGAATCTTCAGATATACAAACTACAAAAGACACGAACCAGTTCCCTGGTAATAAAATACCAGAAGACTCTTTTGTTTTAGAGGCCGAGTAGCTAAATGAATATTTCTTAAGCACGACTGATGAGAACATTGAAATTATTGGTTCATTAGCAAACGATACTGGAGAGGAAATTGTGCTAGGATCAGATATGGAAACAAATGAAGATAAAAAGTGCAATCACCAGTAGAAAAAGGGATTGTAGAAGGAACAGAAATAAAAAACTACTAATACAAATACATACGAGAAAGAAATAAGTCCTGTATCAGAAGTAGAAACAAATGAAATAACGGCGGAAACGTCAGTAGAAAAAGAGTTTATACAAGAGAAAAAAATAGAAAACTCAACCATTACAAAAGAGGAAGAAATAAGGGTATTAGTATTAGTAGTACAACAGGAAAAGTTACAAGCGACAGAAACTGAAACGTTAATAAATGCAGAAATAAATGTAGAACCAAAAACCTCAATAGAAAACGAAACATTAACAATGATCCAAGTGCCCAGAAACAAACGGAGTATAGTTAGCAGAAGAGAGAACTAACCTAAGCCCGAAAAAAGTTAGTGGTAGTAAATTTATAGTACTATCACCAGAGTCAGGCAAATATGCAAAATGCATATTGCATATGCATTTGCATATTTTACACCTTTTTATTGAATTTTGCATATATTGAAACGTTTAAAAATAAAATGCATATAATTCCTTTTCAAAACTAATTTTATTTCTATTTCAAATATCTTCCTACCTAATGATGTACAAATCAACAAAATTCTTATCTTAATCTTCTACCTAGAATGGTTAGAAAGTACAAGAAAGACTACCTCTAAATGTGTTTCGATTACAGGATTAAATAGGTTGATTAAAATGTCATTTTATGTCGTTGCTTGCACTTAGGTACTTCAAAACGGGTAAACTACCAATGCAGGTAGTTCAGTTTATATTTGAACTTCAACAGTTTCTGTTGCAAAGTACAAAGTGTTATTCTTGAAAGTTTTACCGTATTCGGAGTTACACATAGATATGGCAAAAGTGTTTTGCTCTGCATGCAGTAAAATTGTAAGTACCTAACCTACGTAATTTTTTTAAAAAACATTAATTTTGAGGCCCTAGATAAAAAGACTTAAGATTTTTTTATATTCATTTGACATATTTATTCGTAAGATTTTCTGTTAAATTTTAATGTGAAATATTTTGGAACTTTTCGAGTCTTTTTAAACCCATGTTCTGACGTTAGGTAATTTTGTGATATGGGAATGTTTTCAATATCCCTGAATTAAAAATACGGTAAATTTTATATACTTAAAAAGAATTTTATAATGTTATAAACATATGTATTCAGATAGGAGAAGAAACTTTTTACTAGAAAATTTTGAAAAACACTTAGTGACATATTGTTTTTACAACTAAAAATGTAGTTATGTATATATAAACATTTTAATAAAGCAATTATCTAAACGATTTGTTTTATTGCGTAAAAAAAGTAATATTTTATAATATAATTAATTTATTCGAACGGTTTATGAAGTGCATATTTTGATAAATTTTGCTAAAATAAATGCATATTTAACACATTTGATATGCAATATATATATATATATATATATATATATATATATATATATATATATATAGATTATTTTGATCTAAAATTTCCAGATATAATCCTGGAAATAAATAATGAAGAGGCTTATTTATGTAAGTGCCATGACTCCAAGTGGCAACAGCTGGAAGTGGCCTTTAACAAAAAGACATTATTTGGTATACATTTGAAGATACACATCAAAAAATTAATCAACCTCTACTAATTAATAATAATAATAAAAGAGGTTTGTTTATGGTACCTGAAATAGAGAAGTTCAGAAATAATTAGAAATATTGATTTTTTAAATGTGTGTCACAATTAGGCTGAGAAGTGTCCGAAATAAAGACAGGGTCCGTTTTGTGTACATGAGGGTGTCAAATTTAAGTATGGTGTATAATTTTATATTTTATTTTTTAAGAAAAAACGTATCTTTCTATTTTGTATTTAGTCATCAATATAAATAAATGAAATGTGCTGAAATTTAAATTATTTTTCTTACTTTAATTCCACAAAACCTATCTACGTTAAGAAGTAATAAAATAAAAATGTCTTAAGGTGTTCGAATTTGATACGTTTACCTTATTAAGTGGAAAATGATATAGTCGAACGGTGTTCGGTTTCACCAAGACTAACTAAGGTCTCTACTTGATTGAAGAACACAATTTCGCAATTTTTGGGGAATTGGGAATTTTGACTATTGAACAATCATTCACTTAATTAAGTGTCCGAAAGGGTTCGAACTTACCCGGTTTTCCAAAAACGAATAGGATTTAAAAGTTGAGGTTTTCTGCGGTGCAATTTTGAGCAGATTAAACCTAGTTTACTGCACCCTAAAATTTACGAGTTATATATCGCGGGGTCTGCGGGACCCCGTAGCTAGGTGGCGCTATACTCACATATATTTCTTTCTCTTTATTCACAGCTGTTGTATACAACAAACGCGTGGTTCATGTTTATGGCCAAAAAATAAAAAAAGAGTGGAAAAAGTGAAAAGAAATCAAATAAAATTGAAAAAAGTGTAATCGAAGGTGAAATTAATTTTTCTTTTTAGTTTTAAATAGTTTTCCTTGGTTTTTTTTTTTAGATGGCTGTATTTCACCGTGCACTGAGACAATTCAATAGAGGGAACAACGCTGTGGCAAATTATTTGTTGGATATGTGTTGTGTGTCGGACGAAGAAGAATCCCCATTTGATAATGCTGATGATGAGGAGGCCGATCCAAATTGTATTCCAGACGAGGAACTGAATGATTTATGTAAATATTTATATCATACATTTTTTTTGTTTATTTGATGAGTGTTATTGTTTCAGCTGACGAAGAAACTGATGCTGACCCCCAACAAGAGCCTGTTACTCAACCTGAACGTGAGATTGAACCTTATGAATACAATGCCGATAAAGATATTGAAACACCGAAAATTGATGAAAGTACGGCCGATGGCCATGTTGACACCAACGCTGTTTGTTTTGGCACCAAGCGGTCGTAGATTATCCACAGAGCCTGTGATTAGTGTAAATGCCTGTGTTCTAAGTGCTGTTTCGACCAAACCAAACTGTTGGTCCACATAGAATTTTGAAGAATGCATCTCTCGGTCTTATTTTTAATCGTAGTTTCAATAATCGGGTCAAAAATGAAATCCTTAGACGAACAAATGAGAGAGCGACATATGTTTAAGCGAAATTGAACGAAAACAGACGAAAAACCCGTCAATAGAAACTAATGGATGCCTCTGGGTTGGAGGCCTTTTTTGGAATTTTATTGTACATCGGTGTTTTGCGTGATAGGCATCAACGTATTCGGAAATATGGGACAAATCAACAGTCACCAATGTCTTCGTGCTGTAATGGACAGAACCAGGTTTGAAACGATACTTTTATCCGTTTTGATGATTCCATTGGTCGTCGTGGTCAAGCCGCGGCTGAGAGAAACCTTCTTGGGCCTGTGGAAATTTTGATCGAAGAAGTAAATGAAAGCCTGTCATCGATTTATGTTCACGATGACCAACAGCTAAAATCATTTCGAGGTCGCCGCAAGATTCGTCAGCACATACCAAGTACACCGTCAAAATACGGATTGAAATTTTGGTATACACTGAAAGTGCTGATCAGGCTTCTGGACTTGGACGTCGTGGTTATGGATTTGATTTCTGGATATTTCAACACTGGCCGTAGTCTTACTGTGAATAACTTTTTCACTTCGGTTGAACTTTCCATCAAACTTTAGGAAAAGAAAATTACGCCATTGAGCACCATTCCAAAGGTATTAGTAATGAAAGAAGTGGTAGATGAGAATAATGTCCCTATCAAACGAAACAACAGAAAAGTTTTCCAGCTAGTTCATTAATCGATTTTCGGATTTTCAGACAAGATGGTAATGGTGTCCAACAGCCAATAAAACGGCCCACTTCGTTATCAACTCAGCACAATCGTGAGAAGTCAACATCCGGCGCACGAAAGGAGGAGTGGATGTATTTGATCAAATGGTTTCAAATTATTCGTGCTCTCGTAAAACTAATCGCTGGTCGATGGTGGTATTCTATAATCTTCTTGATGTTGCTGCTTTGGCATCAGTCATCATTTACAGACAATTCAACCCACCAACTCAAAACAGAAATGTTTCGCAATGGCAACCTGATTCAATTAGCTGAACAGCTCATCGACACCCAAATCACTGAACAAGCCCACAAGACTACTTTTTCAACGCTTACACCATCAACTAAGGTTGCTCTTCTTTGCCATGTTCAACCGCCTACGCCATTAGATTAACGTTTACCTAGTAAAAAGGTATGGCTGTCTTTCAAAAAGTTTGGAATATGTTTTGATTTGAATGCATTTATTTTTTATACAAGATGCTTTTCGTGTCCCCGAGGTGATGACAGAAAATCTCAAAATGGTTTCGATTCCTGCAGCAAGGCCACTTGATCCAGACACTATCGTGTTTGCTGCTTGAAATGTTTCCCTGAGCTACCTCTTCGACCTATGGATATTGAATAAGCAGTGCTTCCATGTTTCTCTTTCATTTTCATTCAATTAAAAATTAAAAAAAAACATGTTGTTTCCGCTCTTTTTCTTATATTTTTGGTTGAAAAATTAGTGGGGTCTCTGAGACCCCGCGTTGTAAACCTGCACTTCATAAAATGCAAAATCATAAAGAATTTACGAAAAACCCCAGGACGCTAAAAACGTCAGAAATCGAAAGAAAGTTCAATTGAGGGGTACTGAAAACCCCGGGAGAAAAAATAAAAAGAAAAAAAATTTCGGACGCTCAAAGCCATGGGGTTTCTTAGACCTCAAGCTTGTATTAAAATTTAAATGATAAAAAAATAGTCAGAAGTTAATCTTCAAAAGTCAGCGTATTCACCGGGTTGTACAAACAACAAAAACATGCAATGCACAAGAATTTATTAATCTTTGTCAACCCTCCAAAACAAGAAATAGGCACAATACCTTTACCTTAATTAACTTGTTATTCAGACACCTGGGGAAGAAACCCATGGGATGAATTTGGAAGCAATGTCGACGATGTTGTAACCACGCTCGACTCTCTCTCGTGAAGGTTTCGCTTCCCAAATTGCGTTTAGATTAGAATTTCAATTGGTTTTAAGTTACACTTATGTCTATATTTACACGTTATTTGTTAACTTTACTTTACTTTGACCTAGTTCTACTTGGTACTTCTTTAGCTATACACAAAAGCTGGTTTATTTACAGCGGGTTACTCTAATTATTACAAGGTCTAAACAACGCTTATTATTTTGAAAAATACGAATAGCATATTTATTTACAGAAAGTTATCTGTTATCGGCGAACTGTGAACTAACTGTCTGGAATTAGGAACGAATGCTAGTTTCTTCCGCATAAAAGCGATAACTACTCCAAAGAACAGTGAAAGCACTAGGTAAAATACTTAACACCTTCTTGGATTTTCGACAAAGTCCCTTTGTTCAAACTGCGCTTAACGATAAATCAATCTCGTTATGGTTGAACGACTTAATATGACCCCTTCAAGTATTGGTTCAGGGATGAAGCCTCATACTGACGGAAGTTCTTTCAATGCGGATTATGGTTAACGTCGTTCCGAAGTACTCACTCGCGCCGTAACTGTAACCTATTAACGCCCCTGCATCCAAATTAGTCCTATCCTCTTAAAACAATTATTTGTCGCCACATTGGTTTTTTTACCCCGACTGTGCTAATTAACCAACATCTTTGAACACGCGCCCACACGGAAAAATTGCGTCACCCAAAAATACTTCACAACCTGATCTGTGTAATTAATATCCTGTACATTAAAGATTTCCTAGCGACTCCAGACCTTAATGCCTCGTACCCAAAGCCAAACTCTTCGTTTAAACCTAAATTTCTTATCGAAATTCTCCCATTTACCAAGAAACTAATTAATTCTTCCTCTCATCTTAGTAAAAGGGTTTACTAATAATCTTCATTTAAACAAACCAAAAGCTTTATTTTTGCTTTTCGAAAAAACGATTCTACAGGCGATTGCTATCTGTGGAAATTTCGAATTCTTTTTAACACGTAAAAGACAACAAAAAAATGTTACAATCTAAAAGATGTCCAAACATTTATGCGTTATTAATTTCAATGGCATGGATTTATACTACATTTCAGATGTGCTGTATTGACAAATAATTTATAATTTTGAACTAAGCGGCAAATATGTGCTAAAATCACGCCCACATCACAATATTAATAATAACCCGAATAGTTATTCCATAGAAATGTTCCTACAGCTGGACCCATAGTGAAGGTACATAACTAGCACAACAGCAAATCATGCGTAATTATCAGAACTTCTAAAAAATAGCGCCATCTAAAACTTTGATGTGCGGTTGTATTTGTATTATAAAATTTGGTTTTCAATAATTGAAAATACACATATAATGCTCAACGTGTCGACAAAATACACATTCTCGCGGTCACAGATACTTTATAATAATATAAAAAAAATAACATGTGAATGTGAATTATATCTGAATTCGGCGTAAGTTTTAGAAGTTTTTTACTTTGTAGGGGACATATTTATTTTGTTTCAACATTCTCTGGCAAGAAGATTTAGAAATATTACACAATCTCTATCTGCCGTAAGGAAGTACGGGGATTATTATTGACTGTTTGTAGTACCAAAGCTGCGTTTTCATCAGTCCTTACATTTTTCCTTCAGGTACGTTTTGGTTTTTTGAAACTACCGTAGTTTTTCAAGTTTTTACTTAAACTTACAAAAGTTTTGGGAGTTGGTGTGGATCGTCTTGGAAAACGTGCTCCGTAAATATCTGTGGCCTGTGCTGTATTTTTATGACATTCACCGTATATTATCATATTATACATATCTTCATTAGTGTGAATAAGTATCAGATTTAGTCGAATATGACCATTTTGATAGATTAAAATAATAAACGGATTTAAAGCATCAGATTTAGTCGAATATAAAACATAAACTCACCGCATAAATTTTTACAACAAACAATAAACATAAATGTCAAAACCTTTCATTTCGAAACAACAGTTCCAGGAACGTTTGTTTTAGTTGAAGAAATTAGATGTGACAATATTTGTCATTAAAAAAATTATATTGAAATTAAAATATCTCGAAAACTGTTGACTTTTCGGAAAATGTTCATATAAAAAATTCTTAGAATTAAGTGCCCTTTCACATTCATCTATTTTCAAGGTTCCTGGGATCGATTAATTTCTTTGCATCTCAACGCCATCTATATCTCAATGAAGAGAAAGACCGTTGTTACACAAAACTAAAGTCTTTTGTACATTATAGTGAATTCCTTTCACAGAAATCGAATCTCTTTCAGTCGTCCAAAAAATGGCGCCGGGAGTTTTAAGTGGGACACATTATATACGAGGTATTTCGGGAAGAATACACGCAACTTCAGGAAATGATAGATCTAATCATTTTAAGACAAAACTTTTATATAAACGAAAGTCCAGTAGCGTTTGGTTTTCGAGGTACAAGGTGTCAGAGTTACAAAGAAAAAAGTAGATTTTTTAAATATCTGCCAAGACGAAAAAAGGTATTTTTCTCATTTTAGGCCTAATAGATCGAGATAAATTGGTTTTATCATGTACAGTGGCGTAGAACGCAAGGGGTAATGCAACCTCTTAATCCCTAATTTCCACGCCAATGGAGTAAATTAGATTTTTTTGTTAAAATACGAAAGCTTGATGTTTTTTAGATAAAGAAATTATACGTCTAAATCGATAACATTCTAAGATATTTGCATTTTTAGGTATTCATTACCAACTGCTTAGGCAGGTTATTAACTGTAACACCCTGTGTGTTGAAAACGAAGCACTATTGGACTTACGTTGATGTGAAAATTTTGTGTTAAAATCTATCATTTCCTGAAGTTACGTGTATTCTTCCCGAAACACCTTATGTATATATATATATATATATATATATATAGTGTGAGTGCGTGTGCGTGTCCGTGCGCGTGCGTGTGTGCGTGTGTGTGTGTGTGTGTGTGGGTGCGCGCATGGGTGCTTGAGTGTGGGCCTGTGTGTGTGTGTGTGTGTATGGGTGAGTATGTGGGTGTGGGGCCGTGCGCGCGGGTGTGTGCTTGCATGATTGCGTGATGCGTGTGTTTGTGTGTGCGCCTGTGTGTGTGCGCGTGTGCGTATGCGTGACCGCGCGTGTGTGGGTGTGAGCGCGTGTGGTGTGAATGGGTGTACGTGCGTGCCTGTGGTGTGTGTGTTTCTGTCTGTGTGGGTGTGTGCCTGTGTGTGTGTGTGCGTGTGTGTGCGCGTGTGGATGTGAGCGTGTTGTATGAATGGGTGTGCGTGCGTCTGGGTGTTTGTCTTGTGTGGGTGTGTATGTGTCTGGGTCTGCGTGTGGTGTGATTGGGTGCGCCTGCGTGCGTGTGGGTGTGGGTGTGTGTGGGTATGCGGGTTTGTGCGTGTGTGTCTGTGCCTTGGTCTGGGCGAATGGGTGAATGGATGTGCGTGCGTACGTGTGGTGAGAATGGGTGTGCGTGTGGGTGTGTGAGTATGCGTGTGTATGCGTATCTGTGCGTGTGTGGCTGCCTCTTGGTTTATGTGCTTGTGTGTGTGTGAATGAGTGTGAGTGTATTGTGTGTGGGTATGTGCGGGCGGGGTGAGCGTTGGCGGGCGCGCGCGCGTGTGTGTGGGTAAAAAATTTCAATTAGGTACGTGGATGGTTTCGTACTGGAGTTATCGTGGATACTAACATACATCCACACAGACATCATGGTCGATCTTGGCGAAACTTGGACAAAAGTTGTAAAATGTTCTAATAAGTCGAATTAGCGATAGTGAAAAAAAAGTTTATTGCATAACCTATATATGTATATGTAGGTTGGAAGGTAAGAACCTGTAAATAATTAAAATTACCTATGCAACCATCAAATACTGTAGTAACCGGATAAAATCAAAGTTCTTCCAGAATTAAATTTATTACCTAAGTTAAGCTAAGATCTATTTATACTGAATTTATCACAGTCTTAAATTGTTTTGTAATTCCAGAAATTACAACATTAGGTTAAGGAAATTTTTGGACTTCTGGACAAGATCAACTAATAAAGTTGCTGCTAACAACTCTAACCTGGGAAGAGTGATTGTTTCTAGAAGTGACACTCCTGATTTGGCTGCAAGAAGTTTAACTGAATGTTAGTTCTGTTGCCCTTAGATAGATACAAGTGCCATACACAGTGCATACTCCGATGCATCTGCAAATGTGTGTATTTGTAAAGTAACAAAATTGTGAATTAACATGAAACGAGGACTTGAAATGTCGTTAATATACTTAAATCCTGTTCTAAATTTAACCCACATGGAGTGTAGGTTCATCGGTTCCGACTCGTCTCAAGTACGTTTAGTTTGCCACAGCTCTTGAATGATTAATTTTGCCTCTACGATAATAGGAACCAATAAGCCTACACAGCCAAAAAGTTGTCCTACTAAAAATTGATCGTTTGGTTACTTTAGAAACATTCTTTAAATTCTTTAAAGGAAAGGTAAACATATCACTGTCAGGGTTCCAATATAATCCTAAAATTTTGGTAAATTTTTTCGGTAGACTGGTACAATTATTATCATTCTGATAATTAAGTTCGAGTACATTGCTTTGATTTGATCGACAATTGTAGCTAAATTTAATTCCTCAATGGAACGAGCGCCAGTAAGAACGTCATCGTCATAAAAATCGTGTTTAATGATTTGTGATTCAGTTGTAAATTGAGATCTGTTTAAATTGGCGAGTTCAAATAAACAACGAATGGCTAAATATTGTGCTGCAGATGTGCCAAAAGTAACAAGATTTGAACAGTACGAAGCAAGTGGTAATGAAGGATCTATTCGCCAAATGGTTTTTTGATATTTCCTATGATTTGTTTTATGTCTGCAGTTAAAACGTAAGCGTGCGTTCTGATACGAGAAAGTATAGAAAACAAATCATCCTGTATGGTTGGACCAACGCCCTGAACTTAATTTATTGATGACAAAACCAGTCGTTTCGCTAGACTCTTTTAAGACTGCGTAATGTGGGACATAAAATAAATCAGGTTCGTCAAGTTTACTTTCAGACAAATAATTTTGATTAATGTAGTCATCAATACAACTGGTGTATAAATTTTTAAATTCTACGTTTTGAATAAATTGTTTTCTAAAATTTCAAATGTTTTTTGCTTCAATAATGTAGAATTTTCTAGTTGAGCAATATTGGGCTTTAATAGACAATGAATCTGCCATCGGAGTGTCCAATAAACGTTTCTACGAAACACAATTCACAAAAGGCTTCTCCTTCGGTTAAATATTTAGACTTTGAAATGCATTCATGAATTTTCCAAGATTTTTGCAGATCATTGTTAATTCATTTAAAGATAGAAACGATACAGTTTTGTCTAATTTATTTTTATGAAATACGTTACCTGATTGGTTGTTTAATTTGACCTATAGACAAAATATCGTAAAAAATACTTGGGCCTATTAGAATATCAATAGATGTGGGATCTACTAGGTTTATGTTTATAGGTATCTGTAAGTTATCCAAATCCAATGAGATTAAAGGTAATTTTGTTGTAATTTCTGGAATTACAAAACAATTTAAGACTGTGATAAATTCAGTATAAATAGATCTTAGCTTAACTTAGGTAATAAATTTAATTCTGGAAGAACTTTGATTTTATCCGGTTACTACAGTATATGATGGTTGCATAGGTAACTTTAATTATTTACAGGTTCTTACCTTCCAACCTACATATACATATCTAGGTTATGCAATAAACTTTTTTTTCACTATCGCTAATTCGACTTATTAGAACATTTTACAACTTTTGGCCAAGTTTCGCCAAGATCGACCATGATGTCTGGATGTCTGTGTGGATGTATGTTAGTATCCACGATAACTCCAGAACGAAACCATCCACGTACCTAATTTAAATTTTTTAGCCACTCACACGCGCGCGCGCCCGCCAACGCTCACCCACACCCAACCCCGCCCGCGCACACACGCAAGCACGCCACAGACACCGCAGCACGAACACCACACCACGCACACCCATTCATACCACACGCACACACACACGCGCGCGCACCACAGACACCGCTAACTCGCAAACACGCACGCACACATTCACGCACCCAGCCGCAAGCACCCATCCCCCACAGGCACACAATCCAACACACATACTCACACACGCAAGCACGCACGCACGCACACACCCACACCTCCATACCCATACACAACACACTCACTCACTCACACACGCGCCTGCCTGCCCGCCCGCACGCATGGACGCACACACACACAGACACATAAACCCAGACGCAGACACGCACAGATACGCATACTCACACTAACACACCTAACGCACACCCATTCACACCACATGCGCACGCGCGCACACATACATACGCGCGTGCGTGCTCACACACGCAAACCCACACACACACACGCAAGCATGCAAACACGCAAGCACACACGCAAGCACGCACGCCCGCACACACCCACACATACACACACACGCGCGCGCACACGCACGCACACACACAAACAGGCACATAGACCCATACGCAGACAGACACGCACAGATACGCACACACGCATACTCACACTCACTCACCTACACGCACACCCATTCACACATGCGCACACACACAAAAACCCACACACACGCAAGCATGCAAACACTCAAGCACGCAGGCACATACCCACCCATACACACACACGCAAGCACTCACGCGCACACCGCATACCGACACACATACACAGAGACACACACACGGGCCCAGACCCACACGCAGACCCAGACAATCACCCGTATAACCAGACAAATACCCACACGTACACCCATGAAAGAGAACATGAAGTAATTACGACTGCTAGGTACATACATATTCATATTCCAAATACTGGTGGGTGGCGATACAGCTAATTAATAAAGTATTTCAATGGAAGGTTGATTTATGACTAATATATTACACCACCATCAAGTCTGTTGTAATGATTCGTTGTATATGATGGTTTACGAAAAAGGAAGAAGGTAATTAAAATCTGAAAAATGTGTTCACACCTTGTGTTGTGTTGTGTTGTAACAAGAAATTCACAAAACTTTCTTACTAATTTTCAGTGCACGCTCTAAAATTTTGTTTAATACTGAAAACAAATTGAAATAGTTAAAACACTTGAATCAATGTTGCAAAGTGATTTATAAATATGGATGATTTATCTGACCATAAAAGCGTAAGATGTAGTTCTTGTCTATTAAGGCAAATACACTTAACCGTTTCCCTAACAAAATTGCCGTATAGAGGGCAAAATAAAACATTTGTTACCTGTACAGCAAAAGAAATAAAATGATAAACAAATTTAAAATTGATGAATAAGTTCAAAAGGAAATATGTAATTAAAAATTATTAATTTTATTAAATACATAAATAAAAAGTTTACCTCGAGTAGGATTTGAACCTACGACCTGTACTTTGCTAGAGTACCACGCTAACCGTTTGCGCCATCGAGATACAAGCCCCAATTGATGTAAATTTTGTCTTTATGTGTGTAGAACTGATGTAAATTCTAAATATTATATTTAGAATTTACATCAGTTCATACATAAAGCCAGTTGACATTATCAGTCTCTTTAATGCTTTACCAGACTGTATTCTTTCATCATATTTAGAATTGTGAGGTTTCTCATTCTTCTAGAAATACTCCCAATTTTTGTCACAAAAACGATACTTCTGCATGCTTTGCACATAAGTAAAAAAACAGATTATCAGTTGTAGTATTAGCCTTAGAGCGTTTAGGGGTTGTACATATGATCTAAGCTATCTTCCATTACAATTGTAACAAATAGAGATACCATAACATTAATGAAAAATGGGTGCAAGTAAATTCGATGAACATAGTTAAAATGAACATGTACGACAAATTTTAAATTTGTTCAGTATCGCTCCCTCTTACCTTTTCAGTGATTCCATTGCTTAGCACAAACATTTATCTATAATATAAGAAATACAATAAAAAATATGTTAACCAAATCCACATTTTATTAAATATTTCAATAAGACAAATATACAATTAAAATAACAGTTTGTATGTGTTAAATTGTGTGTAAAATATATATCTGTGTAACAAAGTAACTAAGAAAAATAAAAATAATATTAATCAGTCCGGAATGATATTACATTTCATATGAGTGAAAATATATTCTAGATATTGTGATATTGAACACTATATTAATGTTAGTAAATCAATTGTAATGAATGAATGAGCACAAACTTTATGAAAACTTCCTATAACAAGTAAGCTTTCACAAACACAGATCTAAACCCTAAAAATATTTGATATGTATACCTCTCTAAATGAAATTAGTATTATCATTCAACAAACCTACTTGAAAAGCACAACATATTAAACCTAACATGCATTAGTAACAAAATAAACAAGAATTTAACTTTATGCGAGTACTTAAATTCATGTAAAACTATTTTACTAAAATTACAGAGGTAGATGCATAGGATAAATACAATAACTTAAATCTACTTAAATTGCGTCAAAACTCATTATGCAATCGAAGTAATTCTTTTTTAATTTAATGTGTTCTTTTGAGCAAATATTGTATTCCATAAAAGTATAATTAAAACAATCGATTTTCTTTATTAATGAAGACTTGATTTCAAGTGCCCATCTTGCCTAAATCTGTTAGCTTATATAATTATTGAGTTATTTCCAAATGATTAGAAACGTAAGTGTTATCTGCATTCATCTACCACATTTTATAATTTCAAAATTATTTGTAAATGGTTGATTTTGTGACTTGTGAACTATATACACATATTTCATAAAAATGAGATCACAGCAAGTATTATTACAAACTAAAACAAAAAGAGGAACACATTAAATGTAGTGCGTCAAGGATTCATTTGAATTGGAAGACTACTATGGGGTAATATCTAATGATAATTACTTCAATTGCAATTATCTGAAAACCCACAAATTATTAATCATTAAAGTCGCTAACTGATAAGCAATGAAATAGCTTTTGAATTGTAACGTTTGATCAAAATTAATTTTATTACAGACTTACATCTACAATAAACCAAAGTGTGTCTTTACTTAAAGTGCTATGTCCCCATTTGTATACACTAAAATTGGGCTAATGTTGGCTAATTTGCATTGTTCAGTTAAAAGATGGAAGATGGTTTGTGGTAAGACATTACTGGATGTTATATGCATATGGAAAGCGACATACTTTAAGCACTATAGTGCCATTGCCATTTTTGCAACAATATGATTCTATTATTCAATTGCCAATTTGTAATTTTTCAAGTATGAAAATATTTCATAAAATTTTATTATATGTCCAATTCATATTATTACATCAGTCTTTTGGTTAAAAGTTGTAAGATTTTCCGGTTGGTTAATAAAAATAATTCAAAAAATACATTTTAACATGTAACTATCTACTTATTCATCAACTTAGTTATAAAAAGATCTCTTTATATTACTCTTCATTAAATTTAGAACGTTTTACTAATATAAAACTAATACTCTTAAATTGTATAGACAAATTGTTACCTAAAACTACAATTTCATTTATGTATAGAATACTACTGACAAAATATTACACTACCTCACACTTCTTTTTACATCAATATATTGCCTAATTTCTAAGTATGTTTGTCACGATGAAAACGGTAATTCATAGTAGATTTTATATGAAAATGAAGATGCCGAACTTGTACTTGCACAAACTAAAAAGTACTTCTGCCATTAACGTAAATTTATTTTATACAGCAAAAAAAAACAAAACATTTTTTCCAGTTACCTCGCTAATTTCATTTGATTAAAAATTGTAAAATAACATACATCTCAAACATCTTATTTGAGTGTTGTAATCTAAAAGTGAAGAAGCAAAAAGATATCAAATTTTAATTAGCTACACACAAACAGGTTAATGTCTGCATTTGATTTAGGTTTTTAAACATTTGTTTCTCATAATTTCTATTGTAGCTAGTAGCATTTTAAGAAACCATTCTTGTGGTTTCCTAACTTTTGTAAACAAAAATAATTCATTTAATTGAATAGAATGGTACAAGTACAGGTTAATACAGTTTTTAAGCAAATATTGTATGTCAATTAATTTCATGCTAATTGTACACAAAAACAGGTTTTACAAAAGTTTCACATTTAAATATGATAATTTTTTTTTATGAAATGTCCGTTTTGTACAAATGTAACAAGTTAATTTACATTCTTTAACAATTAATTATGACTTTAAATATTACTATGGCACATTAGTAAAAGAATAATTTTCTATATAAGATTCAAGAATTACTACATATTGTACATTTAAAAACTAGTTTTCTTATTTAAATTCATTTATATGTTATTTAGCATTTTTGTGAAGATTTAACATTAATATAACAATTTAAAAAATTTCGTTGTTAAGAAACACAATAAAAGAAGTGTATTGACGTATAATCATTTTTAACCAAGTAAAATAAACTTCACATTTCAAATTTACATTTAGATTTTTCCTTCAATATACACTAAAAAATGGTTTTGTACAAATCTTGACTAATAAGAGTCGTAAGGTTTAGAAAAAAGAACCTTTAAAACAAAAATTTTAAATATAAGTTTAATAGTAAAAAATCAATACGATAAACCCATAAAGGGAAACATTGGCCCATACTTTAAAAAAAGTATTAATTTTTACATTCTTTAAAAAAATTAGATATCCCAAATAGTTTTGTTTAAATGGTACGAAAAAACATGAAAAGAAACATGTTACTCACTAACTTTTATTTTATTGGCAACACTGTGTTAAAAATAATTATTGTTGCTTTGACATGGAAAGAGAGTGGACGCGTAATTCCGGAAACCAATTGGCGACTGTTCGGCACGAAAGTGTTGAAAGAAGAGAGAAATATATCCTCTCTCTCATATTAGAGAATGAAAATACATAAAAGTGAAAAAGGTTTAATATATTCACATTTTCCAATGAAAATCTCAACTGATTACTTCAAAATGTTGATAAATCATTAACTATATCATGTTACTATCAAAACTTGAAATAATTCTCTTAAAATATAAGACAATTGCAAAATATTTTAAGATTCACAGACATGTTAGATGTAGCTCCTTCTTCCTTTTTTTTCCCTACAGCTTGTACAGCCTTATGCTGAACACACTACCATTGTAACAACATAAAAATAAAACTGATTAATTCACTTTTTATAAACAAAAAACAAAAATTAGTTTGGCACCAAAAAAATGGCGACCGGTTGATATTTGGTCGCAATTTTTTATGCAGGGCTGAAATGCATGTTATGCGTCTGCTCTCTTTCCTTGTCAAAGAATTGTGTGACCACACATTTTTATATTGTCAAACTTTTTCTTCTCCATTAAATATTTGGACTGATCCAGCTTAGGTAAGTAGTCAGAAAATGTTATATAATGCCTACAAAAAATGTGTGATGTAGATAATTCTTTATTGTTTATGGTTGTAAAATTATTTCAAGTTTTTGTGAAGCATAACCGCAAATATGCCCATATTGGTCCAAGTCCAGTTTGGGCCAATGTAACGCCAATCGAATTTTACAATTAATTTAACCCATGGTAAAGCGCTTTACATATGTTTAGCATAATATTACAATATAAAGTAATCTACGTTTTTTTCAGGTTCAGAAAAACTAAAACGTAAAGGAATGATGAAAGAGAGCCAGGAACATGAACATATGCAGAGTATATCCGAGACACTTTGTGGCGTGTCTGAATGATATTAGTTCTAAAAGTATATTTTCAGAAGAAGAGAGGGCAAGTTTTGAATCTAAACAAGTTGGCGGAGTACGATTCCCCGCTAAATAATCTTAGATTTTAGATTAACTATGAAAAATTATCCTGATAAAAAAGGTTTAACTGTGAAAATGTTTCAAAATAGTATACCAGGCCCAGATTGGGTTGCTTCTTTTCATAAGGCGCCATCCCAAATTGTCTGTGCGGTCCTGCAGCAATATTAAAAGGGCTCGTGCAGCTGTAGATGATGATGTTATAAATGAATATTTTAATAATTTAGAGGTGATTTTAAACAAAGTTCCAGTTGAAAATACCTGGAACTGTGACGAAACCAATACACGGGATGATCCTGGGACAAGTAAGGTTATTTGTAAAAGAGGGCTAAAACATGAACTAATTTAGGAGTTAACAAAATCTTGTACCTCCATAATGTATTGTGGAAATGCTATGGGCCTATGGGGGAAATGCTACCCTCTTATGTTGCGTATAAAGCGGAGAACATGTGGAGGGCTGTCGCTACAACCGGACAAAAAAGTGGCTGGTTTGACATGGCAATGTTTGAAAGTTGGTTTCTTACAACCTTGCCGCCTCACTTGAGCAAACAACAAGGTCCCAAAACTGTCATTGGAGATAATCTTAGCTCTCATATCACCTTAAAAGTTGTTAAGATTGTGCGAGAAAAACGAAATAAGATTTGTTTGCTTTCCATCACATTCTACTCACATTACACAGTCCTCGGAATGGCTTACTACGGCCATATGAATTTACTAAAAGATAAGCTTCCTTTGCTGCTGGTTGGCCATTTGTCCTCTCAACAGAGACTGTTTTGACCTGCATGCCGCAAAAAGTAACTGACAGCCGTCTTATTGGTCAAAGTTTTATGGAGCAGCAGGTAGAGGCGTCAGGAGGCAACTAGAAAAGATATTCCCCCCAAAAAACGTAAGAAGCTAGTAGTACCAGCAGGCGAAAGCATCAGTGTGGATGATGTTACAGAATTAATGACGCCAAAGGCATCCACCAGCCAGCCATCCAAATTCAGTAAGGTTAAGAGAGGTCATCCTAAAAATTTGAAGAAAATCCTAAACTGTCAGATTCATTTAGTGTTCATGGTGAGAGTTTCTCTGAATTAACATCTAGTGAGAATGGAAATTGCGGAGAAAAATGAGTGTAGAGGTGCCAGCTGAAAGTACCGCTATAAAAACGGAACAATGCTGCATGGAAGCTGATTTTTTAATCGTGTAGATTATTAGCCAGGTTTATAGTAAAGATGCCCAGTACCCAGTACTATAGTAGTAGTCATGAATTTAGCCAGAAAGGAAAAATGTATTGATTTACAGTTGAAGCAATATTAAAAAGAAAATATCCCTCCCACACTTTTAAATAAAAGTGAAAAATTTAGTGTAACAGATGTGAAAAGCTTCATGCAATGAAGGTAAGCCAGTATTTAGAATTCACTTGTTATAAACAAAATGAGTTGTTAGTCTGATTTCTTGTAGAAAACCTAATAATTTTTTTTGATTGGTCTCTGAATGGTATTACACAAGTAAGCTAAAGTAGCCCCGAAGTTAGGGTAGCATTGACCCAAACATTGAAAATTAAAATTGGTAGTTAAACATGCTTTTAAAAATAAATATAGCATGTTGTTCAAAACCCTTAACATAAAATTGACAAAACCAATTGTTAAACAATATTACTGTTCTTCCATTTTTAATTGGAGAAAGTGTAAAAATCTGAAAAAGTGTAACAAAGTAACCCTAGTTACGGTACCCATCCTACTACATAAAATCGTTCTAATACAAGCAATTTACATGTGATATTTCCTGCTTATTTTTGAGCAAAGATTGAAGAAAAGAATTTTGTCTATCATATACTGCAGGTGCAAATAATTTCTAAATGGGGAAACGCTTTTTGAAAATGTTTACATGTTAACAAACAAACTTATCCACTTCAAATAAACGAAATGTAAAAACCTGGTCATCTTAAGTGCAGGATTAAGACAGTAAGAGGATTGCACATAAAAAAATGGATTGTTGCATTTGGATATACTGTTTTATTTTCAGCAGTTCTAGCATGTTTTATGAAAACTTCACATTTCGATTCATTATTTCCCATTAAAATCTTATATGCAGTGAATTGATGAATTGATTTAAACAGGATTGAATACATAGTCTTCATCACATTATTCTTTTTTAATTTTGTTTGTCCACTCAACTGCATATAGGTTAAAAATACTATTGAAGTTATTGTAAATTATGTACATTTGTTACATGGTTACTTGATTTTATACAGTGCCCCAACCTATTATGTAAACCATGAAACTGAAATTAATAAAATTTTGAGAAACTGAACTAAACCACATATACAACGTTTTTGATGGTATGCAGTGATGTAATCTTTAAATTTTGTGAAGTAATGTTAAATGGAATCGTATGGCAATGACACCAACAGAATTAAAATATTACTACTGATTCATAAGTTTCAACCCAAAAACGCCAAGTAATGTTTAGAGGTTTTTGGGTTGAAACTTATAAATCAGTAATAATACTTTAATCTTGTTGATATTGTTGATAAGCACTTGAAACGAGCTTTCAAATGAGGTGTTACTTGCCATATGATCCCATTTAAACTTATTTTACAAAATGACGGCTGTTCGCCATTTTTCATGATTACATACCATCAACAATGTTGTATGTCTTATTTCAGTTCCCAAAATTTTATTAATTTTAATTTTATGGTTCACACAATAGTTCAGGAGGGAGGGGGGGAGGACTTTAGATGGGCACTGTATGTTAAATGAAAACTTATAGTAAATAGGTGACTTTATTCCATTCACAGAAATATATCTAAAGACTTATCACTCCAATATTTACCCTAAAATAATTAGGGAAGCAGAAAATCACATAAATTTTTGTAAACTCTTTATGACCAATCGTAAGTTCATAATTTCACATTGTAAACTTGTATAAAATATCTTGTCACATTATCACATCAGTTTATTCAGTGTTGGTATTTTCTATATAGTGTTTAATCCTCAGAGAAATGTAATCACAAACTTTTGTTATTAAAACAAATTTTATGATGGAAAAGATGTATAGTGTCCACTGATACATTAACTTTTTTTACTACAGATTGTGAGACATAATTCATTAGTTTTTTCAAATTTCATAAATACATCGTTTTATTAACAAAAGAATCTCTTATGTAAATTACAAAGTTATGCTCCAAATCAAGAAACATTTGTAGTACTTACTGCACAAAAATATCCAATGTTAGTAAAATTGAATATTCATGTACTCTACAAATTTGTACAGATCTGAGGGAAGATTACCATACCTACTGATCAGTGGTCAACACACAAAGAATTTCAAATATGTTGGTGCCATAACAATGATTTTTTAATTTAATATCATCTCTTGCCTTTTTCAAATTAACTAGAATAAAGATGGTAGTTTGTTTAAAACCATAAAACTTTAATATGATTATGGTTGTAATGGTATATCTTCACAAGAAGCTGACAGTTTAATACATTTTAGCGTTTTATAACAAACCCTAATTAATAATCCTTAAACACGTTGTTAGAATAAACATGTATATCACAGAGTGTTCCAAACACCACACTGTAACGTGCGAAAAATAAATTGTAAATGTACAATGTAGAGTATGTATAAAAAAATCATCTTCTATTGTTTGGCACATTGGTATAATATGAAAACAATTCCTCTTGCGCAAAACTACTTTCCACAAAATATACTTTAAAAATCATTTTGCCTATTTCATTTGAGTAATATTCACTGTAAAATAAGGAATAAACTATGGTCGTTTTTATTGATGTATCTAGGCATGTGTGGTTACTGAAGATACAATGCTGGCTGCCTTTGACTAAGATACACAGGTAACATAGTTATGACATTTCTACCAGAACTGAAACAAAAATGAATTCATTATCCATATGCACAAAGCAGTTCTTTACATATCCTACTACATAAACTGTAGAAAACAAGGAAAAACATCAATATCAGATTTAGTTACAAACACAAACAGATAAACAATTTAGTTTCTGAACGATTGACATACATTAAAAAATAAATCTACAGTTGAATGTGTTTAAGTTTCATATTAATAAACAATAAACATTCATGGATATAAGAGAAGTAAACCAGCCAAAGGTTCATTCTGCTCCGGAGTTTCTCTACAGCCTGGACAGTCAAGTGCCCTGCACCGGTGTTTCTTATAGCCCGGATCGAGGCAACCTAGCGTTCTACATCGGAGTTTCTCACAGTGCGGATAAGAATGACCTAACCCCGTACACTGGTGTTTCTTATAGCCCGGACAGGGTTGTTACACAGCCGACCACTCGCTCCCCCGTAAGCACAGATGGTCACACGGAAGCCGCTCGTCAATGCCGCCGACAAAGGAAAGACTTCCAGACCTTCCAACAACGCTAACCAGTGCCCTCGATGAGCACGCGGCTCCATCCGACACCGCACAAGCAACCTCCTCCTAAGCGACCAAAGTGGAACCTCGTGCAGATCGATCTCGCCCGCCGTGCGCTCTAAACCGAGGCTACAGCGTGCCCCTTCATCCGCGCCGGCCATGCATTGTGTATATACGTTCTAAATTTAATAATTAGTGTAAATAAAAATTGTAATGAACAATAAACTATTACACCAAACATAATTTTGGTTTTAATTTTCTGAGAAAGTGTGCCCTTTAATTTTAATAAGTTTATTTTCTAAAACAAAACTGTTACAAAATATATATTATTATTACATTTTTATTATTTTATCATTCTTGTGGAAAAGTGCTTTAACGCTTCTTCAGTATGGCACTAAAGTACTCTTGCTGGAAACAGGCAACCTTGAGCGGTTCTAGCAGCACTAATCGCTGAAATTTATTGTTAGTTAGCTTCGTAGTTTCCTCGGTTTCATGTGCCATGGTTCCATCTGAACTTGCTGCTGAGTTTCATTTCCAATTTTTACTGCCAGTTGTGGTGTACGTTGGGCTGTGACATCATGGTCAAACTGCAATGGTGCTCTCACTTTTCAGGCTACCTGCAAAAAGAATCGTGGTTGAAAAGTACATAGGAAATAACTTTATTTTTATAAATACGGTCTAAGAAAGCTTTCTGGGGTATTTTTAATTTGCTTACCTGGGCTTCCCACCACGGTGGGGTTTACATCCACTTGCATCACTCCCATCATGATTGTTTCCCATGGTAGTAACGGTGGAATGCCCCTGTTACCTGTTCTTATCAGTGTTTGTTCTGCAATCTTGTCTTCATATTGCCCACCTTTTTAATTAATGCTGGTGAGGTCATATCTTTTCCATACAGCTGTCTGTACTCTGTGAAAATTTTCTCAATATTTCCGATTATTGTTTTACCCTTTCGGCAATGAACTTAAATTCAGTTTGAGTACAACTTTCAAGTGCTTCTATGTACAAGAAAGAAATTTAACATGCTCAGGTACACTACTAACATTTAATAAAACGAACTATTATCTGTAACTGCAGGTTGCAACTTGTTCGGCGGTGCAACGTACACTCGCGCGTATCTAGCTTTTCCTTTTTTTGCGATGATTTGCTAGCAAAGAAATGGGAAGGATTATCAATATGAAACAAAGCAAAACCTTTTGCTTCTATTTCTTGTAAGCTCTACCATTTACTTTAACCTTTTCGTTTTAAGGAAATACTTTATTTTTATAAATACGGCTTAACATCTCTTCAGTTCAAAGTTAATGGAACTATTTAAAAAATATCCATTTTTTATGTATACAATAATTTAAACAAATTTCTTAATATGGATTTGTAATTACAGACTAAATTAAACTTTTGTAGTTTTTAATGCTGATTGACATTTTTGCGTATTAACATGAATAAAACAAATAAATGTTGAATGTGTTTTAAAAAAATGTATTAAGTGGCGAGAAAAAAGGACATTTTGTTTATAAAATTCCTCAAAGTGGCGCTTGACCTTTGCTACTAGGTAATGGCGTCCATGTACCTACCTTTTTACATATTATTCTCTTTGACTGGACTGTCATTTTCGATACGCATACCCATAGATGTATTTTGATAACGTCTTAACATAATTACTCGTTCCATAACACACGATGCTGATAAGCGAGCTTCTGCATCATGATCCCAGCATTCTTCCATTGTATCACAAATACCAGTTAAACCCTATAATTAAAACATAATTTATTTATATCAATCAATAAAATATATTTACTGGATGATTTCTCCAATTTTCCTGAATAGTAGGTCGTACTTTCTGTTGCACCACAGATTCTTGCATATCTTCTAATGTAGGATGCTGCCCAACCTCTTCTTCAAATGGTAGTCGATATTCAGAAATTGGACCATCTTGTGCCGTACAACGTGAAACAAGTTCCCATAAAACTAAACCACATGCATACATATCAATTCTTAAGAAAGCGTCAGACGTAAAATTAATAGCTCCCTCAAGAACTTCTGGTGCCATATACCTGATAATAATATATTTAATCATAGAATTTTTTAATACAAATTACACTACCGTCTGGTGCCAACCTGCCCATGTGTATCTCCACAAGATTTTCCAGAATAAAATATTAATGCAAGTCCAAAATCCGCTATGCAAGCAGTCATATCATTTTTGAGTAATACGTTTTTACTTTTAAAGTCGCGATGTGCTATCGCAGGTTTAACAAGATGATCTGATGTTTTTCCATGAACATCTTCATGCAAATGCATTAAACCTAGACAAACAACAATCAGAAGGAATTTGAAAGGATCAATGCATAAATACCCATTGTCATGCTCTCTGCTATTCGACAGAGTTCTGGCCATGTTAACGTATGTGCTTTTAAATAATCACATAAAGATCCTTTTTCGTGATACTCGGTAATTAACCAAAATTCTGCTTGCAGATTATCTCCACGCTTTTCTACTCCGATAAATTGCAGTATATTAGGATGATCCATATAAGGTAATTTATAAATTTCTTGTTCTGATAACCATGATTGTTTATCCTAAAAATCGATATCTAATTAGGTATTAAATACAATATTAAATTATTTAATTTACCTGTATGGGAAAAACTTTAACTGCAATTTCTTCAGTTTTGTGAAATGCTTTCCAAACAGCGCCAAAACGACCTCGAGCTTTTACTTCTACAAGTTGTATAGGCCTTAAATCAAGATACGGTGAAGGTGGAGGATGTGGATTAGGTTCCATAGTTGGCAGCTAAAGCACACAAAATGAAACCGATATAATAGCAGTGACATATTGATATGAACAACATATAGCAAAAAATGAGAGTCATTTTATCATCACCTCCATGAATTAATTCTACGGTAATTATTGTAAACCATATAAAAACCTACCATAAATCATAGCTTCATATATCTACAAAAATTGCAAATATGGCCAGTCATAGAATTTTACAATTGAAAAATACGAAATTAAGCAACGTTTAATTATTCATCGTAAGATACATTACATGTTTGTATTTGCCAACATTAAGAGAACAATCATAAAATGACTATCAAGTTAACTGGGAAAATACTTACACCCCACTGGTGAGCAGAAAAAATAAGAAAAATGAATCAGTTTCTTAAATCATTAGTTGTAAAACTTTTAAGGATAAAGATGTTCCATAAATAATTATAATGTCTTTATTGACGGCGGGGATCAGCCCTTGGCTGCTAAAGTAAACATGAGTTTTAGAGGGAAATGTTTCGTATCAAAGTGTTTAGTGTTTAAGAGGTGCGTATTTTAAAATTATTTTCTAATAAAAGGGGTGGTAGTAACAAATTATGGTGTTTAATGTTTGCCACATTCAGATTTATCGTCAAATTTTAATATTAATTTATGTAAGATGTTTTATCTTAAAAATTTACCGGTTTCGAATTATTTGGAAAAATATGAATATTTTGACAGCTGCAGGGTTCCAAAAAAATCTGTGCTGTACCCTGACCTCTGCGAATTTCGGAATCGGTATTCTGGGGCTCTAAGAAAACCTAATAAGCTATGTTTTGACGTATTTTAATTTTAAAAAAATCCTCTATAACCCACGAAATATTCATCCGAAGTGGCATGATTTCACACCTCAATAGCTTGCTTATTTCAAAAGGAATACCCTAATTTTTAACCCGTTTCCGGATTTATAGTCAAATTTTAAGGTCAGTTTATATAAGGTTTCTATCTTTAAAATTTACCGTTTCCTAATTATTCGGCAAAATTTAAAAAAAATTATTTCACTTTTATTTTGATCAAATCAACCGGTTACATGTTGACAATCCAAAAATGCATTAAACTGCAGAAAATTATTTTTTGACAAATGATGTATTCATAACAGATTCTCAAACTGTCCGCATTTCCATCATAACACAATTACAGTCTTTTCAAAAAAAACTATTTACTTCTCGTAACACGAACGTAACACAGAAATGCTTGCGCTATTTCTAAACACATGAATTATGCGTAGTCTCATACCTTCTGCAGTAGAACGTTTTCTCATGTATGTGACCCCGTTAACAAAATCTAATTTTGTTAGGTTTGGCGATCTAGGCGGCCAAGAAACGGGACAGTCACGGGCTATCCATCGTCAAATACTCGATTTAAGTAGTCTCTGACATTTAAACCAAAACGCGCAGTGGAACCGTCATACTGTAGCCACATATTTTGCCTTAAAACAACAGGAATGTTTTACAAAAATTAGGGCACATCATTTTGCAAAAAAATGCAAATATTCAGCACCATTCAAATGTACGTTAAAGAAATGTGGCCCAACTATAAAATCACCCATAACACCACCCCACCAGTCCACTGTCGCTGCGAATTAACTAATCTTACTATTTTTGGGTTTTCCATTGCATAATAATGAAGATTATGACGGTTTGGGCTATCACTTTGAGTGAAACTTGACTAGTCGGCGAATAATACATTTTAGAAAAAGTTAGGTTCTATTTCCAACCTTCATTCGCAACATGTTCTAATCTCCAAATCAGGACGCAACAGTTCTTAATGGAAAGATATATTGTTGTCATGATACTTGTTCGTAGAAGGCTTCTAAATCACAGACAACAAAACATTCAATTCGCCGCTTGTCCTCTTAGCCCTTTAACATTTTTCATAATTCACATTGCCTGTTCTAATAAATCTTTCTGTAAGTTTTTCTGACTTTCTAACCGAGGGTTGTCTTCTATCGGGATATTTTCGCACATACATCCTTTGAGTTAGCAAACAATTTTGATCAGCAGTTCCTATAACGAAGATCATGTCAACCAGTTCCGTTCTTTTTAAATTCATCTGTATTTAGTTAACTACAAACATTAATTTGATATAAGAATGAAATATGCGAAACAAGTGCGTGACTACTCACCAAGTGGATAATAATGAACAACTTTAAAAATTGTGTAAGAGATATTTAAAAAATATGACTTTGGATAAAAAAAAAGAAATAAAGAACGTTCAATGTAATACTACCTGTCACTTACAAACAACTGTGACATTAATGATATTTTTGGAAAAAACGCAGACATCAATAGGATTAAATAACGGTTTTTTTTTATTTCCATGTCAACTTGTAGCTGGTTGACTTGATCAAAACAAAAATTAAATAATTTTTTTAACTTTTACAAATTATAAAAATAGGACACCTTGCATAAAGTGACCTTAAAATTTGACAAAAAATCCGAAAACGGTATAAAAATTGGGGTATTCTGCACTAATGAGCAACCCTGTATACAAGGTGTCCCGAAAAGGTCTTTACAACGCTCTTCCACATAGAGTACACGTCTAAATAAGTCATTTAACCAAACTTATCATAGTCTGAAAGTTCATAAAAACCAAGCTACAGGGTGTCAAAGTTGAACAAATAAATCACATTTTCTTTAATATCTTTCTACTAATTCGAGCTAATCTCACGAAATTTGATACACACGCGTTTCTTAGGATGAGAAATTCAAATTTATGAACGATTCCTGGAGGACGTCACAAGTGACGATTAGGAGACTTTAAAATCACTATAACCTTTTTGTGCCACGGTGAACGTCATTTTGAGCTTGATAAATCTTTTCCCCTATCTTTTTCAATTAAGAAAGGTATACTTTATTGAAGCCGCTAGGAGCAACCCATTCCGAGAAAAACGCACCTAAAGTTGATGACGCGTGTAAACTGTCAAAGTGAGTCAAAAGCTATTACAAGGTATTGCAATTTTTTTTAAGACTGGCAGACGTAAACGATTTTTCCTTGTTTGACACACTGTGAACTCTGACACACTCTCTGTATTTCTTCGACAATATCCAAAAACTAATAATGTATTGGTATATTCTGCATTTGTATATTGCCTAGTTCAATTTCAATTTAAATTTACCCAATATTTCTTTAATATTTAGTAATGCATTATTAACGAGCTCTAGAGCTAGATGGGCATTTTGTTCTTCAAAACTAAATAAAGTTGCATATCATCCGCGTATGCTTGTACTTTACAATTCTTAACAAAATTAGTAACTTCAGAAGTGAACTACTTTTTTTAGTACTATTTGCAATTGCTAGTACAATAATCCACAAATTTAATAAAAATTTTTGAAGAATTTACTTATAAATACATTTATTATGATTTTGGTAGAATTTTCAATCACAAGTATTACTTTTCGCATTTTGCATTGTGGCACCAGTTTCCGGGACACTCTGTATAGGGGTCTAGACTACTGGCAGCAAGCTATCTTTACTGACGAAAAATTATTTCAATCTTCTCCTAATGGGCATATTAAAGTTTATAGACCCAGAAATTCTAAATTTGACGAAAGATATGTTGTGCCTACAGATAGATCAGGAAGATTTTCCGTAAATGCTTAAGTGCATGGGCTAAGAATTTTGTGTATTGTTGAGGAAGGCCTTACAGTTTTTGTTTATAGGAACATTTTAGAAAATGTTATGCTGCCTTCTGTGTGTCAATTTTTGGAGGACGATAATTTTATATTTCAGCAGGACAATTGACTGGTCTATATGGCAATAATCATCTGAAACTGGTTTAGGAAACATAACATTAGCATTATGAACTGGCCCTCCAAAAGCCTGGATTTAAATCTGATTGAAATTTGCTTAGAAATTTATATAGTTCCATGCCCCGTCAACTTAGCGAAGTCATACAAAGCAATGGTTAGATAACAAAATATTAAATTTTGTAATTATGCATATTTCATCAGTTTTAACTGTTCTTCTGTTAATAAAATTATGTTCCTTTATTGTATTTTTTATCACCTTTATTTATACTGTTACAGGTTTTAAAATTGTATGTATAGAAATGTCAAAAATATACAGCCTTTAACAAGGTAACACACTGTATTATTACCTAATTAAAATATATGTAAACGTACGTCCTAGTTACGATTTAAACTGTATAAGTGTAGGTAGGTATTCAATTTTTACTGTTTTGTTTCAGGTCGACATAATAGCCACCCGATGAAGCAGCTGGCCACAAAAGATACAAATATGAGCTGATGGAAAATTTAATTAAATAAATTTTCACTTAATTTAATTTTTATTTAGGTAAAAAATATATGAAGATTTGTAGGGTAAAGCATTCCAGTTAGAGCTGGATAATGTTTTAAATATAGGTACGTTTCAGATATTCACAACTTCCTCCTTCCCGCTTACAAAAACCCGTCACTTTCAATTTTGTAAAATCTGGCATAGCCGTTCTAGTCAAGTCAAATTCTATCACTGACTCTAAACTGTTTTACTGGCCCTCATGCTGAAATTATACTATCCTTTTGCTTTTGCAGCATAATAAAGTTTCTATTATAATTATCAACATTATTAAATTTAGTTAAATTTTTGAAATAGTTTAATCACATCTAATGTTTTAATGTTGTTATGTCATTATTAATACCAAATATAAATTTTTAATTTTAAAGCTCGCTCAACTCTTCATGATATGTTATATCGAAATCAATCATTAAAATTTACTGAATTTAGTTAAGTTTCTTCTAATTTATGAAATATAAACTGATATGGTCACTCATGTATTAAACATTAACAAACAATATAATTTTGAAAACAGAATTCCAAGTTTTTTAAGTATGTTAAAGAAATAGTATCTTTAACAGTGTAATTAAGGTACAATATAAGTTTGATACAAACACTATAATAGCCGTAAAGAACATTCTTTTTAGAAAACCACTACTAGTTAGGGAAATTATTTCCTTGAAATACATTATACACCCTCCATGAAATGATCACAATTATAAATGTCAATTTTAAGTAAGCAGAACTTATGATTGACAATGTTGAAAAAGATTGAGCATGATTATGCCTACACATAAATTTAAAAAAATCATTCAGTTAATTTTGTTTTAAAAACTTTTAGATTCTATGACTAATACTGAGCTTAGTTTACCAAATTTAAATATTTCACTGTTTCCGGCATGGATAATTCACAACATAATTTAACCCTTCAATCCAGAGAAAACAATCAACTTAATAAACGTCTTATTCTTACCTCATTAAATACATGTTTATGTCTCCTGTAAAGCCAATAAACCACAAAACCACCAACTACACCTAACATAACCGCAATCATAACTATTACAATTGACAAGTATATATTATCCATCTGGTTGGTAGCAGGATTTGGTGCTAAAATGTATTTTTTAAATCACTTATCAATTTATTAAAAAACGTACCTTTAACAGGAGTAGGCTCTGTAGGAGTTGGCTCCCAAGTATAATTTTGGTTACACATGTTACCTTCGCAACAACAAAATAAATAATTGTTTTTAGGTGTATGAGCTCTTTCGACACAATCTGTTTTATTATAACAGTCCTCATTATTCAAAAAACATCCCTAAATGAAGATGCATATATAAGAAGCATTTAGGTATTTACAAAACTAATACCTTTAAAGTAAGGTTTAAATTACCATTCTCATCCCTTTTCCACACAACATAACAATGACTTCTTTTACCATCTCCTGAACTTCACATTCCTCTTGTCTCGTACAACCGTCTACTTCGGTATCAGTACACATAGCTTGATTGTAATATTCACAATGTGTTGTTATCCGATCATTCGACACACTCATCATTGTAACTAAAATTTACGAACTGTAAATATTTAAAGATCAAACATCAATTTACCTGCACTGATAAGAAATAGAACAGTATAAGCAATTAAAGAAATCTTCGTTTGAATGAAAATATTAAAACGATTCATATTCATTTTACAAGCTAATTTTAATTTTGCAAAAGGTTATAAGTTTTTTTGCGTGTTATTTTTAAAACACAAACATAGACAGCTTGTCCCAGGTCACTTATTTTAAAGCACAAACGTGCACAGTAACGTCCGCATTTCTTACTATTTATAGAATGCACTTCATTTTTTACATTGTGAAAATGCAATAAACACAAAATAATTCTTTTCTAATCTTTAAAACCAAATAACTCGAGTAGTTTGCACTTTACATTCTTCTTTCATTTCTATCCTTAAAAAAAAACAAAACTGCAGGTGTTGCCAACCTTTAAATCACACCGTATTTTTATAGTTACATTACAAATAGACACAAGGTCTTCCAAGGCGCACGTGTGTCTACTTACAATTATAATATATCAATTTTAAAAAGAAAACATGACCAAAACGTTTCTATTTAATCTATAAATATCTAATCAAACTATTATGTTAAGTGGATTAAACATAGATATACTTAACTTCCTAAAACTGGTTCCCAATTTGCAGCTGATACTTTTCATAGTTATAATTTCCAATTTAAATCAAATATGTACATATTAAATTATAAATTGTATGGTGTGGAACAACACGCAACCTTTCAACCTATAAAGTGTAAATGAAAAGAAATGAAACAATACATTTTCTAAGAAATTATGTAATCTTTTGTAATATGTTCATAACAATGTAAAACAAAAAACCACAATAATTTATACCAGATGGATATTTACACGGTACACCTTCATGTCAGATAGATGTTGATAGTCATAGATGCTAACTTGAAAAAAAATTGCAAGCTATAAAAATATGGAAATACACTTTAAGAACTTTTAATCTTATTTAATTAATTTTTAGACTTATTTGCTTCGAATTAAGTAACTGTATAAACAAAAGTTATGTAGAATTAAATTATCTTTAAAAAATATATTAATACATTAATACAGTTGATCGTTATTCAGATATTAAAAAATCTTAAGAATTTTTTTGCCGCCACATAATTTACAATTTTAAAATCTATACGCAAGTGTTTTTATATATTTGAAATAAGTACATGTTTCAGTAAAATTTGATAAAAACTTAAAACTGTGCCTCTCGAAATCTAATCAATTCCACGAGAAATAAAATCAAGCTTAAAGACGAAATTACACGTAGGTAATCCTGTCGCATTAGGAATATTTTACACACCGAAATTGAGCTTTTCCTCGTGACGTCTGAACCGCATGTCAAATGTCAAAAAACAGCTGATCGGGGGCAACGTTTTGTATGCGTTTTAAATTAACGGTTTATATGTGAAATGGCACTTTTCTGATTTTCATACGTTACCATAACAACGCGCACGAAATAGTGTGCGAAATACATATTTCGCGCACTGCATGTAAACTATGAGACTATTGTATTTGTGGTCCTCAATCAAGCAAAAATCCACGAAAAAAATTATTTAAAACAATTTTAAGGAATATACATATTTTGATGGTTGTAGAAAAAAATTTGCTTGTAACACGTGCGCGAACTACTTTGGTGATTTTGACTAATTTTTTAACGAGGCGCAGCCGAGTAGCATTTCGCGCACTAGATACAAAAATAACTATAAAGGACAAAGCGTTAAAATTATTCTTTGTAATTTTAAAAATCTTCAATTATGATGAGCGTGCTTGTGATCGGTGACAATCTGTGAACAATTTTCTGTGGAATGGGTGAAATGCAAAGTTAAAATATGACAAGACTTTGTGCTGTGTTATGAAGGCGTATCAAGTTCAGTTGCCATAGTGTCATTTAAAAAGTAACTTAAACCAGTTCAGGGTTGATTTCTTCTTAATTTATTGAATTAAGAATTCATTAATGTATATCACTTTTATTACCGTAATAAATTAGTTCTTTTGAGAAAGTGACAAATACTTCCTTTTTTTAGATAAAATCTGATTACAAATAAAGGACGTGCATTTACGTTCACAATTTGTACCAAGAAAAATTTCAGTTCAGTCTGAGTAACGTTTTTTAAAACAATTGGTTGCAAGTTAACTTCAATTACCATTATTAAATTTCTAATAAAGATGAGACCATTAGTGTTACAACTTGTATACATGTACTTATAGTTTTTCTCTATGTACAGTTTAATAAAAAAAAGTAGTTCATGAATGATCAGTAGGCGTTAATACAGCTTTAGATGTTTCTTGGTAAGAAACGACGTACAATATTTTTAATTAACTGTGGTCCCCCATACAAAAACGAAACTTCACCACACAGTAGTTTAATTCACACAGGCTTAACTCTATTCGACAGAACACACTTTCAAAAACAATATTTTTATTAAATAAACATTAAATTTACCTCAATACTCCGTATAAACACTAATAAAGGCTGACCCAGAATGTAGCGCCATATCCGAAAGAAGAATTAGTCACACTATGTGACGAAAAATACAAAAGTTAAAAAAATTGTAATATATAATACAAAATTATAATAATCATGAACTAATAAAAATATATAATTCTTAATAAATTGACGAAAAAAAATCAATTTCTATATCGATTAATCAGTTGTAAAGGAAGATGCCATGTTGCTTTTTTTGTATTTTGGATAAATTTCTGATCGTTAGGAGAAAATGATTACTGCGCATCTTTGGGATTACTACACTTGGTCTTTTTCCATCATGGGCTGACCGACATCAGCTGCTTAGCCAGAGTTTGTGACGTCAGCTGATGACGTACTTGGAAAAGCCTAATTATCTGTATGAGTGGTTGTGGATTGTAATCTCTCCTATCATAAGCATTCATATCGTTGAAAACACAAGAAATACTCATAACACCAATTTATTTTAAAAATAAGTTTTCGCTACCATATTTAGAATATCAACACTAGCAAAAAACCTCAACTATTTTTCTAAATATTAAATGAAACGAAATCCCCTTAACACCTACATGTACAAGACTGTTGTGAAAACCACGTAAGTGCAGGACCCGTATCATTACATTATGGCCGGCATCAATGGCGATTATCGTCATTTTCCGACATCGACTCGAAAGAATCCAGTGACGGAACTTACATTTTTTACCAGTTTTATGATAACATTAGTGTAAAATTTTTTATTGGACAAGGTAGGTGGAAAATATATTTGATTTCTATGTGTTTTTTTTTCCTGATAAACAAAAGGCAAAAGAAATCCCTCATTTTGTACTTGGAGGAGTTACGAACTTTTTTAGGTTAGTTTAAAGCGATTTTTTCGAATAGCGAGTTTTTTTATTTATTTAGCTCCAAGACAATTTACTATATGTCCAGAGACAATAAGTATCAATAACAAAAACTATAAACGTAACATGTAGGCAGGTCAAATTACATCTCAAATAAAACTTATTTTAGTTTCCATTGTCAGTCTATTTTGATTACTGCTACTAAAACCTATTTGGTATGTCCGAAGGATTAAGACGTTTAAGTCTCCGTGTGTCATTTGATTCTTCGATAAGGTTACGCGCAAACTGATTTGGATGCACTGATAATTTTGCACTGTATGTCGCGCTGAGTTGTTTGGCAATTTCTTTGACCATTGATATCTGTAGGTCTCTTCTTAGTGTCACATTGGTCACGTACCACGGGGTGTTTGTAAGTTGTCGTTGAACATTAGACTGGAATGTTTCTAGTATTCTATATTAGAGTTAGGTGCAGATCCCCAGAGCTGTACTCTGTAACTCCATATTGGCTTTAATATTGCTTTGTACACGAGCACTTTATTTTCTAGTGTGAGTTGCGACTTTCTTCCAATTATCCAATACAGCTGCGTTAATTTGATGTTTAGTTGCTTCTTTTCTGTTTCTATGTGGGATCTCCATATTAATCTTCTGTCTAAGGTGATGCCTAGGTATTTATATTTAGTATCTTGAGGAATAAGTTGTTCGTTGAGGTAAATTGGTGGGAAAGTAAAACTTTTGGTGATGAAGGTTACATGTACAGATTTGTGACCATTTGCCCTGATTCTCCAGGTTTAAGCCATTTCTCGATCTGGTTTATACTTCCTTGAACAAGATTAGATGCAGTTTCGGGATTTCTGCGTGATGCAATCACCTTAGTATCGTCAGCGAAGGTTGCTACTGTTGTCCCTTGTAGCACTGGAAGGTCGGCAATAAAGATCAAGTGCAAAATTGGGCCTAAGATGTTTCCTTGAGGAACGCCTGATTTTATTGGATAGTTTGCTCGTTATCACGTCTAACGTAGTACTCTCTTTCTTCTAAGTAAGGTTTTTAGTAGATGTTATATTATTATGCTATATTATCATCATCATTAATAGATAATTTGATTTTATACAGGAGTCCTAAGTGCCGAACCTTGTCGAAAGCTTGCGGCACATCTTCCTTCTGCGATGTCAGAATTTATGTGTCGTACTATAACGGTGTACCTGTTCAATAGTTCCATGCTGTTCTCTGAATCCGAACTGATGCTCAGGAAATAGGTGCTTTTGTTCAAGAACTGGTTTGAGCCTTTTCAACAGAAGTTTTTCGAATATTTTCGATAATATTCTCAGGAGGCTGGAAAATAATTTAATCTTAATGCTGCATTAAAAAGCGCTGTTATGTCACGAATTATGTTTTCTGGAAGTTCTTTGAATACTTTGCCTTTGATTTGATCCCATCCTGGTGCTTTTTTGCTATTGAGATCTTTATCAAGTATTACGTGGATTTTTAACCTTTGTAGAGGCGAGCCTAAGAATGCAAAAATGTGCTCTTCCTCATTATCAGTAATTGTTCTGGGAAGAGGAGTAAACGTTCTTTCAAGATGTGCTGCGAATGCTTTTGCCTTTTCTACATTAGATCTAGCCCATCTGCCATTTTCGATTTTAATTGGAGAGTTATACTGTTTGGGGCGCTTGATGTGTCCCGTCGCCTTCCAAAGTGAGTAGTTGGTGTTTTTATTGGAAGAAAGTTCCTGGGGATAAGCGCGTTTTTTCCTCCGAGAAATCTTTTTAACTCTTTTATAGCTTTGTTTGTCTAATTTCATCTTGGTGAGACCTCGTTTGCTGCCATCGTTTTCTTAGTTTCCGTGCTTCAGAGATTTTTTCCTTAGATGCTCTGGAACATTGTCTCTGTTGTGATATGTTATACATTTCCGGGGTCGCTGACCAAACAGTCTCCTGAAAAGCCTTGGCCAATAAGTCAACAGCCAGGTTTAGCTCTTCCTTGTTTTTGAGCGAGAAGTCAAAGTGAGTGTTACATAGAATGTAATTAAACATAGTCCAGTTTGTTTTATTATTGTGTAATGTGGATGGTCTGGCTTTATGCACTATGTTAGCATTTAGTGTAGCAATTATAGGGAAATAGTCAAAGGAAACTCAAAGCTAGATTGTATTTTTAGATGAGTTTGGGGTATTTTAATTATACAGAAGTCTAAAAGGTCCACGGATGTTTAGCGTATCAAAATATTGCTTGTACTGTTCTTTTGTGATTTTATGTTTTGGCGGGGAATATATTGCAGAAAGCTTAACAGGACCAAGATAGTCGTAAAACCTTGATCTTCATAGTGTTTTACGGAAGTTTCGATTATTATAGCAGAGCCTCCATGGCCTGTATTGTCAGGGTGTGGTGTATCGTATACGAAGTAGCCGTAGATTTTACTTGTGAAATGCGTCCCAGAGATAAACATAACGGCTATATTGTGATATGTTAGGAAAGTTTTTAATTTTTGACTACGTTGTGTCAAGCCGTTAGGATTCCAGACGTCTATTTTTAGTGAGTTATCTATTGTTGTAAAACACTATCATGTTTTAATTTTTGAGATAATTTACTACTGACGATGATAACTGTAAGTGTTATCGAAACGTTTAGATTGTATAATAAACAAATACACCATTAAAAAACCCAAAAAAGATAAGTATTTTATTATGCTTAATAATGGTGAAAGCTTACAATTTCATATATCTATTGTTGGTTTTGTTGATATACGCAGTGATAATATTCAGGAGAGTGTCCGTTTCTGCTAATTTTTGTACTATTTCTTCTAGCTTAATTATGCGGGCTGTTGCTGCGCGGTAGGTATGATTTGTAGCTGTCGTAGATAAATATTAGTCGCTTGGGATGTCGAGGGAACGGTAGGGCGTCGCTGATTTGCACTTTAGGGGGTTTTATTGCATACGAATTTGCCTTTCTTTTAGAGCCTTTTCTCTGAGTATGAGGTGTAGCTTCTGTTGCAATTACTTCCATACGCTGCATCCTTTATAACTAGCAGGATAATTTTCTCCACAGTTACAACATAATATTTCCTTTCTTTTTTCTTTCTATTTACTGTTGTTTGTGAGATGATTACCTGCGCATTTTACACATTTAGTTTGCTTATAGCAGTAGTTTTTGGTATGTCCACAAGCTTGACATTTTATGCATTGTGGAATCTCACGTTTTTTCTAAGGTTGTACGCATTCTTCATTGCTAGTTTTATTTATTTGATTTTTTTGATAGGTACTGTTTTTATCTTACCACTGATTTACAAAGGTGCCAAGTATAATGTCCTTATACTGAATTTTAGATTTGTTATTAACACACTTTTATTAGCTTGTACTTTATGTAACTGAATAACTAAATGCGATTTTCGCCTACTTCTAATAACGTCGTAGCGTAGTTGGATGACAATACAATATTATGGGTTGGATGGATGATCCCTTGGAAACCCACGTGCTGTTGCCTTTTTGACACGCTTTTTTATTTGGCTCGTTAAATTTGTGCAACATTGTATAGCCTTAACTTCCATTTTGTATTCTTTGGCATAGTTTTCAAATATAAGCCTACTAGAATAGTTAGGAAACGTAGATGATAATGCCAATTACGCAATCAAATTTTATTGTAGTAAAGATTAGCTAGATCTTTATATTAAATATTATTAAAGGTGACGTAATTGATTGTCTCGATTCTCAAGAGCTAAATTCTGATACCCACAGGTGTTGGTTAGCATTTGGGCTAGGTTTTGCCTAAAATATATGATGATACACTAATTTCGTTGCGGTCACGGAGGAATTAATGACCTCGATTACCAGGAGCTAGACTGTGTCACCCATAAGTGTTGGTTAACATTTGCGTGATATTTTGTTCAAAATCTATGTTGATACACCAATTTAATTTGGGATGCGATAAAATGGATTCTCCCGGCGGCTAAAAACTAAATTCTGTGATCCCCGACAGGTAATTATCATTTTCCCAAAATTTATTGGATACCCCAATTTTGTTGGGGATGCAACAAAATACATTTTCTCGATGGCCAAGAGCCAAATGATGTGGCCCATAAGTGTTTATCAGCATTTTATCCGAATTTTGCCCTAAATCTATATTTATGCACCAATTTCGTTGGGGTTACGGCAAAATAGGTTGCCTTGATGACCAAGAGCTGAGTTTAGTCCTCTATGATTTGGTTAGCATTTGGACAATTTTTTTGCGGAAAATCTATGTCGATGCATCAATTTCGTTGAGGTTACGGCGACAACTAAGGTTTGTGGTCCATGTGTCTTGGTCAGAATTTGTGTGGAATGTTGTTCAGAATATGTATATTTATGCACCAATTTCAATAGTCTTCGCCAAATTGCAAAAAAAAATTGCTTAACTTGACCTTGGTCTGTTTAATTTTTCCATATATTTCGCTACATTTTAAACAACCTTACTTGAAACTACCAAAAAATACATCTAAGCCATGCGACGGAAGTGCAACTGTACCTTAATTGGTTAATACTGTTTGAATTGGTAAAATAATCTAATTCGTTATTAGTAAATTATGTCTTCAATTTAATTCGTTTAATGGAAATAAAATAGTTATTTATCAAACCATCAATAAACGGGGTACTTACTGCTATGATGCACAAACATCGAATGGTAACGCTGTATGCTGTTTTAATTTAATAAAAAGAAAACACACTTTACAATAAACGTTCTTCCTTTATATATCAAAATAGTTGTATAATTACACACGCATTATTACAATGCGCACACTCTCAATTTCTATGGTTGGCGTTGTTGCCACTATTCCGATCGCAACATAACACATCCGCCTGCTAAGCTAAAACTAAACAAATTACAAATCTAAATTGACCGGAGGTCGAATGATTCTCCTCGGCCTTACCCTTACTGCCGCTTCACTATTACGAACATTACTTACTCTAGTAGTTATATCAGATGGCGGTTCTACAGGCAAATCCCTATCAATATTTTGACAAGTATGGTGTCTGTCTATATTTTGTGACACACCGACAGTCAGAATTTTGTACCTTTAGAATCTGATCTAGGTCTTTTCCAGATCAGACTGGAGTTTACCACACGACACATATAAACCCTTGGTCCAAGAACCTCAGAGATTACCGCGCGACAAAAAACTTTTTCTTTAGGCACTCTATAATCCCTACACAAAACAGTCTCACCGACTACAAAAGTAAAATTTCTACCTTTACCTAACTGTACCAATTTAAGTTTTTCTTTCAAACATACTGGTCTAATTTTATCAAATCTCGTAGGTAATAGCCTACCAAACATGAGAAAAGAGAAAAGGACTCTTCCCTGTTGTGCAGTGTAAAGAGTTCCTGTATATTAATAAATAACGAGCTAAAATCGTTACTATGGATGTTTGTTGATTATTAGCATCGTTAAATGCCTTTAACAACCCAGATTTCACGGATTTAACACTATTTTCCGCCGCACCATTGCTGGCTGGATGATAAGGTGCTATCAGAGAGTGTTTGATACCGTTACGATTACAAAAGATTTCAAATTCAGAAGAAACAAAAGCTGGACCGTTATCTGAAACAATTTGATTAGGAATTCCAAATTGTGCAAAAAGTAATCGTAGCGCATCAATTGTATCTTTCGTTGAAATAGATCTCATCTCTATAACTTCTGGCCAGCGACTAAATGCATCGACCAGAATTAAAAATGTTTTATTCCGTATTGGCCCGAAAAAATCAATGTGTACCCGTTCAAACACATGTTTTGCGGGAAAGTAAGGAGTCACTGCAGCTTTATGAGGGTTTGATCTAACTCGCTGACACGCCTCACAATTATTAACTAAATCTATTTCCGAATCCATCCCTGGCCACCAAAAATAAGAGCGGGCAATCCCCTTCATTTTAACTATGCCTGCATGAGACATGTGCAGCTCTTTTAATATTTGATTTCTGAATTTAATTGGAATAATCACCCTGTGACCTCGCATTATCAACCCTTTTTCTAAATTTAATTCTAGCTTTCTAGAAAAATAAGGCTTAATTAAGTCACGGTCTGGGAAATCTGATGGCAAGTGGTTAGGGAATCCTTCTTTAATAAATTTATACACTTGAATTAAAATACGATCACTCTGAATTTCTTTCCTGATGCTCTCTGCATCTATCGGAACCTTACAATCCTCTATCACGAAGTTTAAATATGAATATGAATCTGTAACCCTTCTCATCAGGTTCACAGGCAAACATGATAAACAATCTGCAGCTGAATTCTGATTACCTTTGACATGACTGATTTTATAATCGAACGTGTTTAAAAAAATTGACCATCGCTGAAGCCTACCTGCTGCCATAGTAGGTATACCTTTCTTTTCTCCAAAAATATAAATTAAAGGTTTATGATCCGTTTCTAAAATGAATTTCCTACCCATTAGGTATTGTGAGAATTTTTTTACAGAAAAATATAAAGCTAACGCTTCTTTATCTAATGTGGAATAATTAAGCTCTGATGAATTTAAGGTACGAGACGCAAAACAAACTGGTTTCACTGAACCATTGGGCATAATGTGAGATAGCACTCCTACCACTCCATATGAGCTAGCATCGCACGCGACCTTGACAGGTAATTTTTGGTCAAAATGAACTAGTACCATGTCTGAACCTGCTTTGACTTAATAAAAGCATTTTCACATTCCTTACTCCAAATAAACTCTACATTTTTATTCAACAATTTATATAACGGAGTCAATAGTTGTGATGTTAGGAATAAATCTAGAATAATATCCTACCATACCTATATATGACTTTAATTTGGTAACCGATTCTGGCCTAGGGCAGTTTAAAATACCTTCTATTTTAGATTTATCTTTTTGAAGACCTTCCTCATTAATTATATGACCTAAATAATTTATTTGATCCTGAAAAAATGTACCTTTACTTCGTTTTAACCGAAATCCTGCATCTTGCAATTTTAGAAAAACCTCTCTCAAATTAATTAAATGATCTTGATCGGTAGAACCTGTGATAACTATATCATCCAAGAATACAACTACACCCCTGATACCTTGCAACGTTTTTTCCATAATTCTTTGAAAAAAAGCACAAGCTGGTTTGGTGCCAAAGGGTAGCCTGTTAACTTTATAAATACCTTTATGTGTCGACCATGATAAAAGTAATTTAGTTGAATCTTCCAGTTCAAGTTGATTATAAGCATGACTAAGATCAAGTTTTGAAAATTTCTTACCACCCTGCAAACAAGTCCTCGATACCGGGAAGGGGGTACTTAACATCCTCTAAAAAAGGATTCACTGTTACCTTATAGTCAGCACACAATCTTAAAGAATTGTCCCGTTTTAATATAGGAACTAAAGGAGTGCCCCATTCTGAATTAAGAACACGTGTAATCACTTTCTCGTTTTCAAGACGATTTAATTCATTTTCAACTTTTTCTCTGTAAGCATATGGTAACACACGGGGTTTACAAAACTTAGGTTGACTACCTTCCTTCAATAACATCTTAATCTTTTCAAATTTAAATAAACCTAGTTCGTCTTTAAAAAGATATGACAATTCTGAAATTAGACCATCTAGATCAGATTTTACATTGCATATTGAAAACATATCCTTAATACCTACAGGAATTTTGTATTCTTTCAAAATATCTTTACCTAACAATGGAACACTTCCTTCCTTAATAACTAAAATCTCTACTTTTTTTGTCATATCATTAATTCTTAAATTAACATTAATAAATCCTTCTGGTATAATCTCAAATCCATTGTAACATTTTAAAATCGTCTTACTTTTAAATAACTCTAAATCAAAGTGTTTTAAATAACAATCTAACCCAATTGCAGTAATTGCAGAACCGGTGTCATCCTCCATAACGTGTGGCTGATCATTTATAAATACCTTTAACTTATAAGCATCACAACTTACCGTATAAGTATACTCTAATTTATGAATAGGTTCCGCTTGCACTTCTTCTGAGCTTGATGAATCTGTCCTTAAATCTACCTTTTCAACAAAATTCTGTTTCTTGTATCGACAAACCGTCGATAAATGTCCTACCTTCTTACATATATTACATTTATAGGACTTATAATTACATTTAGCAAAGCTATGGTTTGGCTTACCACAAGCAAAACACTTTACACCACTTTCTGATGGTCCCGGCTTGGCACAACTTGACATTGTCTTCTCTTCAAAATGCTTCCCCTGCTGCTGCCTCGGTGTCGCAGACTGACGTTGAATTTTAAAAACATTGGACACTTCACTACTAAGAGCTAACGAAGGCTCTTTTTTTATTGCGATTTCAACAATTTCTGCTAATGACTTCTTTGTAGGATCTTCTTCACATAACCTGTCTAGTATCTTGCCTTTACTCAACCCAGTCACAAACTTGTCTTTTAAAATATTCTCCAATTCATTTTTGAAATTGCAATTGATAGCCAATTTTTTTAACCTGGCATACCACATGTTTACTGGCTCATTTATCTCTTTCTCCGCCTTATAAAATTTGATACGTTCATTGAAAGTGGATACATTGTTACACGTCCAAACCGCACTAGGCGTCGTGTATGCTTACTAATGTAAGCGGGTTGCCAAGCCAACAGGGAGATGGGCGTGGTCGAAATAATAAGTAAAATGAATGATTAATACGCTCAAACACCTTACACCTAAATTCAAACAGCTCAGTCCGGGCAAATATGTCTCTAGGCGCCACCACAATCGAAACTTTGCTAAAATAATTGCCTTAAGCTGGGTGTTAATTAACCCTACTTGATTGTGGAAAGTAGGATTGTGCTTACTCAGTAAACTCTTACACGAGGGTTCTAAAACGAACACTCGTCCAAAACAATTCAACTCAAACTCAAATATATTTAGTACTACCCAGGTTATTAAAAACTTTTTGAATACACCTCGTATACCAAAACTTACAAGATAAAATTTATCACTCAAATTCAATTGCATTCACGTAACCAACAGTTATATTTTCTACGTATCCCTCGTATACATATAAAGTTAAATTTCTACTTATTAATGAACAAAATATTTCTTCATTCAATGATCGGTAATTAATTTTTAAAATTCCTAACATGAACGATATCTTTTAAATTTAATTTAATTTTTATAACACTTCTGAATCGTATTGACATTCGTAAATATTTAAGTTCTCAAAACTCCAACTTTTTGTTATACTTAATGAAATTTTAATTAACAGCTGATCCGTCATTAGTGTACTGCGTTAATGAAACTAACATGAGAATTTTTACAATCAACCTGGCAAATATAACCTTTCAGGTTGTTCATTAAACTTAAAAATCCAAAATATGCAAATTTTACATTTAACTTGTCAAAAACAACTAGGTCACCAATTAAGTAATCGTCACAAATGTATCTCATACCTGGCTAAGTAAACAACAAAAAAAGTAAATAAATATATATATATATATATATAATATAATATAAAGTAAATATAATATATATATTTCCTCATAAATAATAAACAAATGACAAAGAAACAAACACAAATACAAGAACACGCGCTGCACTTAACACTATAACGTGATAACTGTTATCTTTTATAAATCTGCTTATGCACTTTTTACTTTCTTGAAAATAAACAAACTAATTTTATCTTCAATCTCAATTTAATTAATTGCTTTATTTATGAATGTCTTACACGATTCATCCCCTTTCGGGTTACGCAGTTGTTTAAACAATGACTGCCTTCAATATTATACACAAATACAACTCCAACTTAACCCATTCTGATGTCACACATCACCTCGCGCGCGTGTCTCACCGACAACCAAAACTTAAGCTAACTAACTAACTCCACGTCAATCTCTGACTTTCCTATTTATACCTTCAGCCATCCATCTTTAAACATGTCTTCCTTCCGCGCTATATTCTCCAATAGTATTCATTCAAAATTTCATAGTCCCAACTGATGCTACCATCTGTACAAGCACGCTTATAACTACAATACATCGCCATATTTGTTTTTACTTACAAATTTTACAATCACTTTATGAAGAAGCCATTTTTCGTCATCACAATCATTCAGTAGCCACTCTGGACCATTACACAACTTTCAACGCTTATCTCCCGCCTGCGCTCGATCTCCTTCCGCAACATTTGCAAAAATAAGTACAGTCTAAGGTCTCAAATCCCATATACATACACGTATTCTCAAAACAAATTGCACAACATTACGAAAACTTTCTGAAATTAACACTTAAACATACCCAATCCTTCTTTACATATTTTCTAAAACATTCTACACTTATACACTCACATCTTCTGGCCAAGATTACTTCTCTATCTTCCAACATTTCATTTCTTACAGTAGCAAAACAGTAGCAACACAGTAGCAAACATTATCGTCCCATCGACAAATTTCTCTTCACATTTACATTCATCAGAATCTAATTATTCCAACACCAAAGTCTCTATAATACACGTATCTACATACTGTATAATATTTCTCCTAAATTTCCAGTGGCGTATCACCCACCCACATACATTATGCATATACACAAAAAAAAATTTTTTTTTTTCGTTCGAACTCAATATACTCGCACTCAAAACACGTAATACACGTCATTATAACATCCTACATACAGGGTGCGTCAACGCAACCTGACAACATGCTTGGAGAATTGGGTACGCAATATTTTCCCTAAATCGTCATACGACTTTTCATGCGGTGCTTTAGGGTCGCACAAATCCCTTAAAGTAGTATAAACTTCGGTACTCAAAGTTGTAATAAGAACTGCTACTTTTTTTTCTTCTTCAATGCCATTCGCCACAAAAAACTGTTCTACCCTATCTAAATACACCGTAAAATCATCTGTGCTTTTAAACTCGGGCATACTTCCCAACAAGGCCATTTTTCCTTTGGTGGTAGAAATTATTGAAAAATATGTATAAAATGCACCAGATCTGACTTTTTTAAAAAATTAAAAATTGTTTTTCCTCGTCGCCAACTGCTATGATGCACAAACATCGAATGGTAACGCTGTATGCTATTTTAATTTAATAAAAAGAAAACACACTTTACAATAAACGTTCTTCCTTTATATATCAAAATAGTTGTACAATTACATTCTTAATTTCTATGGTTGGCGTTGTTGCCACTATTCCGATCGCAACATAACACTTACATTATTATCGCTCCGACATGAAACTTAAACAACGAAGTTGAATCATAGAATTGTGTGCAATTGTATACAGTTATAACTACCCAACGCGAGACGTTCAAAGATTTATTTTCAACAATTTTTTTTTAATTGGGCCATTTTCGATTTTTTAATTGCAATGTAATAAATAGCACTTGATCCTCATTTTCAAAAATGGTAACAAGGCACTCAACAATCCCTTGAACAATAACAAAACTCACGCTTCTTTGAAAATTGGAAAAAACACGTGATCGGAAGATGATATGCCCTTTCTTTCTTGTTATTGAGTATTTAGACAAAATATTTAGCTAAAGGCATTATACATGACAAAGATAAACGGCAAACAAACGGGTTGTGGGTATACATTTAATTTGATCTGAAGCTCACAACATATGGTCGACATCTGATGTGACCTACCTTCCTTTAAAAAAAAATCTGGTGAGACGAGTACCTACATCACTTTCTTGTGTTGGCATAGGACGAATTTGGCCCCTGGCCGAAATAATTAGACTTATCGCGATATGCCCATTACTGAATTGCCAGATGCCAAAATAGTGATGTAATACGGCATCTGGTTAACACTATTTAGACATATCCCGAAGTGTCCATATACAGGATCTTTTAATGCATTATTGATTAAAATATTGAGGGAAATATTTGGTCAAATTGCTTTAATATAATTCATATAATGCGTACACATTACCTATATGATTATTTTGTTTATTTATTAAGGTAGCTTATATAATTAGTTTATGCCAGTTCATGTACCGTAACTAGGGGCTACTTTGCTCCTTCAGGTGTTACTTTGCACCGCTAATGAATAAAGATGTAAGTAAGCATAGACTCCAAAATAGCTAATACACCACCAAGCGCTTGTATGTATATTGAGTGTTGACTACACGTTTCTCAATGTCTACACTAATCTTTCTGCGTTAATCGAGAGCTGACAGTGTACGAGAGCAAAGCTTATGAACTCGCGGTTGGTGTTTTCTAAAGGAATAATGTAAGTATTAGTGTAAACCTTAACTTATTGATTCATTGGAGCTGTCTTGCAATATCTGCATGATATTTAAATTACAAATATGCACTTACATTTTTTATTTATAGTGGGTACCATTTTAACGGAATTTGGGTAGACTTTGCACCATAACAAAGAGTGGAGCATAGTCTCCCCAAGTGCAATTTTATTATTATTTTGCACTTTTAATTAGAATATCATTAAGTTAAGTTAAATTGCGACTTTCTATCATTACGCCATTGTTGCAGAATGCCGCGAAAATATGCTAGAAAAGCAAAAACAATTAGAACGTTGCCTAGATGCTATCAGACGAGGTGAAATTACCCAAAGAAAAGCTGAAGTTGAGTACAAATTACCAAGAACTATTATAAACAAATTGAAGTCCAGACATTCTAAGAAACCTGGTCATCAGGCCGTATTTACGTATGAAGAAGAAAATGAGTTCTCTAATTGCATCATTGCCCTAAGTAATTATGGCTTTCCAGTGGATGCTTTCGAATTACGCCAGATCATCAAGCAATACTTACGTCGATGTGGAAGAACTGTAAAAGCATTTACTAATAATACTCCTGGTCGTTACTGGGTAAAATCATTCATGAAGCGTAATGCTTGTCTTTCGGAGTGCTTTGCTGAAAATATTAAACGAAATAGAACAGCGCTTGATGAAAATACTATTCGAAACTTCATTTCTAATTTAGGAGAAGAATTAGAAAACGTACCACCCTCACATATCTGGAATTTCGCCGAGACAAATATTACAGATAATCCGGGTCAGGCAAAAGTTCTCGTTAAAATAGGATGTAAATATCCTGAAAAAAATAGGAATGCCTCAAAAACGTCAATATCTTTGATGTTTGCAGGAAATGCCGCTGGAGAACTACTTCCGCCATATGTGGTGTATAAATCCAGCCATATGTGGACAACTTGGACCGAAAATGGGCCACCTGGCTGTCGATACAACAACAGTGCCAGTGGCTGGTTCGACGCATCAGTCTTCGCAGACTGGTTTGACAGTCAAATGTTACCCCGGTTGAAAAACTTGAAGGGAAAAAGGTTTTACTGTGCGATAATCTATCTTCCCACATTACTCTATCTATACTGAAGCTCTGTCGTGCAAATGCAGTATCACTGATATGTTTGCCGCCAAACAGTACCCACTTAACTCAACCGCTCGACGTAGCATTCTTTCGACCAATAAAGATCGCATGGCGGAAAGTATTATCGGAATGGAAGGAAACTGCTGATGGCGTAAAAAATACCAATATTCAGAAACAACATTTTCCTCCATTGTTAAAAAAAATGTTATCTATCATGGCACCAAATATTGCATAAAACTTAAAAAATGGTTTTATGAAGTGTGAAATAGTGCCACTAAATGTTGAACCGCTCTTAGCTCGCCTGCCTAAAAACCTGTTTGATCCAACCAAAACTGCAACCGATATTCATGCTTCGTTTCTCGAAACCCTTGAAGATAAAAGAGCGCAATGTACAAATATCATCAATGTTAGAACAAAACAATTATCCCCGCTGGTAAAAGTATTTCTGACGCCACGTTAATTGACGAAATTCCAACTGAAGAAAGTGTAGCCGCCGACGAAACCGTAGCTGAAGAGTTTACAAGGATGGAAAACAGTTGTTCTGGGAGAAAATAATCTTATCTTCAGCTAGATGATAATTCTTCGGATGACTATGATCCTGAATACGAGTCACAGGAAATGGACCTAAAAAATCACATCGCTCCTGTACTTGCGCACTTGCTTTCGGTTCCAAAAGTCTTGGGGATCTCGTTAAATTGGCGGATGTAGTTCGAAAGATGGGACATTACGTTCTTTTTTCATATGATGATGACATCTATCCTGGGCAGATTACTGGTTTTAATGACAAAATCAATGGTCTTGGAAATGGCCAAAAAAAGTAGATCAACTTAATTATGTATGGAGTGGTGTGTTAGGCAGCATAAAACCGCCGTTACAAATTTCCCGGAGAGGTTTTTATACTGTTCCCGAGCTACAGCAAAAGTGGTGGAACTAAAATATATTTATTATTTTTATGTATTATTGAAATCTTCAGTTTAGTTTAGTTTATTGCATTACAATTTTATTTATTTTCTATAAAAATTTACTGACCATATTATTTTTAATTTTCAGAATAAAATTTACACAAAAACCTCATTAATTATTTTATTATTAGTGTAAAAAGGGATGCAATGTCAATCCTACAGTGTACCTACTTTGTACCAAAAGCACTTTATGTACGATTTTAAATGTATTTATAGTAGTGGTACAAAGTAGCCTCCTTCTATGAGGAGACTGCACCAAATTGAATGAAAATAAAAACAATGAGTTTAATCAATTACAACTATGAATAGACATTAAAAATGTGTTAATTCAACTTTTCATATGACACTATAACTATTATTAAAATTTCCTCTCATCAAAAAGTAGACGTTCTCGAGCGTTTTATAAATTTGCTATAAAAATGGTGCAAAGTAGCTCCTAGTTACGGTACCTAGTATTTGGAAGTCCACTATAAAAAGTTAATTCATTGCATTAGCGACAAAAGCTAAATCTTAAAATTATCTTACAAATTAATTATGAAACATTTCAGGTACCAACTCGCCATTCATTCCATAAACTGTCGCCAGTAACGGGACCTGTCTGTTTCGACTTTGACCGCCTCTTGTAGCCAGGTCGAGTCGAGGCATTCGTATTGTTCTGTTTAGCAATTAGATTTACAGGCAGACCAGTTACTGTTCAAATCGTGTCCCGGACGATGTAGCACTCCCTACAACCGGGCAGAGTTGGCACTTATTTTGCCTACTGCCTCGACAAGAAAGGAAATAAGGTGTAGAGTAAATAGAGACAGATACGAGAAAAATATAAATAATGTTAATGTGTATACTTCCGGTATATATATATATATATATATATATATATATATATATATATATATATATATACAGGGTGTATTTTAAAATCACCTACAAACGAAAACTGGAGATTCTATGATTGAAAATAAGACAAAAATGATCATAAACGCTTTTCCGAAAATGCTTCCTAACCGAGAAACAGGTTGATTAAAAAATACTTTTTTTAAGATTCCTCAAAAACTACAAAAGATATTACACTGAGATTTGGTACACCTAAATGTCTAATTAAATACAATTAATCTGGTGAGTTTGAGTCAACTGACTCCATCCAGTGGCGTAGAATATTTTAAGTTAATCAGTTTAAGTAAAAAAACGCACGTCCCTGGTTTTTTTTAAGAAATATTTTTTTGGTAGATTCAACATTTAATTCTGCAAATAAAATCATACTTAGTATTTTTTCGACTCGGCACCCCGTTTTTGGAATATTTTGCATTAACATAAACGACTACTATTCAATAAAAATCAAAATTTGTTTTATTTTACAAAAAAATAACGCAGTTAGCTATTAGGTATATTATTAGAGATATTGAAGGAATCAAAAACAAAATAATAAATATTTTTATACATATTTTTCAAAATGTCCTCCTTACTTTTGAACGCAAGCTTGAATTCTTCATAGCAAATCATACCTAACACGCTGAAAAATTTGTGGCATAGCCCTAATCTCATCGCATGCCATCTGTATGCGATTCCAAAGTTGCTCTTGATTATCAATTTGAACAGAATAGACACGAGTTTTCAGACACCCCCACACAAAAAAATCCAATGGGTTTAAATCTGGCGATCGTGCCGGCCACGGTACTTCACTTACTCGTCCAATACCGCGTCCAGGAAACCATGCATTTAAAAATTCTCTGACGTTTCGTGTAGGTGGTGGTGCACCATCAAGCATGAATTCATTTTTTCACAGTAATTAGACACAAACAATGTATTATAAAACACGCGTGAATGCAACTATTTTAACAAACGTAAGATACGTAACTGATTAACTTAAAATATTCTACGCCACTGGATGGAGTCAGTTGACTCAAACTCACCCGATTAATTGTATTTAAATAGACATTTAGGTGTACCAAATCTCAGTGTAATATCTTTTGTAGTTTTTGAAGAATCTTAAAAAAACCTTAAAAAAGTATTTTTTAATCAACCTGTATAGAATCTCCAGTTTTCATTTGTCGGTGATTTTAAAATACATCCTATATATATATATATATATATATATATATATATATATATATATATATATATATATATATATATATATACCGTATGTCCGTTTCGAGACGCACCATATGAATTTCCCATGTTAAGTTTTCAATTACATATTTTATCTCTATTATAAGTTTTAGAGAAAAATTTTATTAACAAAATTGTTCAGTATGTCGGTCTCAACGTGTTTTGACCAATTTTGTAAAAAATCCCAATTTGCTTTAAAAAGGCCTACAAAAAAAAATTCATTACATCTAGACTTGAAGCCAAAATTTAACATTTCAATCCATTTATTTGAAACAAAATTAAATATTGTTTTATTTACATTATGCATAATCATGTTGAAACCAAATTTCATCTTCATCTGCAATTATTTTCTTGCAATTTCATTTGAATAAATGTAAATACTGAATTTAGATTTACGTCAATAAATATAGGTCCTACAATTTTATTTTTCAAAATGCCTGCCCAAACATTTACTTTCTGAGGGTACTGCGTTCCAGACCGAATAATAATATTTTTCACGTTTATTTTGGTAGCACTTTTCCATTAAAATTTCACAAAATACACTTCTAGAAAATGGATCTACCGCTAATATCTGGTGTTCCTGACCTTTATAAGGTTTATATTTGTGACGTTTTAATATACAGAGGATTTACCGATAGTGCTTTCCGAAGATATTTGCCTAATACTTGCTCTTGGCTTCATTTCTATCTTCGCCAAAACATTGGTCTCTGAAATTTCATTGCATTGTCTTTTGTGCCTCTTAACATGATCGGAATTTACACAACCAGATTTTTCGAAATTATTTACAATTCTGGAGATTGTTATATGATGTGGTGAAGGTCTATTTGCAAAATTGATTGAAAATAATTCACTAATTTCTCTATTAGAGTAACCAAGGAAATTCATTTTATAATCTGAATATTTTCTTTTGTAGTATAAATGCTCATTGTATCACACAAACACATTAAACACATTATTGAAAATTAAAAATGATCTATTAAACAAACATTTATGATTGTTATTTTGAATAAAACAAAATACACAGGTTTGTTTCAGTTTTTTCATGACAAGTGTGATTTTTTGTTTAAATGCGATAACTAGTAAATAAATGCCTCACAATATTCATCCGCGAACTATTGCATTCGGTTTTTGTTTAGCTAATAATGGAAATTTACTTGTAAATTTAATTTAGATAATTTAACTTAGTTTTCTCCTTTTAATTTAGATATAAAATTGAAAATATGAAAATAAATTTTAGTTTTTTCATGACGTGTGATTTTTTATTTAAATGCGATAACAAGTAAATGCCTTTTTTTTAAGTATATTGGGATTTTTTTTACAAAATTGGTCAAAACATGTTGAGACCGATATACTGAACAATTTTTGTTAATAAAATTTTTCTCTAAAACTTGTAATAGAGATAGAATATGCAATTGAAAATTTAACATGGGAAATTTGTGCCTCTCGAAACGGAACATATATATATATATATATATATATATATATATATATATATATATATATATATATATATATATATATATATATATATATATTATATATAATATAATTTCAATCACATCGTATTTAAATTAAATTGTTACCTACGTGATTTTTGGTTCTCGTGCTACTTACCAGACCTACTGTTGTTTATTTGAGACAAAAATGATTTAATTATTTTTCATTTAGATTTTCGATTACGAATTGGAGCTAGTGATTTTTTTTAAATTTAATTTATACTTTAGATTACGGATTCGATCTAGCTATTTATTTTTATCATGTAAGATAATAAAATCAATTCTTATGACAATTATTATGTCGGGCATGTGTTAGAGTGAGAGATGTGAGTTAATACTTTAATATTGAGCAAGGAGTGCGACAACGCTGTGTGATCATGTTCAATGTATACGATGGTTATGTCTCAAATGGTGTAATAGTTGGTGAAGTAAATGTACGACTTCTGGTGTACGCAGATAAGACGGTCTTATTAAGTGAGAGTGTGGATAAGTTACAAGCTGCTCTCAGGAAGTTTGATAGTCTATATGAGCATGGACATAAAGGTAAACGTAAACAAAACTAAGATTGTGATGTTCAATCAGGAGGGTGGAAAGGAAAGTAGAGTATTTACTCTGCAAGATGAAATTGTCGAGCAAGTGGATGAGCTGGTATATCTGGGTAGAATGTTTACTGCTGATGGTACAATGGAGGGCGAGATTGGACGAAGGGTCAATGTTGGAAGGAAAGTGATTGGAAGTATGTGGACGATAATGAGAAACGAAAGCATAAGCCTAGTTGCGAAACGAGCAATCTATAATGGCGTGTTTGTCCCGTCAGTACTGTATAGAAGTGAGACATGGGTATGTCAAGAAAAAAGCACGAAAGAAAAAATAAATGCCATAGCTATGAGATTCCTGAGAAGCGCATGTTGTAAAACGAGAAGGGGAGTGCATAATGACGGAGTGTGGCGAGGAAAAGACGATGATGGATAGATATAAAAGTAGTACATTACATTCGTTTGGTCACATTGAGAGAATGAACAACGCAAGATTAACGAAGCAAATATATGTGGGTGAGGTTAGAGGTAAGGCCGTGTCTGGTAGGCTGCGTAAAACTTGGCTAAATGTAGTAGAATGTAGTAAAGGAAAGAAAGATAAGGTGTTTTAGAAATAAAAGGGCAGGTTAGAGACAATGTATGAATCTTGCGGAAGCTAGGGAGGTATGCGGGGATAGGAAAGCATGGAGCAAGATTGTGAATGAAAAATACATAAGAGGCAGAGATTGTTTTGCCTGCCCCGCAAGAGAATGGCGTGAAGGTTAAGTTATCTACCAAGGACACATGTGTGGAGTTGGAATAAACCAATAGCAACCATGTGATAATCCACCACAGGAGTATCGACGATGGGCGCCACACTACACTTACGCCCAATTACTTGCAACATGCCCACGTGGGTGTAATTAAACAGAAGTGGAAAGTACCTTTTGCACTTTTTTTTTCCTAAAGCAAACCATACATCTGTAATATATGTAATAAATCACTTGTACAAATCAAAATGTTCATAAAGCAAATAAGTACATCAGCGTATTTTCTTTTTTTCTATTGTGTTTAGTGCGAGATGACCTCCAAAATTTGAGTGCGGTAGACGACCGTAAATTTGTTTTGAGAAGACACGTTTTGTTGGAGTAACCTTTTAGCGTGATCTCACAGAAGTGGCACATCTATGTGACGTGTGTGACCATTAATAAGTAGGGTGCACGAAAGGCCTTGTTAATCCATTAGGGGCCGAGTTTGTCAATTTTCAAACTTTGAGCGAATTTTGTTATTCCAGTTAATTTAGGATTCATGTATTATAAAATAGTTTTTTTTTAAAGTTGTTTTAACGGATAGTATGACCATATAGGTATGGTACACAACTTCTTTGGGGTACTAACAAAATATTGATGTGTAACGAAGAAAAGCAATTATTCCAAATTAAAAGTAAATGAACTTGAGTCTAGTTTTCTTTTCTTTTCCGTACATGAGTAGTAACTGACATTAGATGTAGGATAAACACCATGCATAGTTGGTATAACAGTTACCACTGAATCGTCCATCCAACGAGTTGCGACTATTTTTTTCTCATTACTCAAATCAGCGTAAAGGGCAGCTTTTAGATAATCGATTCTCTTGAATGGTTCCAGTTGCCTCGTACCCATTTAGCCGCAAGTGGTAAAGAATATTCGTTGACGCAAATAAGTTGCCGAAATAAATTCGATAAGGCAAATTTTTTATTTCCTGAGGCACCTGTTCTAAGAGCTGCAGAAGAGGAGCTGTTGACTTTCCAAACTTCTTCTGGTGGTACTGATTCGAATTTGATATATTTCCTTGACAATCTCAAAACTAATTACATAACCACTTTTTGAGTTCAAACACCGCACTTTATAGCGGAAGCGGATGGGTTTTCCATGTTTACATCCGAGGAGCCCAAAATATTCGATCATACTTTCATAATATACCATATTCTGTTCCGACAAATAATTTTTCAGAACAACCTTCTTTATTTAGTGGCCATTTTATCGATTAGGACCAATTCGGTGTTGTCTGCGCAATACAAAAACCTCATGATCTGAATAAAACAGCAGCTAACAAACAGTACATATTTATTACTTTCTTCTAGGAGCGGTTGAAAAATAGTTCAAATATGTCTAGCGGAAGGAAATATTTTAGGTGCTGTATCAGGCAGGTCATTACTTTGACCCCATGTAATGGTTTTTGCGTTAGGAATGATAAATATCGCTAAAGGCAGGTCTTGGTCTGGATGGTTGTCATAGTTTTCACATTGGGTAAAACTTGCGTCAAGTTCCTAATTACCAAATCGCCTGCATACGCTGCTACGTACCGGTTAGTCAAGATGTCTTGGAACCGCCGGATTCATCCCCCGAATCTTCGTCCGATTCATCTGTTATTGGGTGGTTCGATAAATACCCGTTCTATACAGTCATTATCGAATTCCGCCCAAAACTGTACGGATTCAAACATGTAAGCAATATCTTGTACTGTAAGTCTGAAACAGGGTAATAATTTGTTTAGTGTGATGCAATACAATCTGATAATAAATAATACATATAAAAATGTCATATAACATATGAAAATGTAAACTTTCACCATTATTACACATAATAAAATATACAGACTTCCATAAAAATTGCAACACCTAGAATTTGTTCAACGATTTTATTGAAATGTTTGTCAAGGATGTCTTTCATTACAACAAACAAACGATTAAAATTTGAATAAAATCTAGCTAGTAGTTTTTTTTTTCTTTGCACTTAGTAACAATAAATTTAAAGAAATAAACCAATCAGTGTGTAATTAACTGTCAATTTTGCAAATTGTTTGTTCACAATTTCCTTCTGAACTTGGGAACAATGCCAAGAGTACGTCAATATCAACAATTTTCCCAATTGACTGATTTTGAACGTGGCCGTATTATTGGCATGAGAGAGGCCGGACTTTCGCTAAGAGAAATTGCTCGACATGTAAACCGAAATGTTACAACCGTACTGAGATGTTGTTCCAAATGGTCCGAGGAAGGGGTGCAACAACGTCGCCCTGGACCTGGACGTCCCCGTAGGACTACAGATCGCGAAGAACGTCGCTTAAGACTTTTGGCCATAAGAGACAGATTTTTAACAACTCGATCGATTGTTTAGGACCCAAAATGTCAATGTAATCTGTTTATCGCCGGATAAGGTCTTATGGGCTGCGTTCATATCGTTCATTTTTATGTCTTCATCTTACACCACTTCACCGTCTACGCAGGCTAGAATGGAGCAACGAAAGAGCGAATTGGGCGCAAGAATGGCATCAAATTGTGTTTAGTGACGAATCTCGATTTTGCTTGTGGGCTCACGATGGTCGTAGGAGGGTCAGTCGGATGCGTGGAGAACGTAAAAATCCAACATTTTTTGTGGAACGAAACACAGTCATCACATCTTCATCTTCATTGATTGCAACTTAAACGCCGCTGGTTATATTGCCAATGTGCTAGAACCCGTTGCGCTTCCATACCTTCAGGGGCTGGAAAATCCCATTTTCCAACAGGATAATGCGCGTCCTCATACGGCAAGGGCTACAACACGTTTTTTGGAAGAAGCTAACATTGCCGTCCTCCCATGGCCTGATCGGTCGCCTGATTTGTCGCCCATTGAACATGTATGGGATGAGGTTGGTAGGTGTCTGGGTAATTTACCACACCCTCCAGATAACTTACACGATCTCCGGCTACGGATTCAAGAAGCTATACCACAGCTTCAAGAAGATATACCACAGGTAGCCATAGATCACTTGATTGATAGCATGCCACACCGTGCATTACAAATCATGGCGGAGCAACTCATTATTGAAAAAAACATTTTTAGTTTTTGTTCTTTTGTTTTTAAATTTTAATTGTTTGTTGTTTGAAAGACATCGTTGACGAAAATTTCAATAAAATCGGTCAACAAATTCTAGGTGTTGCAATTTTTATGGAAGTTAATATATTTATCTTTTTAGGCTTTTTTGATGGTGTATTTTTATATTATACAATCTAAACGTTTCGAAAACACTTACAGTTATCTTCGTCAGTATTTGAAATATTTAATATTTTTCAACTTTCACAAAATTTTTTCAACATTCATCAATTGTTTAATAGATGTTACTACTGACGAAGATAATGGTAAGCGTTATCGAAACGTTTAGATTGCATAATATAAAAATACACCATTAACTTGAAAAATTACCTAAATGGGTATTGTAACAGAAGACATTGCACTAAACTATCAAAAAATTAGATACAACACAAAAAACTCATTCCCATAAAGTTATATATCCATTAAGTATTTCATCAATAATTTGTTGCTTAATAAATAATTTATTTACAGTTTTGGAGAAATGTAGAACTTAAAAAATATAATGCATATATAATAAGAAAACAATTTAAGCAGCATAAGTAAAAAAATCGATTGATCTCAATTTGATTCTGGTTCGATCTGTGGTGAAGGTTGTGGTACAGGATCAGGAAAATAAATTCCTATTAAAAAAACTGTAAATATTCCAGTTATAGCAACTAAAGCTACTGTTGCCGTTACATTGTACAGATGTGAATATTCATATCTAAAATTAAAATTTTACTTATAAAGATTTTAAACGATGCAAAAACTCACCGAAAGTACCATGCAGAACCTATTATAAAACTAATTAAAACAAATAAAAGATTTCCCAAATCCCAATCTCTTCCTTGATTACTATTGCTCTGAGGAAGACCAGAATTACCACTTCTTGTGGTAGCAAAACCACCTTCACTGCTATTTGTGTCTGCAAATGAATTTCTTTGTTGATGTATTAAACAGTGCACTACACAATTATCAAATAAACCACAACTTTGAAGAGTTTCGGTATCTGGTTGAAGTACTTGACCATTAAATATGAGTCTAACCAATTTATTAGAAGAAAACTCTGGATGGAAAAGCCTTCTGTAAACAAAAGTTATAAAGTAAACATAATTAAATGTAAAATTAATTACCGCTTAAAATCGCCTAGCTGTTCTTCTAAACGCCCATTAACAAGTTTAAGTTCATCATTTAAATATTTCAATTTAATACGAATGTGTGACTCACTGTTTTCGCTAATATTACTTTCAGATGACTTACTTTTCACTTCTTTATCATTATTTTCTTTATTAGTAATATTTATATCCACTGTATCACGTTCTGCATAATTGTGTTCCATTATAGAGTCATGAATAGGTTCTATGTGATTACTGCCATCTCTTTCCATATTTTCATCTGTATTTAATTCATGAACAACTTCACTATCCGATATGTTAGTGGATGTTCCTGTAGGTTCAATATTGGAACCTGGACCTATGTAACATTGTCAATTTTAATACAAATTGAAAATTTCAGAATTAATTTTTACGCAAATAAAAAATACTTAAAAGGTCAAAATGTATATAGTCATATTTATTAAGGCAACTAATTTTGTGCTTCTTGCATTTAAAATTTTGGTTGCACCAAAACAAGTTTTAATAATTTGTGGAAGAATCAGTTTTTATCATTTTGAAATATTTTGACAAGTTTATTGACATCTTAGTAGGTACAAAAAGTGACATTATATATTTAGCATAGAACACAACCCACACCAGTCAAGTTAGATAAAAAATAACCAAAAATTGCCAATAAGTGTGTAGACGAGTTTGATTGTTAAAACGCATTCTTTCATCAATTTTTTGTAAATAAACAATTAATATGGCGAAGGCACTTTTTCATTAAAAATCCTTTATCGCTCAGTGACATGTTAAACCCTCTTTGCCATGCATGTTTGGGTGGAAGTTAAGGCATCTTTAACGAGCATGCACTAGGTACAAATAATTAAACATTACCCATTTCGCGTTTCAAATCATCATGTTTTTTTATTAATATTAAAGCTGTTCATTACCAGATACGGACAACTAAATTCGGCTAGAGCGGCGTTACTGTAGATAGAAATTGTTTCTGTTACCTGAACTATTTGAGACCGCCCACCAAAGAATAAGCAGCTTCATTTCTATAGCCTTGGGATAATTTATATTTTGAAGTAATTTAAGAATTTTAGTATTTGCTCAAGTGCTTCTTCGAAATAAATTGAGGCTAGGTACCTATAATAATGTCAGTATTATTTAATTTACAAATGATACCCATCCGTTTATTCAGCTTCAATTAAATTATTCATCAATACATTACATGTTAGGTAAAACGATTAAACTACATAACATATACTGTAATTTTGATATTGGTTCCCGAAATGAGTCTCCGCGAGTGTGAGTCAACACTTTTTACATAACTGAAGCAATAACATACAGATCAGATTATGTAAAATTATTTTACATATTCTTTTAATTATTTATTTATTTAATTAATTATTTAATTATTAAAATGTTACATAAAACTATGGTTGGTTACAAAATTACCAAAGATAAATTATGTACTTTTACAATGCACGTTTTTTCAGTGTATAGATTCATTCACATAATGGAAGAGCTTTGTAACAAGCAAAGAAAAGTAAATTTTATATAACCTATAAATGTTTACTGTCATAATGAATTTTATTGAATTCAAGTTTTTAATTCAACTTGGCTCCAAAATGTGGTGTGTACCGCTATGTAAATGTAAACTGTAGTTATATAAATAGTTTTTTTTTATGATTCTTAACTTCCTATGCTTGGGTAATGTAATGTGGATCTCGAGCGGTCATACCACGCGGAATTCATCCATCGACAATTTCTGGCAACATGAAATCTATATAAAACATTTTTTATTTTGGTAACACAACTCCTTCCCAGAGATCTTCATCTTCTCTTATTCTTTCTACTGAATAATCCATTGTGCCAGGCGCCGAGATGCCAGGACGGTCCAGGGCTGTGTGATATTGCTGCTGCATGCGCCCTTGCTGTATAAGATAGCGGTTTCGTAAAATTGATGTCTTCCGCATGTGCATTTAGCTACTAGCGACAAATATCTGAAATCACAATACCATGATTGGATGTAAAATATTTTACTAAAAATTACCTTTCCGCGTGACTGGTGGTTTCATTGAATCCAACTCAGCTAGCCTTTTGTATTAAGGGGTTTAAAATTTTATTATTTCTACCAAAAAATCGCCTTCAATTATAGGAATTGTATCTTCTTTCATCCGCATCTTTTCTTTGGCAGAATGTTACCCTAAAATGCATGATTGTTATTTTTTAACACTTTCTTTACGTATATACTGTTATTTTCAAAACATGTTTGTAAGTTAGCAATTATTACCTGCAATTTGTATGTCATCCAAACACGTGATATGGCGCATTTAGAATGCCCATTTCATTCTCATGAATTAAATGAATATATCTATACAACAGTAACAACAGTATATATAATAAGAAAGTATTTCAGGTACAATGATTAAGTTATATTCATTTACTTACCTTCGTTTTCTGATGAATTTTCTCATCATCGTTGATCTATTACTTTTTTTTTAATTCTTGTATAAGATTTTCGTTTTACCATTGTCAATGATTAAGCTACGAAACTTGCACTAAACAACACTAGAGCGTACTTTATTTATTGCAAATTGAAAGTGAACTTTGTGTTAAATATTAATATTCAAATTCAGGTACAAAATAAAGTTCTTATTTAAGTAATGAAACATGTTATTGGCAGAATTGATGTGTGGGCGGTCCTAAAAATGGAAGGCGGGATTTTATATTTGTAAATTTAATTAAACAGGCCTAGCAACTTTAATTTCAATAAAAAATGTATACAGTTTGTGTGAGAATGATTAAATTTAATATATCTACCACTTCTCAATTTTAAATTGTATTGTTAATTTTTAGTTTCGTAAAAAAACGAAATTGACAAGTTGTCTGTGGTGATATAAATTTCAAGCAATATTCTCTATTTTAAATATTAACGGCTGTAGACCTGTCTAAAAATATCATTTTTTTTACTTTCATATCAAATATTTCCGAAAATAATTTGTTCTTTAAATTTTTGATTTCACTATAGCTATACAGATGAGAAACTTAATTAACTACCAAACTGACGTCAATCTTCGATACAAAAAAATATATTGATGAGCACCCTTAATATTGAATACGCAGTATTGAAAGCAGCCTCTAGAAGTTTATGAAATACTTTCGGAAATTATAAATTAATATACGCATTTATTATTAATTTTTGCAAATTAATCCGTCAATGAACGACAAACTAATGAACGCATCTCGAGTGGTAACAAGCCTTAATGTTTTTCGCATAAATTACAGCGCTCGCGCCATAAATATATGCTCAAATGTTAGGCTAAGTTACCACCCTAGACAAAAAAAAAAATAGATACTTTTCTTGAATAAGCTATTCTGGATATCTGTTTTTAGTTTTTTCTTTTTTGTAGGTGACGCAGTGCTCGCTACTCGATTATATCCAAGTGTGTTCGATCGCCGACTGTTTCCCGTCACATTTGGTATTGTGGTTAGATTAGTGTTTTTAGTATTTTTCATTAACGTAGACTTCTTCTTACAAAAGGATATCGTGTGAATTTAAAGGTTTGTTCGTTTGTAGAAGTAATAATAAGAAATTCTATGTTTTATTATCGTAGATGGTTACTATTTATTGTGCAGCTGAAAGTTGTTGGAATTCGACAGCAAGTAAACATGTTTTTCCAAACCTAGCAAAAGACCTAATTAATTTTTGTTATAATTCAAAGAACATTTTTTAGTCTGGTGACCATTTAATGAAATTATAAATTAGAGCACATGCCAAATAAATATTTTTTATATTGGATGACAAGTGCCTATTACTATTAAAAAATAATTGTTATTCAATCTGGATTTGAATAATCCGGTTTTTTATGCGACCAATCAAAATAGTTAGTGAAAGACCTATCACAAACATCTTGTACTTCTTTCGTCCCTAAAAGAGAGCGTCATTTTGCACCAAATTTTCCTCGTGAAGATAGTCATTTATTGGTTTTATCTATAGTCCGTTTCAAACATTAAATTCAGTGTAGTTTTAAATGGCAGGCGGCTTTGCCATATTTCAGCATACTTCTCTTCGCGTGAAAACCCAAGCTGTTAGTTACGGCGCACCCTCGGCAAGTGGGGGGAGAGGGGGTTGAACGAGACGTCTGCCAAGGCCGTCTGGATTTCGTCTGCCTTTTGATACTTGTCCGTCACTAGTCAGTAAACTTACGCAGTCGGCATGTTTGTGACTTGTGTAGTATTTTATTTTAATTTATTCTGTGTTGTTACTGTTCTTCTCATGCAAGTTTCAAATCCTTCATGATAAAGGTAAGTGTCATTGTCCATATTTATCTTTGAAAACATAACATAAATTTCCATAAAACATATTACCAAAAAGCATATTTTTAGAAACATTATAAAAACAGATATTAATGTTTACACTATAGTGAATTTGTTGCTGTTCTAAGCTCCTTTGAGGGCGGTAGCATTGTGGACAATAGACGGTCAATTTTGGGTACTTGAAAATCCCGGTATTTTTGACCTTCAATCCCGGGGTCATCGGGATTGTCAAATATCATTATTTTTTTTGGTTTTTGAAGATATTTTATTCTTAATTATTACTGAAACTTGCAAAAAAAACTCTATATAAACACTTTAAAACCCTAATATCCAAATGGTTGACGATTATTGCTTAATGAATATTGAATAATTAATTTTAAAACTACACTTATTGTTCGACGAACGATGAGAACTACTCAACTCAACAATGTCAACTTATTTCCAAAAGTATTAAAGTTGCCCGCATCTGTACGCTGTACCTGACTTATTGCTGGCGCGCAGAATACTCGTATTGTTCTTATCGTTCCGAACTTCCGGTGCGCTTCCTTCCCACGGTGGACTTTATTTTTGATGGATTTATTTTAGTCTTACTCAGCCTGAGTCACAACTATCCCTTTTCAGTTGCTATCCGGTTCTAGTGAACATAATTAATTAACATAATTTATACAACATTTATATCTAAATAATTATGTTCAGTTAATTACAAAAGTATGACGTTCTGTTATTTTACCCTCAAAACCTAAACAAATAGACGGTATGAATATCGGGTGATAATCAATTAAGTGGTACATTACCTTAATTAATCTGTTATAAAGTGGACGATGCATACTACCAAGTACCAAAGACAACCTAGCTTATCTTTTATACTACCTAGTAAGAAAAATGGAGTCTCGTTTTCAATTGCGTGGTATACTATAGTAAAAATTAATGTGATTTTCCTTTTACAAGAGCTTGGATAAACTTGTTAATAATCACACAGGTTTTCACATTTAAAACTAAATCATTGTTTTTTGCAAGTACATAAATTAATTAGTCATATTTGTTTTAGCGGGGTACAAATAATAAACAAGAAAAATAAAAGAAAAAAAGTGGACATGAATTTCGTCAAGAAAATAAAACAAACTTCTACTCGAGTCTGCAAAATCATGTTAAAAAATAACAACTTTGTTAAAAAAACCTGACGGCCCATCCGAAGATGAAAATCTTGAATCACGTACACAAAACAAAACGTTTGAGGAAGCAGAATTTGTTAGCTTGTCTTCACTATCAAATTCATTAAATCTAGATTGTTCCAAAACGATAGAGAATCAACAAACGGCCTCGTCGACGATTAATCAGTTTTCCGATTCAAGTTCTGATAAATTTCAAGGATTCACAGCAGTGGAAACTTCACAAATTCAAGAGGAAGACCCGATTAACCTTAGTCCTCGTAAACTAGAAGAACCTTCATTCGACAAGAAATTCTGATCGAGGCTGTAATCCTACAGTAGAAAAATCTCAAGAATCTACAATCATTTACTTCAAAAAACCAAGCGAAAGAGATTTATCGGTATATTTTGATTATCATCCAATCCAACCTGATGAACAATGACAAAAAACCTTTATACATTGTAAAACGTAACGATGGAGAAACCCTTCAGAGACATTGGATTTCATATGAAGAAAATTCGAAGAAAATGTTGTTTTATTTGTATCGTTTACAGCAGCAACTCCAATTCAACCTTTTGTACAGGGTTTGAAGACTGGAAACATGTCCACCAAAGAGTTAATGAACATGAAATGTCCAAGGCTCATTTTAAATCTGTCGAGGCTTTTATGTTAGCCAAACGTAAGAAAAGTACTCGCGACCTTCTTTTTTGTGGCCAACTAGAGAAGAGGAAACAAAAGTTTTAGAAAGGAGACATGAGGTGACAATTGTAATAGATGTCTTGAAGCTTATAGGAAAGCAAGGATTGGATTTTCGTGAGTCAAAGGAAGCTGCTTTACTCTCTTAAAGATGACACAATCAACCATGGCAACTTCTCAGAAATTATTCTATTAATGTCCAAGTATGATCCACGGTTAGAGAAATACTTGAAAAAGGCTATCGAAGAAAGTGAAATGTGCATGTCTAAAAGGTGAGGAAAAAAAACTGACGTGGAAGATGTAGGAAAAATAAAAAAAAAAAAGGTGGGCAGATGAAGTACCCCGACATTTCTAAGTAATAACACAGTAGCAAAAATAATCACCTGCATGACAAAAGAAACAAAATCTGTCGTGGCAAATGAAATCAAACCAGCCGGCAATACTCAGTTTTGATGGCCACGACAATAGACATAAATAGCAACGATCAATCTGCAATAGTAGCCAGGTATGTTAAAGGACATGAAGTGTGCGAGAGACAACTGGCATTAAAAAGTGTGTTTTCTACTACAGAAGAGGCACTATTTGACACTCTCTCTGGAGCATTGACAGACCTTGAAATACCTTTGAGTGATTGCGTCGCAAATGCGTTTGATGGCTCATCTAACATGAGCGGCCAGTATAATGGTTTGACTGCACAAATGGCCAGCAAAATCCCAAATCACATTCACACGTGGTGCTACGCGCACGTTTTAAATCTTGTAATATCTGATACAGCTCAGTACCTCACTGTATCAATCTCATTTTTCAGCATAATGCAAGTGACCCAGGTTTCATTTACAAGACTGGACAAGTTCAGAGAGCAAAATCCTGAGCACAAGTTGGAAGCCATTGGGGCTACTAGATGGCGAAGCCGCAGTAACGCAGCAAAGAAAATCTTCGGTAAAATAGATGAGTGAACCTCTTCTGAAGAACAGTCTTCAAACACAGCTAAACCTAAACACATTTGTCTGGAGTTGGTATTGGCTCTGTTCAAAATTTCACATTCAGCTGAAGTGAGACATGAAGCAACTGTTTTACTTAACAAGTATCTGGATTTCGAAACAATAGTTGTTGGTATGGTATTCTTGCAAGTGTTCAAAATCATTACGCCACTATCGGATTATCTCCAAACAAAGAATCTAGACTGCGCCCAAGCGTGGAGGAATATTGAGTCTTCTCTTAATAGACTAAAACGCTTACGAGACAAGTTTGCTGAAACTTTGAAAGCAGCACAACGCTTTGTTTTGAAAATGACACGCAAACTTGAAGACAAAGCAAAGACCGATGAAACTCTTAATGGCATCGTTATTGGCAAAGCAATAACTGAGAAAAGAAAGAAGAAAGTAAAGAAAATGACAGGAGAACTTGCTGAAGACGACAGTGTTGGAACTTTTCCCGAAGAAGAATACAAAATAAAGATCTTCTTCGTAATTGTAGAGCTGTCCACACTATGGAAAGTCGTTTTGTGCAGCACAAGTCGCTCTATTTGAATCTGGCCTGTTTTGACCCAAAAATATTCAAATCCCAAGAATCTCTTCCTCCTAAAGCATTGAAGAAAATAGGAAAATTACTTTTGAACGTTGATGAAGAAAAGCTGAAAGAAGAACTTATCTCGTTCATGAATGTATTGGCCCCAAATGCAAATATGAACGCAGACCATGAAGATGTCTCAGACGAGAAAATCGATTACCACAGTGATGATGACGATGATCAAGAAGAAGAAAATGATGAAGACCACGAGACCCAGTTACAAAGCGTCGGCATTATGCAATAGTTGTATCAAGTGTGCATATAAAATTATATTAGAATATAGCATGTACTGTTTACAATATCCAGAACTTTAAAAAGTATATAAATTTCTTCTAACCATCCCATTGACTCAAGTCTCTTGCGAACGAGCATTTTCTAAATTGAAACTTATCAAAACCAGATTGACAAACGAAAATTTACAATCTTTACTGTTAATGCACTCAGAAGCTGATATTTTGAACTCCATAGATCCAGACACCGTTATTGATTATCTTTGCACTCCAGCTCCGAATTAAAAAGGCTTCTTCCGGTTTAGTTTGTAAATTCACTCAAAGAACATTACATTTGTGAACATACTTGTTTTTGTTACTTTCCTTAAGAAATTAAGTAGTAAATGCTGGTAACTTTTTTTGAAATATATGTAATGTAAAATTGTCTCGTCTTAATTTTCTATGTGTGTTAGTTTAACAAAATTACACTAATTATGTTTCAACCACTACGTTGTCTTTTATTTTGCCCTAAGACATTGCAAATATTTGAAATGCGTCAAATGAACATTAGAATTTAGAAAAAAATAAATGGTCATTTTCTTTGACAAATACCTGTACGATATGTGTAAGTGTGATGATCCGTTCATACCGTGACCAGCTGCCAAAAAAGCATATTGAATCCAGCGTCATGTGCGATTAACAGCGCTGAAAAGGCAATGATTAGTAGTGAGAGGGGTGGAGGTGCTTTTGGTGTAAAGTAGTGATCTTGACTGGCCACCGCAAAGTATAGGACAGTAATTTATTTATTTAGTATTATTAAAATAAAATTTTTGTTGTAAAATGAGTAAAAAAAGCGTCAATATTTGCATGTAGATAAAGTGATTTGGAGCTATCAAATCGTTTAAAATGCGTATTTAGAGATTAAAATTTCATAATTTATTTATTATATTCTATACCCCCAAACCCCCCGGTAGTCCTCCCCCGCATAGTGCTGGCGCCCTTTGGTCATGCCGTCCACCGCCCTCACAAGAGGTCCAACACGGGCCTGTAGCACTACTCTATTCTTCCTACACTGAATTTAATGTTTGAAACGGAGTATAGGGTTACCACTCTAGATATGTTAATTACTATTAAATTTAGACAATTGCGGTCTTCAAAGAAAGTAGGAAACTAAAAAAACCTAAAATGAGACTTGCTAAATTAAATTTACTTAATAAATAAAAAGGTTATGGCAAATAACACGTTAAATCACTGTTTTTCAAAATTATTTATAACTTATTAAATACTATTGATAATTAAGTGAAATTAGTCAAAAGTGACGATTTTTACTGTGCTGTAAAAGTATGCGAAGTATGCGCACGGTCGGTCCAATAGTTTTTCGCAAAAATGAACAATTTTTACAGCCTTCTCAGCCATTTTGGCAACTACGATAGTATAATAAAAAATAAAAACAATAATTTATATCTGAAATCGTAATTAAAATGATAGAAATAGTCAGTGATGTAAAGCACATATTACGAGTTTTTTTAGTAGGCGAGAACGGGTGTAAGTGACAAGTACAATTGAATTGTAACAAAGTGTAAGTAGATACAATTTTTAAATTGCCCTTCTATACAAAACATTACTTTTTTTTTAATTCGTTACACAACTGATGCAAACAAAATGTCAGATAACAACGAAGATGAAATAATTTGTAGGTACGCCGCCAGATTTAAAGGAAGCGGCATCTAATGCAGTGGCAAATTTGTTTCCCCACAGATCTGCCGATCTATATAAAAAGCAATATGAAATATTTCGGTCATGGTGCGAAAATCATAGTGTAAAAATGTATACTGAACATGTGTTAGTTGCATATTTCTTACAAAAAGAAGAAAAATACAAACCGTCAACACTTTGAAGTACATATTCGATGCTAAAATCTACGATACTGATTAGGCATAATATTGATATATCAAAATTTCCAAAATTGATAGCATTTATTAAAGAGAAGAACAGGTACAAACCAAAAGTCGAACATATTTACTAGAGATGATGTAAGTGAGTTTTTGATTGAAGCACCAGATCAAGGCCATCTCATGTAGAATATAGTGATTTTAATTTAATTTAACATTGATACTAACCTTCTTATTTTCTGGACATGATTAATTCTTGGAGTTGCCAGTACCTGTCGAATAGAGGAACTTAAAAAATGGCCATAGACAAAATGTGTGAAGATTTAAACCCAATAGATATTTATAGAAAATATCGATCTTTGTGACCGTACATACTCCTCAAAAACACCTATTCATTTTTTACCGTTTAAGCAAATGCACTATTCAACCAATCGGTATTCACTCATTTGGTAAGATCCCAAAATTAATTGCCACTTATTTGGTCATACCAAACGTATGCTTTTCGAAAAACTTCTGCCTTCCTCTTAGCAGACACAAGTTCGGAGAGCCTATCTTTGAAACAACATGGCGGATGAATGAGCACAACCGTCGCCGAGGGATATGTAGAGTTGTCTTTTGACTAAGAAGCAGGAAATCGCAACGAGGACAATGCGAGCCTACAGCATCAACTTCGTCATTGACAAATGATTTTGTCGTTAGTTCAAACGGACTGCAACCCGTCAATATAATGAATTATCAAAATTATACTATTACTATTAATATTGCTAAATAAATATGTAATTGTTTAAACATATTGACTAACTTTTTTTAATTTCGCGAATTTCCGATTTCAAAAAAAATTAAAAACCCGTAATTGTATGTATAATCATAATCTGATTTATGCTAAATAATTATATTTAATTGTCACTGTCAATTCAATGGATTTAACTAAATTAAAAACAATAATTGTAATTATTAGTGTTAATAAATGCGATTTCGGATAAAATTGAACATGCACCTCGGGATTAAAGTCATTTATGACTCACGTGGTTAATAATTTACACACTCGTGATAATATTACTTTAATGCCTTGATACATAAATAAATATTTTAATAAGCTTGTTAAAAAAGAAAAAAAGCTATGCGATTTCAGCTAAATAGCCCTTCTTTTTCTTAAAAATTACTATAAGCTTAGTGTTATCAACATTCATGTCTGAAATTTGAGTCACTTCTAAAGCAAAGGTTGAAGTTTACAACTGTTTTATAATTTCAAATGTCAAAATTGTTTAAATAAGAGCGTTTTTAATGAAGGGAACTTACGCGTCTATTCGAATTGCAGGAAGGGGGGAAGCTGTATGGCAGCCGGCAGCACAATTCTCGTCGTTCATCGTTTATTGATTATTTGTTGTTCCCAATGAAACTAATGCTACTCATTTTACAGCAATTTGCTGTAAACTAAAAATGCGTCTTTCTTTTCAAAACAATTTGGCATAAAGAAATATGAAAACATTATTTTAATTTGTTAGGAAGTTACTTTGTTTTGATAAAAATTCCAAGATTGAAAAGATGGTAGTTGCCAAATCGGTTGACTAGGCAGTAAAAACTCTTCATTTTGTAGGTTTTTAAATTGCATACAAGTTCTCCGTAGATCGCAATTGTCTACATTTAAGTTTTTGAGTTATAAACGAAAAAGTGTTTTAAAACATTAGCAGGAAAAAATCGATGAATCTCTAGATGAGGAATATTTTCTTTCATTCCAAAGAATGCTTTTCAATATATCAACATATCGCAAGAGCGCGAAGAAGACCTGCTAATCCATTTAAATACGAATATTTAAGTATTACTAGATAGAATGAAGAAAAAGTAACACAATGAAAGGATCTGGTAGTAAAGTTAAATACTTGTTGTAATTGCCAAAAATTAGTTCAGATAAAAAAATAATAATTGACATTTGAATTTTTTTCTAAATATGACGGAATCATTGGTACTGGGCCTTATCATCTTTATAGCCGAGTTACAGGGTATTTTATTCATTTTGTCGACATCGTTATATGGTACACCCAGTATAAGTGAATCATATTTACACATTTTCACTTATATAGGTCGATTGATTAATATGTAACTCAGTATTCGAATCCACGAACCATACAAATTTAGTCGTCCCACACGCTATTCCACTACTACAATATTTCTAATTTTGTGAAATTCTAATAATTATTTTAGAAAATGAGTTTGAAAATTTTTTTCTGGTTTGAAAGGCAATTTGTATTTGAAGTTTTCTGCGTAATTCATAAACTTCCAAAAACTTTCGTATGTTTTCATTTAATGTATTATTGCAGGTTGGAGTGGTATTATAAAAAAAGCATATACATATACTTTACCGGAAGACAATCCGTATTCAGGCAGACAGATCAACTTTCAGTACATGTATGGTCGGAATGTTAAACAATCCACCGTTATGAAGAGACCTAGATACAACTAGTGTGACGTCACAATAGTAGTCTTTACCCTATAAAAGGCTCACCCTGTAGAAAGGGTAAAATTTACATTGTTAGTTTGACGTATCATATCTTACATAATCCGATTATGGTGTTTTTATACGTATAGTTATGATACAAACTCACCCGGTAGAAAAACTAAATCTCCATTGTAAGTTTGACGTATCGTATCTTACATAATCCGATTATCGTGATTTTATACGTATAGTTATGATATAAAATGGTTTATAAAAATAATTACAACGGTAATATTAAGCAACGTGAAAACTTTGAAAGTTGTGTTCCAGTAATATTTCGTTTGTTCTCACAATAATTGATTCTCGTAATGTGCGAGTATATTTGTACGTTATGCTTTTGAATTCCTGCTTTAATCTTGTTCTTCATTCCAGCGAAATCAGAAATTTCTAGAACTAAGTAGATACATTTGAGGAATGTTTCTGTTGAGACCCGCTGTCTGTCTCTCATGCAGTGTGCCATTTGAAGTGTTTTGTAGTTCCATGCGGTTCGCAAAAAGCATTTAAATTAATATATTCTTACAGAAAGTGGTCTGGAGAGCAAAATTTGGTTTTCAGCACACAAAAAAAAATTGGATCATTTTTGAGTATAGGTGTGCAAAAGAATATCATAATTTATATGCATTTTCTGGCCTATTCCCACGCACGCACCCAACACACACACTCACTCACGCATACGGATGAACATTCCTCCCCCATGTGCGCACACACTTGGTCAAACGTTGCAAAGTGAGGTAACAAGTAGATTTAGCGTAAGTGATAAAAGTCGATTGTATAACCTTCTATACCTATATATGTATATGTAGGTTGAAAGGTAAAAAGTAATATTTGTTCTAGCTTTAAGAGAAAATATACTATTTGCAGCGACAATACAACAGATAGAAAATAGTTTGTTTTAATTTTATTTTAATTAAAAAGAGTACAGTTAGATATGTTCAGGAAACCGTAAAGGTAATATTTATAAGTTAATATTTCATTTACCAGTAAATCAATAATATGCTAATGTAGCACTAAAAACAGATAAAGAGCTTTGGTATAAAAGGTATGCTATTTGAACTTTAATAATTAATAATATAAAGTTAGGGTTTAATTTTGTTAATGAAAATAATATATAATTATGTAAATCTACAAGATAAAATATCTTCTATGGATTATTCTAAAAGTATAAGAAACAGTAGAGTTTTGGAATTATGTAATATAGAATTAGTTAGCAATTAGAACACGTATTAGTCTAAAATCTTTCTGGTTATTATTTTCCTATATTACCAGTAACAGAGGTGTTTGGAATGTATCAATATATAAAGGTGATATCATGTATTTAGTCGATTGTAATTTGCATAAATACTTTTACAATTCGTTTTAGATAATTGAATTTAATAATTCCATATAATTTTACGGCTTTTCTGCAAAATCGATAAAGAATAAGCCGCTTCAATTATTAGTTTAAATATTCTAAAATATGTCAGATTTTTAGAAAACTAACTGTTTTGCGGTTATCGCTCCACCAGTACTTGAGTTTACAGAAACTGTTTCTGAATTCTAAGATTTCTTTCACCTCACTAACACGTGGAATTGTCTAAAATTTTCTTAGCAAAATTCGAGTTTTCCATTTTCAAGTGAATCTACATTGCATATTTAAATACGTCACTTTTGACTTTTCGTTTATTTAGTGAAATAATTTTCAATTGTGGTAAATTGAATTAATACCAAATACGTAGCATTCAAAACGTAAATAGCTCCGAACATTATAGTTAAATGTTAAAAAAGCGTCTTACGGCAAAATGTTTTGCTTATCGCTCAGCACTCCAATACTTGGGTTACAGGTAAACTGTTCTATTGTTCTTGACCTACTCAAACTGAATTAAATTTCTGAAATGCAGTACTAATTTCAGTGAATCTACTCAATAAAATACTTTTATTTTTTTATTTAGTAAATACATTTTCAAAATTGGTATTTAATACAAACTAATTTAAACATAAATCAAAATTGAAGGGTATTTTACGTTTCCGGCAAATCGCCTAGGTCTTTGTAACTAAATTCAATTTTTCCAGTTTGTAAACAGATTTTTGAAATCTTTCTGCTATCTTAATAGCCTTGCCCAAAGTTACTGAAATTTTGAACAAATAATAAACTGATTAAGATTTTAGATAAATCGACGTTTAATTTTTAAGTGATTTACAAATTAAAACTTTTTACATGTTTAGAATTCTATTTGGAAATACGCAAAGACATATTGAGGCTTTTCTGAATTAAAAGAATATGAACAATCACTTCATAAGGAATAAAAATCTTTAGTATAAATTTGCGATAAGACGGTTTACTTTGTCACTTCGATATTTGCAGAAAACACGGTAAAATCAAGAAATATTAAAAGTGGCATTATCTCAAAACGGCAACACTTGGTATTGGGTATGTTTGCTTAAATCGGCTCAAAATCACGTATTCTATCACCCTTTAAATCTTTGCATCGATGTACCAAACACCTATGAATTAAAAGAAAGATGAGGTAATTAACTCTTAATCTCTGGTAAAAGAACAGTGAATATTGTTCAAAATTATTGATGTTTTTGTGCTGATAGAGGTATTGAAATTACATACTTCCATACATCACAGTTAAACGGTGTCGCTGAGAGAATGCAACAAGAACTGGTAAATGAAGCTAGGTCAATGATTGTGGAAGCAAATACAGATAGTTTTCGAAAAGAAGCACAGCTGCTTATACCGGGTGTTCTGGAGTAGATGTAACAAACTCCGGTAGCAGATAGTACTAATGGAAATAAGAAGAAATGCTCCTATATTTCATGATGAAAGCTAATTTTGATGTAACTGTTATATCTTAAAAATATTCCAGTTGTGTAATTTCTAGGATGATACGGTACTTCAACGACCTTAACTTAAATGCCACAAAACAGGTATTGTGAAGCTCTAAACCTCACCTATTTCGTGAAAAACGGCTCCGAGATTTAATTTTCATAGCAATAGGGATGCTTCAAAAATAACCAATTTTATTAAAAAATTAACGAGAATTATGAAAAGGCACGCATTCAAAGCACTTTTCTGGAATTGATGAGATTTAGAGCTTCAGAATAAGCGTACCTTATTACAAAAAAAAACAAAACTTCATACAATCTAAGTTATTCACAAACTTGAGAAAATTGTGGCGTTGAAGAGTCGATGAAGTATTAGACGAGAAACTATGCCACTGGAATGTTTTTGATATTTGACAGTTATACCAAAATTTAGCTTTCATAATGAAAACTCACTTTTCTGAATCATTGTATCTTCAGCCATGACTGAATTATCAACTAAACATCAGTCAGTTATTTTGGAAATTTCAATATTGTCCAACTGATGAACATTTTAATCACTTTTAGAGAGTGCTTAAATATCTTAAGGCAATTACGTATTAACCCTCCTATTGTGTTCGGGTCAACCTGATCCAATCGCGTTCTTCTAATGTGCATAATTCGTTAATTTATTTAACTATTTCGTTGCCACTGAATGACTTTTATTTCATTACTCTAATAGCGGTGTAGATAGATAGATATTAGAAAATGATAATTAGTTTTTTAATGCATTTGTTACACTCACTGTGTTTGGGTCTATTACCCGGTGATTTGTGTGGTTCAAATTAGAATAACGAGAAGCAGATTATTATCATAGACGAATGTATTTTATTAGTTTTGTTTTATTTTCATAAATATAAATAACTTACATGATATTGTCACATTATTGCGCATATTGCATGCATACCGGTAAACAAGTGGCTCGCGTATAAATGCAGCCAGTGAGCATCTGTGTTAGTTTCGTAGTAAATATCAAACTTGATCCTATATTCTAATAAGATATACCTAACAATTAAAATTTATTATTGAAAATGTGTAGTGAGAGAGTGCTTACGTAACTTGAGAAACTTTCGTATTTCTGATAGTGATTCTAATGCTTCTGAAGAAGAAGGCCATTGGTCCGAAACCGAGATATATAATAGCGAATCGGATGATGAAAGTGAAAGCTACGATTTCAGATGAAGCTGATACGGATAGTCATGTAACTAAAAGATAGCAATATAGTATGGAATGAAAAGACACATCAATAGGGAAGGTTATCAACAGCAAATTATTTCGTTGACTCCTAGGCCAGCAAGGTATACTACATCGCGAATAATTGATATAAAATCCGCGTACTTCTTATATTTCACACCCAGAATTGTAAACCTAATTTTGAAAATGTCAAATATAGAAGGCAAAAGACTTTGTGGCGACACGTTTCAAGAACTAACATTAATTAAACTAGAAGCATATTTTGGCCTACTGTTTCTAGCTGGAGTGTATAAATCTCATGGAGCCAGTCTGTGGGATGGAAACGTAGGTCATCCAATATTCAGATCAACGATGTCCCTACATCGATTTCATGTAATTGCACGAATAATTCGCTTTGACGATAAAAAAAACTCGACCACAACGACGCCAAACTGATAAATTAGCTCCCGTATGGGATTTGTGGGATGAATGGGATGCAATTCTACCTAAGCTATATAATATTCACGAAAATGTAACAGTAGATGAGCAACTGGTACCTTTTAGAGGCCGTATTCCTTTTAGACAGTACATCGCGAATAAACCAGTTAAATACGGAGTCAAGATTTGGACTTGCTTAGCATATAACATGCAAGTTTACCTCGGGAAAAAAGAAGGTAAACCTCCAGAGAGAGGTCAAGGTAAAAGAGTTGTGCTAGATATTACTTATGGTCTAAAAGGTCATAATGTGATAATTTTTTTACCTCGTACGATTAGGGGCAGATGCTATTGAAAAGAAAAATAACCATGCTTGGCTCTATTCGCAAAAATAAGCCTGAATTGCCAACCGCATTGGCCTGCAACAGGAAAGAAGTTCTTTCTTCAAAATTTTATTTTACTAAGGACGCGTCGAAAGATTCCTATATTCTGAAATGGAATAAAATATAAAATTACAACAAAACTAAAGGTGCTGTATACACGTTAGACAAGCAATAATAACATACACATATAGACGGCAAACTAAAAGATGACCAATGACTATCTTTTACAATATCATGGACGTTTCAGCTTACAACGCTATGTTCTGTGGTGCGAAGTAACTTTAACCTGTAATGCTGGAAAACTTACAAAACGGCGACTATTCCTTGATCACTCCATTATTGCACGAAAGAAAACGTCTCCCTTGAAGTATTCCTGCAGCTGAAATGCTTATAAAGTCACGTCTTCAACCAGTAATGCCGAAGTAAGGGAACAATCAACCACAACCAAGTGTAAAAGATGTAATTTGTGTCCCTCCTCAAATGATAATAATACTAATATGGTATGTTGTAATTGCTGAAAATACAGAGTGATCAATCTCAAGCGTATAACACGCGATCAAAATATTTAAGTTGGTACCACTGATAGGTTGGTAAGAAGCTGTATTGCTCTAGCTACTCTAGAGCATGGTTCGAGTAAAACTACGACCAGTTTCAAATCTGTAGGTCATTAACTTATACATATTATAAAACATTATCTTAATTTAAATAATGACTATTTTGTATTTGATTAGACTGCATCCCTATAAAATACAACAAAATAAATAAAATATTATTTAATGATTGGATTACATCATTACAAAATAATGAATCTTAAGTATTTAAATGTTATAATTTCATTATAATTAAATAAAATTTACAGTACATGTTTGAAAACGGCATGACGATTAAATTCGATATCACAATTTGAAATTCAGAATATATAATTTGTCTTGATATAGACAGTTTGTAAATAACTCAAGAAAATACAAAAGTGAAAAACGAAGGTATAATATGACATAAACTGACATAAACTACAACTACTAAAACCACACTAAAAATCCAAAGCAGCCAACTGCAAAGCACAACAATATTAACAACTAGGGATTTTTGTCATACCACTACAGTACACTTGAGATTGATCACGTTGTACCTATGTAAAGCTTATGTTTGTCAAGACTGCAACAAATAAACCTTACTACGTTTTTCAGATGTTCTTTACATAACATTTATAATATGTAATAAAAAAAAAACGTAATAAAATGTAATAAATATATCACTTTAACCGGGTCATATTGACCCGAACACAATCAGTGAAACCAAAATGTTAACACAATAGGAGGGTTAATTACAAGTTACATTTTTATTACTCTGATAGTCCATTAATTGGTTATTCAGATGCCGATTGGGGTAATATAAGACGGGTGGATCTCCGTGAGCGATTATTACTTTTAGCTGCTTAATAATTTAATCTCTTGGAGCTCTAATTAGGATAATATAAGATGGATGGAAATCCATGAGCGATTAAGCTGCTTAATAACTTAATCTCTTGAAGCTGTAAAAAGCAGTTTGTTGTCGAGCACAATATCGGAATTTGTAGCAGTATGTGCAACATCATGTGAATTATTCTAAATTAAAAATTTATTAAGACATCTTAATGTAAATTGCAAATTGTTGAAAAATTTTGAGAATAAAAAATGTAAACATATTTATGTTAAAGTGAACTAAAATAAGGACATTGTGAAACTAATATATATTGGTACCATGAACCAACAGGATTTTTTTACTAAACGACGAAAAATTTGTTACGGTTGTCTTACGTTGCATTGTATTTGAGAGGACATTAATAATGTTGAATAATACGAGACCGGGCAATAAAAGGAATATAGCAACGTTGTTTTAGATATAAAAATCTGTAAGAACATAAGCTTAATGCACAATTTGTTTTCTTACAGCAATAAATTAATTTTGGCAATCACTGCCCTCTCAGTAGATAATTTCCACTTTAAATGTAACAGTTCCTGATAAGATATTTTAATCGAACAAGAAATAGCAAACCCTAAAATTTTTTTATAGGATTTGACTAATCCTGCCTTGTTAACTATTATGTCTGATTATTTCAATATTAATAAATTAACACAGTAGCACAATTTAGAACAACTTGTGGTAGAAATTAAATAGAATGTGTTGCGTTTAAAAAATCAGTCCACAACTGCAAATGTGCAAGAAAAAAGCATATGAAAGATGAACAACATAACCCCCCCCGCCAGTTTCCCATCTATAAAGCGGCCCTAACACGATCAGTGTTACTGACAGTACGTGATTATTATTCACCTCACTTGATCAATACTATATCAGAATTTAGTTTTGTTGTGATCCATTGCCGCGTTAAAAATGTTTATTTAATAAATAAAAAATTAAATTATATATAATTCTTTTTACCTACTTCAACATGGACAATAGATAAAAGGCAGTGTTGCAATTGTATTGTAACATTGGTTATCTCAGCGTGCAAATACAAATGCAATCATTTAAATTTGTTAAAATGTATATATGATACGAATCCAGACGATTATCGAAACTATTTTCGAATAAGCAGTGATGTGAACAATAGACTTCTCAGTCTGTTTAAAGCCTTCTATTACCAAACAAGACACAAAGTCAAGCAATATCAGGAAATGAAAGGGTAGCAGCAAACGCTACGTTATTTAGCTACAGAAACATCATTTAAAGATCTGAAGTTTTCCACGATTATTTTTCCTGCAACAATAAGTAAAATTGTCTTGGAGGTTTGGAACGCTATAATTGAATTATTGACAGAATACATCAAAGCATGTAGATATGTTTACAAAAAATAAAAAAAAGTTTTGTTTTATATTTAGTCGCATTATAAGCTATTATTTATTTCAAAAATGTACAACTTATTGAAATGACTTAAAATATACCTTTATACGAGAGTGTATAGGATCTGTGAAATTGATGAAGGTGTTCTGCCTGAAATGATTGTTGTGTGTATTCGGTCTGAAGTGTGTTGGTGATTTTGAGTTATAGTTGTAAATATTGTTGACCTTGGTCGATAATGAGCGTTTCATCCAATGATATTGAGCGATGAAAGCAGATACAGATATTTCGATATACTGTCAGTAATAGTAATCGTGTGAGGGCCGCTTAACGTAGTATATATCTTTTATCTATGCATGACACCTCAACATAGTAAGACTAAAATTATTATACAAATAAATATATTAAACTGAATATCTGTACCACAGACAGTCAGACACATAGATAAAAGAAGACAATTGTGTAATATAGAAAATAGAAACACGGACTACTAGCGCACCATTAGGGGAGAGTGAACTAAGCATGTAATTCACGAAGTTATGAAGATAGTTATTCACTTAAAAGACAAAGAAAAATATATCGCAATTTTAGTCGATACAAATTAGTGCATCCTTAGTATTAACATCTAACCTATATTTTCAAATCATGTACAAAATGTTTTAATCTTTTAATTTTATATTTCATTTGATATCATTATAGTTTTTATTTAATATAAAAATTGTATATAGATCTATTGTAGTCAGTTATACTGCCGTCCTAGTGGAAAACACACTAACTCCAAAAAAAAAAGTTTCAAGAAAAATGGGTTTAAGCTTTTGTCTTTTGTTACATTATTGTAAAAATACCATACTTTTATTAATGGAAGGTTAAAGTATTTTTATGTTTTTGTTTTTAAGCATAGTTTTTGTACTATTTAGTGATTTTGATAAAAATGCATTTTAGTCTAGCAGTTCAATTATCGTAATCTAGTCATTACTAAGAAAGCATGCAATAAGTCTTAAATTTCTACCATTTTATTGCATTTTTAACTAGTAGTCTTTGAAATGCCGCTATTACGATAAATGGAAAAAATTTTATTTATTTACTTTTTTTGTGAAACAATACTGTGATATTTATTTCACTCCATAATTTGCTTTTTTAGTATCTTTATTAACGATTATTATTAATTTGAAATAAAAGGTACAAGTATAATAATAAAAAAACAACCTTCAAAGATAGTTGATTTATTTGCAAAGCAATACATTTAAACACACGTATAAATATTATTAGATTTGTTATAATATGTCGTGAATTTTTATTATAGAAAAATATAAAAATTGTATAAAATATTGAAAACAGATAATTTATATACATTGAACTAAAATAAATTAATTAAACCCTTAAAATGAAATACAAACATAAAAATAGCTATAAAATTAGTTACAAACTACATATTGCAATAATCAAAAATTATTCAAAAGAATGATTTAAATCATTGACGTTGTCATCAACGTCAATTTTATCCTTTATCTATTACGCCCTCCTTTTTCTCTTTATTAATTCCTCTAGATTTTGTTCGAGAGGTAGATTTTTGTATACCATCCCTATTAGGCTTCGCTTTCAAAAATTTTAATATTGTTGGGGTGGCCGGGTCGTAATATTGCTAAAATATTTTAAAGAATTTTTTCTCCGCTCTGCAACTATCATAGTCATTTCGGCCAAGTATGGCCGAGGATCCGTTTTCCTTATTTTTGCTTGTGATCCACCCTATCATAAAGCTGCCCGATTTCCATTTCTACCACCGCAACTTTTCCTGAGTTTGAACCGTGTACGGTATCACAAAATTCTTTGAAATCGCATACGCTGCCCTTATACTTCATGGAAGGTTCCACCTGATAGTGGAAACTGTCCGCGCTCATATAAGTATGACCTGGTTCAAAATATTTGACCCATATTTCCTGTGCTGGTATGTCAGGACTGTTTGCCATATAGACAAGAATACTGCATTATGATTTCGTATCTCGTATTTTACTGCGTTGTTTCTTAGTAAGAAAGGATGTTTTTTAATTGTCTGTACAAGCATGGATTGCCGCCAGCTATGATAGACCAGTAGGTCTGTTTTCTAGTATAACAAGTTTTCAGGTTAGAATTATGTGACGTAGTTTAATGGCAATACAAAGCATTTAAATAGTACATTTCAAAATACTGCATTTCTCGTTAGGATTCACGTTTGCTGCGTTTTTTATTAGTAATTCTATGACGAGGCAGAGTAACTGCAAACTTTTTTTTCAAATTTTGAGAAAAAAGAATTTTTTTTTCAAAAAACTGGGATAACAGAAAGATGCAAAGTCATTCAAGAATACAAATCAGCTAAAATCGCAAAATGAATAAAAATCGACTGCATTTTCTGTTAGGACGGCAGTATACTTTTCTTGTACTTTTCATATTAGCGTCAGACGCACAAGCGGAAAATAGTCGTAAATTTACATTTTATTGTTATAACTAAGACATGGAAATCCCTATAATATTGTTGGATTTTATTATTCGTTGTTTATGAAATTTACTCTACTGGCTGACAATTTGGGGTCATAATCCATTTCCGTTCAGTTCTTAGATGCGGTTGTTTCGGACCAGGTTGAATTTGAGATGTGTTTGCCACAGCGCGCCCAGTCATGTAAGTTTTAATTATTGTGCTTATTATGTGCTTGTATGGCAAAACGTATAATTCAGGCTTATAAAATATATTTCAAAATTTATTCACATTTTATTGTTTGTGACTCATTTTGTTTGAATTTACCTGAATTTTAGGTCACGTAAATGATTAACACCTAATGAATTAGAAAGTGAGTGAAACAGCCGAAAAAATACATAATGCTTGGATAGGGGAACATAATTTTGAGTTTGATGGTGATGACATAGAAAAAGACTTATACAGCAGCGATTCTGAACAATCTGCTACCTTTCTTTCTTCTGCTAGAAGAAATCGATGAAGTTTCAGACAATGACGAACAAAACCAATTTGACGATAATGATCGTTTGGAAGCGATAATGAAACACTTTGGTTCAACAAAAAAAAAAGCAAAAGCGAAGAATATAAAAATATTACCTGGTCCAAAAGGAACTGCTAAAAATATCCATAGGGTTATTGTTACAAATACTAACGTTTATATATATAAGAAGACAATGGAGGTGCTCAAGGCAACGAGATTGCAGACACACAACAGAAATTGAAATTAGAGCTGTGTTACGTGCACGGTATCTGATTGGTACAAAACATTTATTGCCTCGAGGTATGGAATCCAGATGGATTGATTCTTTTGAGGGCTATCTTCAGTTACAAACGTGTTTACGCGATGCTACTCGATTTGAAAACCTAAATAGTCGTGAAGGAAGGAAACAAAGTGACAAACCAGCTTCAATATGAGATTTTCGTAATAATTTTGTCAATAACTGGTAAGTCACAATTCATGTATTCAGAAGTCGCAGTTCAGTTGTACAATATTTATAAACTAGCCCGCCAAGTATGGCATCAGAATTTGCTTATGCCCTTTGTAACGCCAACATTTTCTACACTTTTGAGATTTATTGTGGGAAGCCAGTACCTGGACATTATGAAGAGTCAAACAAGGTTGAAGATATTGTAAAAAGACTAGTAGTACCGATTGAGAAATCAAGAATCTTACAACAGATAACTTATATAAAAGTTATCCACTTGCCCGCTATTTATTGACCAACGGTCTCACGTTACTAGAAACAATGAAAAAATAAATTATCTTTGGAATTTGAACCAAACAAAAATAGAGAACTGCATTCCACTCATATTGGCTTCCAAGGTGATTGTTGGTTACAAAAAAAAGAGGTCGTCATTTTTGTCAACAATGCTCAATGATTCTACTGAGGTAGAAGAAAAACTCAAAAAACACTGATAAATTAGGTTATAATGCCACAAGCGGATGTGTCGATACTGTTGGTCAAATGTATGCTTGGTACAGTACATCTAGAATATCAAGGCGGTGGTATCATGCACTATTCTCGAAGTAGAGTTATTTTCAAATGTAACAATATTGAAAATGAAGACAGAAAAAAAGCATTTTTGAAAAATCTTGCAATGCAACTCATGAGTGACCGAAAGACAGGGCTCGAATAAAGTCGCTCTGCAAAGATGTATCAGCCTTTCTATTAAAATTTTAAGAGGGTGAAGTATAAACTCAAACACCAGCAAAATAAGACATCTGTCACATATCTGTCCTACACACAAAAATTATAAATCAAACTCCGTTTTTCAGCATTGTGAAAACAATTTATGGAAAAACCACAGCAATATTATAGTTGAGTGAGTGTTAGCAATGCTTGGAAGAGCCAAGGGAAGTAGAATAGGCACTTTCTTGTTCTAAGAGTGTATATATATATATATATATATATATATATATATATATATATATATATATATATATATATATATATATAATATGTATATATATATATACAAGTATGGAAAAACATTATTGCGTGTCTGACTTATAATAAGCTAGAAAGAAACCCAATAAGCATTATATGAGTGTGAGAGAGACACAACCTTACCGATGTTGTCACTTGTACATATTTGCATGTAGGCACAAAATGAACTACTTAAGTCTCCTTCAATCTAGCTTCAACATTTCTAACGAAACCAAAGCAATTAAGATGATGTTGAAAAGTCGCGTATTCTTTGACACTATTAAGTAAATACTTTACACTTAACCTCAAACATCGAAGTTTATTGTAATTGCAAATTTATGACATGGTTCGATTACTACTCGTAAGAAGAACCAAGAAGAAACTTACGAGAGCTACAAACAAGAACATTAACATTTACATTGATAGTATAACATAAGTTATAATTCTAATTGAAAAACCAACTATTTTTAAAAATGAATACAATACACTTTTTACTTTTACTTTCGAAAAGACCTCTACCTAGGGCAAGGCAATAACCCAATCTGTGTTTTGACACGAAGTTCATCTAAATTGTTAGCATGTTCATGCCTGTGCCCATAAATTTGCTGGGATACGTATCCTCAAACAAAAAAGTCGTTCGGCGCGTTACCAGGTGAGCGAGAAGGATATTTAATAGTACCTTTTCCACTAATAATACGGTTATGGCACGTAGTTTCAAAAAACTGTTGAACTCTTATTACAATATGAGCAGGACAGCCATCTTCTTGATATCAAATGTCATCAAAATTTATATTGAGGCGTTGAACAGCTGGATTTGGTTGCCGCCTCTCTGGATATGTTTGCAAATAACTTGCACTTGCATTCTGCCCATTTCTATTGCACAAATAGTAAATTTTTATCATATTCATCATATTCATATTTACTTGACATAAGACAACAAAATAAATAAGATGGCATCGTTTCTCGCCAGTCAATTGATTAGTTACCGATAACGGGGTTGGCAATGACAGTAACAGAATTAACAAAAATCACAAAGATTTCTTTTTTTCCTAGTTTGACCTTCTAGTAAATATTGTTTTAATAAAATAGAGTTTGTGTAGTTTGAATTAAGTTCATTTTATTTTTGAAAAACATTTCAGTTTCTGTCAAAAATCACATTAAAGTAGAAAATATTAATTAACAAGAAAATTGTCGATAATAGGTATAGGTAATGTTATAGCCAAACGATGCATAACTAAATGCTGCATCTATTCATCCAATAATATACAGGGTGTCACATTTGAATTAACAAAGTTTTTCAACTTTGAAAATTGTTTAATAGCTCATCAAATTTTGAACACCATGTATGCAATAAATCAATTGTCAATGAGTATTTCAAAAGTATAGTTCTTATGCTTCTGTCTACTCCAGAAGCACTTTCCATCAGTCAAAATAGGTAAGACAAGCAGTGTTGAAAATAGGGTTACATCTTTCAAAATTTTTGAAAAAATCAAGATATCTAAGAAACAGTTGAAAAAAGGTATAGGAAACCCTTATAAGACATCCTAAAATTTTGTCAAGAATCCAAAAATAAAATAATATACAGGGTGTTCCATTTAAAATAAGGAAGTTAGTGGCGACTTCCGGTATAACCGGAAGTAACATGACCTTGAAAATATTTTAGAATGAAAGAGAATCTTAAATAACCCTAAAGTCCAAATTCAGATTTCTAAATTGTTTCTAACCACATAAACTTCTAACGAACGCCTACCGTGGAAAACCCTGTATAACCACAATAGTTTACGTTAGAAAGGAACACTTCAACTTGCCTTTCGTTTCACAATATCAAAGCATAAACCTCCCTCAACAACGACAAATTCAATATATATATATATATATATATATATATATAGATAATCGGAGAAGCTTGTTCAGTTCATATACTCACATGCATACGAATGACTAATCAATTTCCAATTAGAGATCAATGATCTGAACACTTCTATCCCCAATAAAAGAAACTTTGTACTTAAAAGCTAACAAATATAGTATAAATAATACGACATAGACAACCGGTATATACAGTTTATGCTTAATATCAAAGGTGGAAGCTAAATGCTAAAACAACACTGTAAAAGTTCAGTAATAATCTCTCTGAATTTGGTTAAATTAAGTGCACAACATATTAGTTAATGATTGGATCAACTTATAACAGTTTTACACTAGTGAAATCTTTACGAAACTTAAATGAATTCGGCTATCAAGATGACACCGAAGTTGCAATAAAGGTAAACAATGTATTAAATTTTTTTTTTAAATATGATTAATTTAAAGGCTCTTTTGTGTAGATACTGTAATTATCCCTGCGGAAGGTAGCGTGTGACCGACGATAGGTTCAAAAGTAAATTCAGCAATACAATGTTTATTAGTACCTAATGGCACAATCTAACCTTTTGATGGACGAGCACTGCAGTAGTTAATACCGTTTAAATTCCATCCTCGTAATTGCAGTACAGCTACCAGTAATCCTTTACGAGCAGTCCCAGTTAAAAGCACCTCGTAGCAAAACCAAAAGCGAGACGAAAGACACACTAACGGATATTCAACGACTAAAATAAACGAAGAGAATGACAGATGAGAAGAAAAACCAGAAATAAGGTAAGATATATAATAGCAATTTATTTATATAACGTTGTTTTACCTTTATAGATCGAAGACGAGCTATAATGTGATAATTTACCACGACTGGTTAAACATACCTCTTTTAATTTAAATATCACATTTTAAGTCTAAAATAAATATTCTGATAGCGAGACTGAAGAAAACCGAGCTAAACTTACCATGTGTGTGTAACATCTTTTTTACATCCGCAATAGCGGATTACTTCACCAAATGAAGAAATATTTTTTTGTGAAAAATTCTCATCTAAAACTAGCGATTTACAGACCTTAGAACAGCAACCAGCGAAATTTTCTAAAATATATTTTACACCACACAAAAATGGGCGTTAATAAACCACACCTTAGGAGCAAGACATTCAACAAAATTTTTCTTATCAAAATTTAAAATTGTTAAACAGATGTATTTCAATAAGGCATGATTAGTAATATGTAATTATTCAATGGTATCACTATCTAGTGGTGATTTAGCAAAGTGCCAGATACCTGTTAAATGTAAGAATTTACAGCTAACCAGAACCCACGTATAGATGGTACTAGTAAGTTTATTTTAAAAACTTTCACAAAATAAGAAATATACAGACGACAAAGAAATAATTTAATCAATTATAATAAATGGTAAAAGCAGTAAATACAGAAAATTTAGATCATTAAGGTAAAGAAATAAGTAACAAGTAATCCTTAAATAACAATCCTAAATATCAAGTCACAGATAAATTTTGTTTTACCAAACAGTAATAAATAGTAATTTATAGAATCGACCAGAAAGTATCCGATATCGATTTTTGCACGTTATAACTCTGGAAACAAGCCTGTATCATGTTTTTAGAAGGAATTCAATTAGACTTACCATTTAAAATATTCAATTAAAGAAATAATTGCATCTTTGCCTTACAGTGGCTCTTGCACTGCACATGAACTTCAAATGTGGCAGCTCTCAAACAGTTGCGGAATGCAACTTCAAATACAAATAGGCGTAGACTGACTAGAACAACACTTTATTTTAAATGATCCAAAATCATTAATAAATACCAGAAATGATCTGTTACATTATGATGTTGAATTTGATATAGGAAAAGCAATAAGATGGAAACATTAGAGTACTACTTTCTGTATTGATCAATTGAAAAAGTTTTAATTTAATAAGAAGAGTATTGTTAAAAGATTCTAAAAAAAGATTAAAGTTAGTGTGGCTGTTAACATGTTAAGTGCCATGATGGCTGCAGCATTATTATTTTGCAATTAAAGATGTGCATACTGCCAGATTTATAGTGGATGTAAACAACGTATTTGATACATTTAATAATACTTTTTTACCGCAATGGAAAAAAGCATTGCACAGTAATGCATTATCAATCTGTTCACATTAAATTTTGGATATATACTGGCCGCCATAAATAAAGAACACACAGTAAACGCTGATGTATTTTAATAAAATTTTTAGAAAACGTATATTTTATTCCTATTAATAAACGATGAAAATTTTAGCAAGATACAAATATTGTTAGCACTAATAATGGCGTCGACCCTCCTCTGTTCCTCACACATCCAACTAGCCGATTAGACATAGTTGTCGAAGGGCATCTACAGTGTTTGGGAGTGGCTGTATACCATTTATTCTCCGTCCTACCATATCCCACAAATGTTCGATTGGTAATAAGTCTGGCGAACGAGAAGGCCATGGAAGCAGATCAACATACTCCATAGCAACCCTTGGGGTACGCAGCCGCGCATAAATGTACCGATTTGCACTTTGCAACGGGCGTACTACCCTTAGATACTACTTTCGTTTGTTTAACCCGCTCCAAAGAATAAGATTTGAGCCGTTTTAAATCTTTTTATATCAACATTATTGAAGAAAATTTAATACCTGAGATGATTATTTTTTATTTCGTTTTATTAAAACTGAATGGGTTCAATTTATAAAGATATAACTTACTAGTTAATTTTTACTTTGCTTGCTAATTAATTTCGGTTTGCGTAAATGAATTTCAAGCTTTATGTTTACTAACTCCTTTCTTAATTGATCGCACCGGCTAAATCAAGTTCAGATAAAGAAACGATTTCTGTTATCATTGCCCAAAGTTATATTCATTTCGATTTATTTATTTATCTGGATTCCTATTGAGTTGATCTCTTTCTGCATTTATATATTCAATAATTGTGTAAGCTGGTGATATTAATAATCTTTAGCAATAAAAGTAAATCAAACGTTATATTCATTTAATTAAATTCTAATTATGAACGAAAATGAATCAATATGGTGGTCACCAATATTTACAGAATCAAACCTAAATCTACAATAATCTTCTTAAAGCTAACATATAACAAATAAAATCCTTATCAGAATTAAACGGATTGTTTTCGTTTAATAGTGATAATCAAATGTAAAGTTTCAAGAAATCAACCACAAAAAGTTTTTTATTAACACAACCAAAAGGTTCTTACTTATTTTCGTTGCAACTGATGATGTAATGCTGGCGTTTCTTTGTCCGCTAAAGGGGGCTTCAGATAGGTTAAAAATTGCTCTTCAGATGAGGTCACTTGCCGGCACCCTGGCACTGTGTTTCTATTGTTTTCCTTATCTTTTCTTATACCCTTGTGTAGTTGAATACGCGTCTAATTTTCTTTAAGTAATGATTTTAGTAAATAATAGTTCGATGTTTCCACTATACAGTTTTCACATAATTGCTCAAATTTAATCACAAACGGCGTGCGCAACAAACTGCAAGCGAATTACGGAAAGCCATACTTTCATTATCAATGTTGTTTAGTTATTACATTTTATATACCGATTTATCAATTGGGTCGATTGTATTATTGTACATTTATCACTCGCTATTAAACCATCAACTTGGAGCACTTTCAATGAGCACTTAAACGCTATTGTAAACTAATACCCAATTTTTCTATTACACCCAGATTGCCAATTTTTGCACTTTTTTAATTGAATAAAGGTAATTTTCTACGTCTTCCCTATCACCATTAATTACTTCTTATTTGTAATTTTAACACTTTATGGGGCAGCGTGACTATACAATGTCGCTTAGACTGCGAATTCTGATCGCTTATTTTTTGATGCGACCCTTTCTGTTCACATACTTATCGCGAGTCTCTGTGATCGCTCACTGTATGCGATTGACTGTGTTCGCTCACTGTCAGCGACTCTCTGTGATCGTTTCCTGTAAGCGACTGACTTAAAAACTGCATATCATTATTATAACAGCTTCATTCTTTCCCACACATTAATGCACTTACAAATGCCGCGTATTTAAATATTTTCAAATTGAATATATAGATAACTTATGGAAATAAACTCAAGCTTTTCATCTTAATATTAATTACATTCAAATACAAATGAACAATAACCGTTTCTTTATCCAGAAAAATAATATATAAATATCTAACCTAGTATAATTAAGCGCGAAATTTTGATATTTCTAAAGCTCCCGTTACAATTTAATGTGCCCTCAAAAACTACTAGAGGAGATCTGCTTTAAAAGCAGATAGCCCATCACATCTTTAGTGAGAACAGTATGTCGTTTTACAGAAAACTGAAAATTGCGTATTTCTCCAGGACGTCTTCTAACCAATCTGCGACCATCATGAGCCCATAAACAAAATCGAGATTCGTCACTAAAGATGACTTAGTTATATTGCACATTCCAATACAACCTTGGGGTTCAATTATTCATCGGGGCCAGTATTTGTTAAACAATGTACGAGCCATTCCATGTCACATCAACCAAGATCCCAACCTGACCTCAGATTTGTCTGAAATTTGGAATGGTGGTAGTCTTAGTAAATACTAGTTCAGAGCAATTTTTAACTGGTGGGTGGATCTGTTCTTGATAAAAATGAAGAAAAAGATGATAAAGGTTAGGTTTTTGCATCCGCATGGACGCATCACTTTCATTTCCTAGCCCTCTTGACATTCTAAATATTAGAAGCAGTGATGTTAAGGCAACATTAAATCCAAAAACTGCCACTGGAAGAACATATACCCTTTTGCTACTGTCTTAAAATCTATTTTAAATGTGTGCTACATAGGCTAATATGAATCATTAAACAATTAAATTTCAACCATTAAAACGATTTACAATACAGCTCAGATAGTCAGAGTAAGTTGCCATACTTGGTCATATGCTACAATTTTTAAACTGTTTCAAAAACACGCTTATAAAACCACAAACAACTTTTTACAATGTTTTTCATAACATGTAACATATCTTGATATCTTTATGTTTATTTATTATACTAGATAATATTATAAATTACATGAACGCCACGTATATACAATTTTTCAAAAAGTTTTTGAAAATTAAAATTTTTTTTAAATGTGGTCATGTTGCATATTAAATTAAACCGAGAAAATTAGTCAAAAATGAGCGTATTTGGGATATATTAGAACTCAACCTATAAAGAAATCAAAATTAGTATTCACTAGGGCTACCACCATACCAAATTTCAGACAAATCTAGGTCAGGTTGAAAACAGTATTGTTGTTGGTTGATTTGACACGAAATAGCCCGTACAAATGTGAACATTGTAAAACCAATTATTTCATTTCATTAGGAGATTTGATTATAACAGAACTAAATTAAATTATGTAACGGAAGATTAGGTATTGTATGTTGTTCACATCTATGACACAGTAGGTCATAAGAACGTAAAGCTTTATGGCTATTGTTTGAATATGGACATTTAGCTAAACGAATACATGGAATTTAAAATAGATACAATGAAATTATCGATTTACTCTTAAAAATCTGTATTCATAGATATTTTAAAGATATTGGCAGTACCTTGCAACATTACAATATTTTCAACTTTTAAGTGGAAGGCGTGCGGTGGCTTTTGATATATAGCTCCCCATTGCCTCCGTCTTGGCCAGGATGTAACTCAAGATAGAGAGAGAAAGAACTGTGGCTACCAGATGTCGCGAGGAGGCGCCTCTATAAAAGGACTTAACTATCGCCTTAAAGTCTAGCGCAACAAGACTAGCGTACACGGATATGTTCATTGGTGCTTGTAAGCGCAAGTATCTGAAATGGCGTAAGTAATAAGCTATAAATTTCAATCTTTATTAATCAACAAGAGAGAAAATGATTAATAACGAATTGAATTGTTAACAGCTAGGGAGTTATGTAATATAGATTGAAATAATTACTTACAAGCGGCTTTATTTAAATAAAAAATAAGTAAAAATTTAACAATTTTTTTTAAAAAGGCAGCGACAAACGAGTAACAGCACAACAAACAGATGAACAAATTTCAAAATGCATTAATATGAACGAAAGTTGGCTGTTATTAAAAGCCATTAGTAAAATGCGGAATTTATTGAATTACATTACATTTGCACGACAACTTAAAAATAAACAGTTCTGACTAAAAATGAGATATTAGAAAAACTATTCGTCTGATTTTGACAAAAAAAACATGTGTCGGATTCGTTCTTAAAAAGCAGCATTCAGTGGTCTTAAGTTTCATCGACTTGCCGTCTCAAATAACGGAGATACGGCCCTACTCCGTAAATAATACAAACAACAATATGCCCTACTCCGTAAATAATACAAACAACAATATGCCTACGTGCAGGGTCTCAGCGAGATTGTTCGAGAATGAGTGTCCCAGAAAAGAGAATGTGCCCAACTAAAGCAATAGTACTATTTAAATATAAAAATGTAAACTTTCACCATTATTACACATATTTAAAATACTTAGCTTTTTGGATTTTGTTAATGGCGTATATTTGTATTTATGTTCTACAAATCTAAACGTTTTGATAACACTTGCAGTTACATATCTTCGTTAGTAGTAATATTATCTATTAAAATTGTTAAAGATTTTGAAACAATTTTGTGAAATTAAAACATAAAAATAAGCCTGATATTATAACAGTTTGATAAAAGCAATAAAGCCAAATATTGTTAAACTGCCTTGAAGATGACAAATCAGAACACACTCTAACGGTCGAAGGCTAACAGGGAAAAATGTCAGAACCAAAGTACAAATTTAACACAATCAAGTTATGATGTAAGTGTAAATTGTGAAAAACTTTAATTTGAAATTTATAAAAATCATTCGTAAACAGAAATTTGACTTCAATTCTTTTTGCTGCTTTTTCCTAGACCTTGAAGTAAAGCTTTACCAATTATATGTTAAATTACCACAGCAATATAATTTAACATACGTAGTTGAAATTAAATTAAAATCAAAAATTATATAAAACGTACTACATTGTGTTTTCACTGTATAACACATTTATTAAGAAAGAGGAAACCTGTTGAAGAAAAGATATAACTTTTTATATTGCAAACAATTTTTTATGGATGTAAAAAATGTTTAAGTTTACCGCGCATTTGTTGAGAAATTTGCAGTCGCGCCACAACGTTAGCTGCTGTACAGTTCTAATGAACTGTTTATAGTGCACAACAGAATTAGAATTTGGTAAAGCTTATGTTGACAGCACGGATTTCTACAGTCTACTTTTTTATGTTTTCTGCGGCTGTTCTCAGTGGTGTTTTGTTATGTGTTTTATAAATAAAGAGTGAGTTTTTACTTTTTACTTTAGTGTAAGTGTTATGGATTCTATGCAAATTGTCTAGAATTAAGAAATTTTACCCTAAAAGACCTTACCAGTCTCAAGACATCAACAAACTTGTCTGGTTTAGAAACTCCAAGTCCTGCACCAAGTCTAGGCACAATGATCCAACTGGCTCCTAGAAATGTTCAAGCTCAAAAAAGCTGCATGGTTACAAGCTTCCAAAACACTCTGGTTATGTTGACAATGAGGTAAAGTTTGTAGTTAACTTAAGAGTAAATTTCAAGCCTAAACCAGTCCTTCACCAAGTGTAAATTTTGTGATAACATGGACTGCATTTCTCTTTTCTCTCACAAAATGGTATTGAAGTGTAAATACTGTGGAGAATGTAAGTCAGCGTAATCGTCAAACGTAATCAACATGTACGAAATAACCAAACGATATGAATATGCACTGCGATCAATGAGTAAAGATAAAAATGTCATCCGCGGTAATGAACTTGGCTCCTTCGAGCAAAAAGCTTGAAAAACACAATCGTAGGCTACTTGTTGCTACTAAAGAAGTTAGTGAGGCATATATAAGGAATGCAGTATCTGAGGTTATTTTTGAAAATGATGGATGTTCGGATGTGGCTGCCGCTTTTGATGGTACATTGCAGAAGCGGGGCCACACCTCAATGAACGTCGTAGTTAGTTACCTATTTTGATACGGCTACAGTCCTTGATTTTGAGTACTTGTCAAACTTCCATCATGATTGTGTGACTGACATAAACACGAAAAACCCGGCGAGAATGTCTGGGCATAAAAAAGTGTGCAATGCTAATTACTCCGGATCAGGCAGAGGAATGGAAGTCGGCACTACTGCTATGTGCAATCGATCCGAGAACAAATTGGGCCTAAGATATAAGGAGTATTTAGGAGAAGGTGGCTCCTAGGATTTTCTGTTATGAGGGAAAGCAAACCTTATGGCGACGGCTTTGCCATAACAAAGCTAGAATGTTGGATATGTTCAAAAGAGACTTTAAAAGGAAACCTTGTTACGTGTGGAAACGGGAAGCGTATAAAAAGAAGGAGAAGGGTATTAATTAATATGCTTATTGTTTTAACGTGTGTTTCAGATAACATGCGATGAAATTTGAATTCCTATATAAAGTCAATTTTAAGGAAACATATTTGAACGAATGTAAATAAATCTAATGCAAAACAATAATTCCTGCTAACTTTACTAAAAACTATTTGTTGCTGAAAAATAAAATATCCATGATTAAAAAATAGCTTAGTTGCTATTTGTTTACGTATTTGCATATACTTGCACATTAAAAGAAAGCAATGTTTTTAGCTTTCATTTACTAGCTTTCGCGCATCTTTTCTGAAGGTCACAGTTCTTAACATTTGGAAAAATGACAACACAAGCTTAACAAATTATTTAGTTTAACGATGAAATCTTAACGAAGAAATTATTTTATAGTAATTTAAAATGTAAACAAAATATGAACCTGATTAATTGCGAAAGGCCTTCCTAAAATAACGCAGGTTTTCTAATGCGTAAAAGTTAACTTGCAAAATGATCCTTTTTTTTCGAAATACTTGTTATGTCTTAACAAAATGTAATTTCGAAGAGAGATAAAAAAAAAGATAAAATTTATACAATTACACCAATATTCAAATTCAAAAATTAAACATATAGAACTTAACTACCGTGCGCAGGTTTGTTTGATAGTTAATACGTCACAAACGTTAAAAGATAAAAATAATGGCTCACAGCTGATTTCAAAGCGGTAGTAAAAAGAATAATCTACACAAAAATTAATGATCCAATGAAACAAAAAGTAAGTAATTTAGTAATAATGTAATACACGCTTTTTAACAGTTCTAATTATAGATTAGAGAAAAAAAACAAATGAAAAGCAGGAGGAGAAACGGATTTCAGATAAGGTGCCAAATAAATAATTTTTAATTTAAATGAGATCAAGGGGGTATTCCAACAGTTCTCTTATTTTAGTATTACGGAATAAAACACAAAGGAATCAGGGTATGGGTTACATATATAAAACATGGGGGTGAAGAATATGGTTCAAATCGTCTGACCTTTTTCGGTTTCTAAGTTGATGGTTGATCTTCTACTTAAGTTATTCTTCTACAAAGCGAACCAAAGATGTATAAAGATGGAATTTCTAGGTAATTTACACATACACAGGTACAGATGGTCTAATCTTAAATTTCTTTTGGTTGTAAATTATGAAACGATAACGACAATACCCGGAACGAAAACAACCACGACAAGTTGTAAATTATAATGAGCCATTAGGAAAGGCTAAAGATGGAAGGCGAGCTTTTCGTGATAACTGTATGAATAATACACTTCAAAACCACAATTGGCGAAGAAAAAAAATTAGTACTTAGCACTTTTCGAGTATAAACTATTTTCCTTTACGAAATAATTCCTTTTTAAATATCCTTCTTGCGAAGAGTGAAATTAATTCAGAAAATTATTTAAAGCAACCAAACACGCAATGTTAACAAAATGCAAAACTTTTATGAAAAGAAAAGTGTTATCTATCAACTAGCCAAATGTGTGTTAAACAAAAGCAAGAGATTAGAAATTTTAACAATAGCTTGGTAAAGTTAGAATTTGGTATGTAAAACCCCTTATTGTTGGCAGTGTTGGGTGGCTAAGGCCGGCTTACGGATGCAGAAATTGACCAGCTACAGACTTACTATGGGAAAGCAGTGAGAATTAACCTAGAAAATGTAAAAGACTTGAAAAAAGCTACCTGGGCAACCATTTTCCACCGAATTTCAACGAACGAGAAACCTATGCACGATCTTTGTCCATCTGGTGACAATACTTGGTGCAAATTTAACGCAGATAAAAATGAAGGAAAAGAGTACAAACATAGTCACCCTGTGCCTCAGCCTGTATGTGAGACAATAAAGTCTATTTACTATGGGAACAGCTGATGTTTCAATGATGAAGCAGTAGGAAAACGATATGTGTTAGAAGCTTAGCATTCGTCCTGGAAAATTTTATTTTAGACCTAACCCGAATTAACTCTGAGCGTGTCAGAAGAGCTGACAAGGAAGCAAAAGATTAAAACAAGAAAAAAAGGTCAAAAGAAAAAGAGAAGACACATGAAAGTGAATTTTACTACCGCTCTGGTGGTTTTTAGGAAGTGAAAAGTGTTGTGTATGGTAGGCTTACACTTTAAACGCGTATTCCCGAAAGTTGTATTTTTATAACTTTAGGTACAATTTTTTCAAAAACTGTCAACTAAAGGCTTGAAATTGTTTACACAGCTTCACCATTTTAACGCTAAGCAACTTTAGTGAAATTTTACATTGGACAAAAAACTTTATTTTACAATAAAACACAGCATTTAATTAATTTTTTAAATTTTATAAAGATCTATATGTATTAGGTATTTTTTTAAAAGTCCACTATAGTAAATTAGTACAGTCATAGTCAACACCCAAACAAAATTTCAATAGCCTAAGTCTATTACTTTTTGAGCTAATGGTACCTAAAACAAGGCGTGTTTCCACATTTCATTAACGTAAAAGGGTACCCTATCCTCTTAACAAAACTATTTCTTTGTTAGATTTGACTGGATTATATTTTAATTGATGTCAAGTTTCCATTCGTGAATGCTTTTATCAATTCCAAATTAAAGTTTTTCGCAACTTTACACTTACATCATAACTTGATTAAATTTTGTTAAATTTGTTCTTTGATAATGACATTTTTCACTGTTCGCCTTCGACCATTAGAGGGTGTTCTGATGTATCATCTTCCATGCAGTTTCAATTTACTAAGAATCTAGTTATCCTTTACTAAAATTGTATTCCATAGTTGGCTTTATACATTTATCAAACATAAATACAAATATACATATACATGTGTGCAAGTTGTAGTAGTCGTGCAAATGTGCGCTCTGTTGTGAATTCTTAAGTCTAATTAGTAATTCATCATATTATGCAGGTATTTAGTACGATATTACTCCCTTTTTAGTCCTTTTTACAATGTAATAGGTTTTAGTTTTTATTCTGGTAAATTGATTGTGATATTTTGACTTCTTTAATACCTCAATATTGTAGGAAATAGGTCATTTTATTTTGTTTTATTATTTATTTAATCTTACTACACTTACTTTAGCCTTTATTTTTTGATGTAATATTCTTCTGGCCTTCCATTCCAATTCTGTGTTTTTGTTAATAAGTCACCACGATAGGCCACGTCGGTGTGACGATTGTATCCTAGTTGTATTCCTAACTGCACCTTTGCAACTATTATATCAAGTATATCTAACATTTTTGATATGGAGGATAAATTTAAATGAAAAAAATGCAATCGATCGATTAACAAAGTTAAACCTGATTGTACAAAATGTACTTTCAGCTATCATTAGTTGTGCGTCGAGAATTAAAAACGTATTTGTTAATGAAGACAAATTTTATTGCTGTTCCAGTGCTGATAGCAAACAAAGATTTACTCCTGAAATTACCATAGATTGTGATAAAAAATCAATTTTTGATATTTTGTGTAGCGTTAAGGACTTGCAATCAATGGTTGCATCTGTAGTAGCTGCTGTTGAAAAGCAAAAAAATAGCTTAGTTAAAATTACTGGCATTTTAGAAAATTTAAAAGAAAATAATATCATTAAAAACCAAATTGATTATCTAACCGAAAAGGTTGAAGACCCTTAGAACTCAAGAAATATATCTATACCATACTCTTCTAGTGAAATTATCAATAAAATTTTAGACAGTAAAAACAGAGAATCTAATCTTGTTCTCTTCAATATAGAGGAATCTAATTCACTGTTACCTAGTGAAAGAAAACCCCATGATTCTACAAAAATTAAAGATATTTTTTTTACTCTCAATTAACAACCAATTATTTTTCCAAAGTTTCTTTGGATTTGGTAAACGAAGCGAAAAGTTTACGCCAACTAAGATTATACCTTAAAATTAAAATGATATATCTTTAATACCTAAATTATATAAATCAACTCTTGGAAATATTAAGATTAAAGAGACCAAATTTTTATGCAGTGAGAAGAATTTACATTGCTGATTACAGAATTAAATCGCCGTGTAGCAGCCAGTGAAACTAATTTACAAATATCATTGATAAATAACCAGCACAAATCGGAAAACTAATTGATTTCCAACAGCACAATTCCACACAACCTAATCTTTCAGTTTACTACCAAAATGTTCAACGACTTAATACAAAAACAGAACAATTTTATAATGGTATAATTTCTTCACAACTTGACATATACGTTTTAACAGACTTGGTTAAAGGAAGGAATGTATTATAGGGAATTATACAGCAAACTACTACATTTACTATAAAGACAGAAATTATCAAAAAAGGCGTGGAGGAGGGTTAATAGCAGTTCAAAATACTATACAAAGTTGATAATGAGTATCAATTTCCCAATAGATTCTATTAATGTTGTAATTGTTAAAATCTTGATTAATTCTGTTCCAGTATTTATAGTAACCGTATACAGGGTTTCTTTTCTTATGCCTAAACGGTACGAGATATTTTTTTGTTTACATTCTAGTAGGTAATGATTTTAAAAGTAACATATTGTTTGATTTATCTAGTTGGCGGCTGTGTAGTGTTCGGTCAAATACTGTCAAAATTCAATGAAACAGTATTCTCAAGAAGAAAGAGTGGGTATGGCGTTTATTCTTTGAATGTTTTAGGAATTGTTTGTTAGCGTCAAGGGTATACGCAGAAAGGTATCTCGGTCGACCACATCAGACAAAAGAGCTTCTGAAGAACTGCTACAAACTTTTTGTGAAATTGGTCGTGTATCCTACAAGAAACAGACTAAAGCAAATTATATTGTACATAATGAGGACAATGAGTTCTTAGTTTTCGGCTCAGTGGTTGATGATGCAAATGTAAGTTCAAGAGAAATTTCCAGACAAACTGGTGTCAAGCGGTTCGAGAATTTTGAAAAAACATAAGTACCATCCTTATCACATACAACTTCATCAGAATTTATCAGGACGAGGCTTTCAACGGAGGTTGGATTTCTGTGTGTAGAGTCTTGAAAAAGTTGGGGAAGAAGATGATTTCTTTAAATGTTTTATTTAGCGACGAATCAACATTCCACAAGAACGGCTTGGTAAACCGACAGAACTTTCATTACTATGAAACCCAAAACCGTCACCTGTATCGCCCTGTTGACCGCCGAAATCGGTAGATCCTCAATGTATTTGGGGGAATTATAGACCATGTGATTGGCCCATACTTTTCGAGTCTTCTAGATGAAGTTTCTTTAGATATTTGAAACAAAATGTGGTTACAGCTAGATGGTGCCCCTCCACATTTTAGTCGAAATGTAAATTATTTGAATAGACAATTCCCCAATATATCCATTGGAAGGGGAGGTCCTCATAAATTACCACCTAGATCTCCTGAATTAACCAGCACGGATTTCTTTTTTTGGGGTTACATTAGAAATTTTGTTTATAACGCTACACTTACCAATGTTGGCACATGAAGATTAGAATAAAGGATGCGTTTGCTACTGTAACACCTGATATCCTAAGAAACATTAGGAGATCTTTTAAAAGTATAGAAGAAAATGGTCAGCATTTATTATAGTTTTTTTTTTCATAAACGTTTACCTCTTGGTTTTAATTTTATTTTTAATTAAGTTTTGATACCACACCTATTTATCAACTACAATTCAAAAATTATTACCTACTACAACATAAACAAAAAAATTCCATACAAATTTTAGAGAAAAATTGTAACTTTTTAATCGTTAACTTTAAAGGGGAGGTCCACATAAATTTCCACTTAGATCTGAATTAACCAGCATGGATTTCTTTTTTTGGGGTTACATTAAAAATTTTGTTTATAACGCTGCACATACCAATCTTGATGACATGAAGATTAGAATAAAGGATGCGTTTGCTACTGTAACACCTGATATCCTGAAAAGCATTAGGAGATCTTTTGAATGCATAGAAGAAAATGGTCAGCATTTATTGTATTATTTTTTTTCATAAACGTTTACCTCTTGGTTTTAATTTTATTTTTAATTAAGTTTTGATACCAGACCTATTTATCAACTACAATTCAAAAATCATTACCTACTACAACGTAAACAAAAAAATTCCATGGAAATTTTAGAGAAAAATCGTAACTTTTTAATCGTTAACTTTAGACATATGCATTACTCCTAGGTTTTGATGCAAAATGAAACGTTATTTCACATAAATAAAATTATACCGGGTGGTCCATTTAAGTTAAGTGGGTTTTTGATGTTTGAAAATATGTATAAAATAAGAATACTTTTCCTTAACACCCTGTACTAAATATCAAAGTCCTACACAGTGCAAATGGAAGCCTTAAAGGTCAGAATAAATCGATATAAATTTGTGTTACTCAAAGTAAGAGGTATCCGTGTTTTTAGTTCTTGTTTAAATTGAATATTTTCCTTAGAATCACAATTTTCGCAAAATTGGTAAGCGATAGGTATAGGGAACGGTGAATAAAGATGACTTAATTTGTAACGTATAATCTAACAATTACATAAAACCTAACTTTGATATATTACAACTTTATGAATCACCCTGTATAATTAAGAATAAGATAAAAAAATAGTCCTTATCAATTTACATACGTCACCAAAAAATTAAGCTGATATCTTGTACCGTTTAGTCACAAAGATCGAGGGAATAGTCGTGAGTTACCCTGTATATTCCTCTAAAAGCTACATATCAAAACTATGCAGAAATGTTTGAATGGCTGGATAGTTCTGTTAATTTTGATTATCACGTTATTATATTAGGTGATTTTTAATATATCTGATTTAATTAATCATAATAGTAGAAATTAAAACGTCATTCAATTTTAAAATTTTGTTTTGCATCATGAATTAAGATAATTAAATCTAATTTAAAATAATCAAGGACGTATCTTAGACTTAATTGAATGAACTAAAAAAATACAATGCACTGTACAGTGAGAACTGAAATTTTTAGTTGAAGAACATGTCCTACCATCCAACGTTATTTCTACATATTTTGTGGAATTTAGACTGGAGTAGATTATGGTTCAAGATGTTGATTATGCTTGTAAGATATTTTATTCATCATTATACAATTTATTTGATGAATGTGTACCTGTTACAAAATGTCGTCAGAATAATTACCCTAAATGGTTTATACCGAATATAATAATGTTATCTACTACAAAGAAAAAATCAAATTAGAAAGCGTTACCTCCAATTCAAAACAGGAATGATTAAGCATCAATTTAATAATATTAGATCTCAAGGAAAACAAAAAATTAATACAGCAATACGCTTATTTGTAAGGGAAGGGGAAACCTTAATTAAGTAAGCTCCGAAGCAATTTTGGAGTTATATAAATTCTCTGAAGAATTCAACCAGGGTACCAGGTATAATGAATCTAAATGGGGAATGTTTAGAAGAACCAATTGATACAGTAATTAAAAATTATTATTAATTAAATAATTTGAACCTACGACCTGTACTTTGCGAGAGTACTGCGCCATCAAGGTTCAAGCCCCAATCGATGTAAATTTTGTCTTTATGTATGTAAATGGATGTAAATTCTAAATACAATGAGATTATAATAATTGATATAGTAGTTTACAGAATACAGGAACATAATAAATTAAATAATTTGCAATATTTTACACATCTAGATGTGATTATCACCTTACAGGGGAGGTTGGGTGCAAGTCCCTTTGTAACTGAAAAATAAAAAAAACCACAGCTTTAGATTTAATACATCAATTTTTCTTAAAAGACACTACAGTATTAATTTGTAAACCACTGAGCTACATTAATAATCTCATCCTCAAAACAGGATACTTTCCTATGACATGGAAGCTTGCTAAAATTGTTTCTGGCGATAAAAGTGATGTAGTAAATTACAGGCCTATTGCAATTCTAAGTCGTGCCTCAAAAATCTACTTGTTGATTTTTTGTTTAGTTAAACGAAATAATAATAGTTCATTATTATTTTTAGATACAAAATAAATAGTTATTTTCGATAATAAGGATATAAGTGGGACAAGCCTCAAAAAAATATCCGGAAATAATCCAAGCACTAGGGAGATTACAAGTGATAATTTCAACAGTTAACTGACTTGATAACATTATGTTTTACCAACATTTTAAATAATGAATATTAAAAAATTCTACTCCAAAAATAGAAATGAAATAGGCAGTAACTTGAAAGATCATGGCATTACTTGCAAACAAAGTCCTGTGAAACAAGGTAGAAAAGGCAGTAAGTGGTGAAGCTGCCTTGATTTTAAGCCATGTTGCTGCTACAAAATCCTGCCTCGTACAATGGAAGAAGGCAGTAATTATTTACTTTTTCTTGTAATACTTTTTACCAAAGTACAGTCATGCATCATATGCAAAGGCAGTAAGTTATTTTGTAAAATATTAATATTTTCTAATTTTCTTTAATTTTTTATAATTATTTAGCTAAATAAAACCAATTTTTCTGATTCCAATGATACCAACACGTCAAAACTCGAAAAATTTTACTTACTGCCTTTCTCCTTTACATGCAGAAAATTATTTTCTTAATTATATGTAGAACACTGATGTATGTATATAATATGTCTAAAACAAAACAGATATATTTTGCTTTTTTATACATATTCTACATGAACCTTATGTATAAAATGTACACAAAGTGGAAAAACACCTGCATTTAAAAAATTAAAATAATAATCCCCTCCATTTGCTAGTGTGTGTTTTATTGCACAATGAGGTGTATTGCCTGAAATGCATCTGGTTGATTAGCCAGCTCTCAACCTCAGTCAGGAAAGTGCACACATGGACAAAGGAAGACCCAGACACAACCTTTGGGGTAGTTTAGGCTACAGATTTTTAAAAGAAAATAATGAAAATAAAAGTGTAGTGCACTATGCTTAGTTTACAACAAAGTATTGAAGAATAGTGCTAAAGATCGTCTCCAGAAACACGGGTAAGAAGAATGTTTTGTTTCAATTTTAATATGCACTTTTAATATGGTAACCATTTAATAAAATACATCAATCTTGTTTTTATTTTGCTATCTTTTAATTTTCAATTTAATGTGCTAATCTTTTATAGGAATGTCTGTGCATATACTAAAGTTCATGAGGAGGAAAGTTCGATCTTAACATCTAGCAATGAAAAAACATCTGGCCATGAAGATGAATTTGGTGTACCACTATCAGTGTTGCAACAGAAAATAAGATGAACGAAAGTTTCAGACTCTTCTAACGCTACTACTATTAGTTCTGGATTACAATCTTCAACAATACTGATAGATATGGAAGACATTACAGGTACGTTTCCTACTACATCTACAGTATTTCGACAAGCATCAGCCATGAGTTTAACCGTAGCCGCAATTACAAACAGAGGCCTGAAACTATCACTAGTTTTATAGACGTCATGCAAAAAACTGGAAATAATGCAGTTAATTTAAACCTTTCAAACTTCTTTTAGCGTTGTAGAATCTGATTTTTTTAAAGGCAATTAAAGAAAACATGTGCCCATAATGTGGGAGAAAATTCAGTGTTGTTGATTGATGGATGGAAAAACGGATCAAGTAACACTAAAAAATGTAGCTGTACTGATTCACAACACTCACAACAAAACTGCTATATTTTTAGATGCATGAGACATTTCAACCGAGAAAAAGACTGGTGATAAACTGTCAGAAATTGTTACTGAAAATATACGATTAGCAAAATATTTAAATAATACATCGATATATGCAGTATGTAGTGATAATGATGCAAATATGCTTAAAATGGGGCGAAATTTGGAGATATGGCATTCGACCTGTAATAGCCACACTGCTAATTTGCTAGCAAAACAGCTAGTTTCTAAAAGTATGGCATCGAGGGTTACATTAGTAACAAAGGCTTTTAATGGACCAGATCTTGAAAAACAAATCTTAATTCTCAATGGTAAACGAGTAATATTACCATGTGAGACAAGGTGGTGTTTGTACAAAGATTCTTTTAAAAATTTTATCACAAATTTGCCATTCATGAGAAAAATAATTGGAGAGTCGCCAAAGAAAGTTGATCCAAATATTGTAAAATTAATATTTAATGTGAGCTAATAAACTGGAGCTATAATAGCTGATGCAGCTGAACAGTGGATGACATTGACCATACCAGATGGTTATCCACAATTCGCAGCAATACTTCAGTCTAGGCATGAATATGCTTTAAGCACTTTCAGTTTGTCTCCAAATTTTCTGCATCCACTTTACAGGGGTCGGCTTCTTTCAGTTGAACAACAAATCAAGGTTGAAGACTTCCTTCTTGGAGAATTAGATGCTCAAGGCCTTAATGATCTAAACAATTTAAACATAATACTGGTATATTTAAATACACTTAAGGCTAAGGAGGTTGTAAATCCTCAAACCTTTTCGGGTATGACAACTACAAGACACAACAATTTTAGTATGCTAGCGCTAAAATGATTAAACATTCCAGCTTCATCAGCTCAAATTGGCGGGGCCTTTTCGAATTGGTCATATGTACATTCGAATATTAGAAATAGATTAATCAAAGAAACTCTTATTTGTTCACCATTCACTGAAAACTAGATAAAAACACATCTGATGAGTATTCAAAATTAAACTAACGGAATATATTTTTATTGTAATGTAAAATTTATTTATATAAAGTATCTCAAATCTACATGTACAACTAATTTAGAAATTTATTGTGAGTTGATTGGACAATGTGCTGTTTAACCATAGTGATTCCTAATATAAATTTTAAACCTGTATTCAACATTCAAATGAAAATTATTTTGTAACTGAAAGTCTATTTTACACGTTTAACATGGTTTACTTGATAAATAAGCCAGTAGCTAGGACACAGATTTCTTTATATTCTTTTTTTATTAAAGTGTGCAAAATATTTGTAAACTATGTTTATACTTTATAACATTTATATTAAGTACTTAATACATTTCACCGACTGTCATTTCTTTATATTTATAAGACTGTTGTGTTAAATATAATGTTTAATTGAAATATTTAGTAATAGTCTGTAGTAGAATAAAATAAAAGAAATATGACAGATTTTCATTACACCTATAAAGTAACACTATGTATGTTTTTTGTTCATTTTTATTAAAAGTAAGTTATTTTTTCAATAGCATTATTCTACATGTAGAATATGTAAAAAATAAGCTTAATATTTTACACGTAAAATACCCACATATAATACGTATATTTTACGCTATGTATTCTACATGCCCATCCCTGGTATAACTGTTTATCTTTAAAAGCCTGTAAAATGGATTCTATTGGACCTAGAAACATTTACGTGGCGCCAAAAAAAATTGTAACTTAGTCTTCTATCAATCGATGCTCTCAATAAAAAATCAGTGTTGTCAACATTTGAGAATTTTATTTTTTCACCATTTTTTAAATGCAACTCCTACATATGAACTTAACTTCAAATAGAGCATTTCAAGAACTTTACAATGATATAGCATATCATAGGTCTCCTACTCAAGAGCTACAAGTAAATTTTGGTAAATCTAGAATATTGGGATGATAGCATTTCCATAGCAACAAAAAGCTTGTATTTGTCAAAAGTAGAACTTTGGTCAAAACTATATTACTAATCTTGCTTAGTTCCCTCAAATAATATGCAATTGATTGACTTAAACAAAATACATGTATGGTCAAATTTTTTACAAAAAATAAGTATGCTGTACTGACGAGATGTCACTTCCACGAAAAGTTTCACGATAGCACGATTCCAACTCGCAAAACACTTTTAAGAGGCTAAGTTTTTGGGTCAAATAGAATCCATTTTGCAGGCCTTTGAATTTGGACACTTTTTGATAAAAAATCGCAGACCCCTCTTGCCATATATTTCTGAAATCGTCTTTTGAAGCACTATTTAAATATGCAACAGTATACGGGCTGTTCCATTTAACAAAATGTAACTTTTTGTGAACATTCCATATAAATTTTTTTCAGATAAATTTTTTATCAAAAGATAAAAGTTCCGATGAGTATGAACAACTTTTATTTGAAAAGAATTTTTGTACCTATTTTACTTTTGTCAAGTGACAAAGTCGGTCAGGCAGTAGTAAATCTACGACACTCTCGTATTCTGAAATTGAAGAAAGAAAGCCATGCTGGTGGACTTTTAACAACTTTTGTTTGTTAGTAATTATTATAATTATTTTGTATATTCGTTCTTTATGAGAAATGTTACATATACAGTAGTGTCGAGATAATCTGGATCAATTAAAACCAGACCCATCCGGATTATCGAATTATTCGGATGATCAAGACATTTTAAAGTCCACTTTTAAAATTATATAAAAGTAAACATGCTGTATAGCAGTATATATATTGAAAAAAAAAATGAAAAAAAAAAAAAAGAAAGATCCTATAGAGTACAACATAATGTATAAATACATACAACAAAATATGTAAGTATTAAAAATAACTAATCAATATTCTTAACTTTCTTCCACATTATTTCACCACCTTCATTTAAGTTTTGTCCACCGTCTTTTACATTTTTCTGCACCGATTGAAAAAAGATAGTGAATTTGCTCTATTGACTGATATGTTGTTGCTTTTCAAAAGCAATTCCCTAAGGTTTTGTAACAATGTAATATCTTTTAAAGATACGTTATTCTCTGTAGCCCACTGTAAAGTAAGATTTAGGCTTTTGACAGCATCTTGATGTTTAACTCTAATCGGAGCGGTAATTTTCATCAAATCCCAGTCGGAATCAGCACTATCGTTTTCATGAATTTTCTTTCTCAATCAATTTGACATCACCATCAATCCAATCGATAGCAGGTATCACAACATTCCCAATGCTATGAAGCATTGAAGAAACTAAATCTATTTCTCCTTCTATTGCTACTGTTGCATAACACTTAAAGGGATTAAATCTTCAGGGTCATCTTCTAAGTCATTGTCACTGTTTGGTTTCAAAATCTTCTTCCAGCATTTTTCTTAGGAATTGGCAGCATGAAGTAAGCATACAGCATGTTTTAAGTTTAAGCTTTTGAGACACTTTAAGACATCTTTTTCTTCATTTCAACCAACAGACAAAAAGTTTTGTCGAGCAAATTGCATTTTTTTGGTCCATTGGCTGAATTATTGCAGTCGTATTCAGAGGTCCAAATTTTGTAAGAATTTCACCATGTCACTAATCAGTTCCTGTTCGTTGCAATGACTAGAAACATTATCAATTAGAAGAAGTGCTGTTTCAGGGTAAATTTTGATCCCTGAGAAACTTCTCTCTTGAGGAACAAAACATTGATAGAACCATTGCTTAAAACTGCCGAAGTCATCCAAGCTTCATAACCTATAGGAGTAGTAAATTTTTGAAGGCCCTGGGGTTTCTTTACCAGTCTTTTGTTCAGGAGCAGTTGTTTCTGTGGAAGAATTTCTAAAACAAAGCTGACTCATCCACATTGTAAATTTGAGAGGGCTATAAGTTTAAGGATGTTATGGTTTGGTTCAATTTTTTTATGAATAGTTCAACAGATGCAGTGTCAGCAGATAATAATAATTTTTCTCCACCGATTTTAAGTCGGCTGATGCCATACCTTTTTGGAAAATTTGCATTAAAATTTTCATCACCATAATATTTAGCACACAATTGTTTAGCTTTCACTGCTAAGAATTCTGACAAAACAGGTACAAGCTAATTTCTAGGACTGATAAACCAAGAGAGTAGTTTATTTTCCATCTTTGGATACTCTGCTTGTCTTACAGTGTGTCTTTTTCCTGGACCAGCAACACATTGAACAAAGAACCTTCAAGTAAAAAAAAAAACAAAATTAAAAGCAAATTGGTTGCAATAAACCAGTAAAACGATATGTAACAATAAAAAGAGTTTGGCATCTTTTTTTTCTTTCTTTTTGGTTTTGTTACTTACCTTTTAGTTTTATCAGATTTTTTTCTAATGTCGCTTATCATTGAAGCGCTTACTCCATACTTAAGGGCTAGAGATCTTCCACTAACGCCGCATTTTAGCTCGTCTATAATCTCTGACTTACGACTTAAAGTTTTGTATTTGCATTTTCGTTGAAATGAGAGGAAGCTGCATACTGAATGATGCTGTAGACTTGTAATAACTACCTATTCACTTGAATACGCTTACAAACAGACAACAAAGCATAAACTGCATAATTTTATTTTTATAAAAATGTCACATAAATGAATTCGGATGGCTGAATCAAGTACAATTCTTAGTTCATTAGTACAACTCTCGCCTACTGGCATATTGTCATCAGTTAACCCTTCCTTTTACTGGTTATGTACATTCTCTGTACATTATTTATGATCTAAACTTTATTCTAATTTAGTATTTTAATTGCATACTAGTTATTTATGTTTCGATATTCGTCATTTATGGTTTAATCCTCGTCTTTCCCTCCCTGTTATTAAGTAAAGTAGTTTTTTCACACATATAGATACATAAAAGTATAGTTCATAGTAAATATGAGCTTCAATGTTTTGCTTAAATTTACTACTTAGATGCTTACTTAATATTCTGTTAATTTAGTTTAAAACTATAAAAATAACTAAGTACAAAAAATAAAAATAAATATTTTATTTGAAGGAACTCCATTGATAATACACAAAGTGTATATAATTATAATTTTAAAAATGCATACAGAAAAAGAATTCCTAGGAGTGGGATTTGAACACATGATCTGTTCTTTGCTCGAGAACCGCTTTACCAACTCGGCTACTAACAAAAAAATAGACAAATTAAGTATGAATCAAGTGAGATTTGCTTCTTTGGTAGTGTAGTTGGAAAACCACTTCTCTAGCAAACAACAAATCATGAGTTCAAATCCCACTCACTGAATTTTTTCTATTTGCACCATTTGCACTTTTAAATTTATTACATACAGTTAGTAATTTACTTCACAAAAATTTTGAACTGAATTGTGTATCGTTTATGTAAATTTAAAATTGTCATATGTGAACACCTAATAACATTTACTTTGTCTTTGGTGCTTAGAATTTTTATTTCTGAAATTCGTACCTCCAACTTTTAAGACATATTAAGTACAAATTAAATAGAATAAAACTGAAGATTTTGTATCGATATTAGTCCCCATTCCAACACCAAAACAGTTAAATAATGATGTATAATTGACGTTTCCTTGGGTATTTCTTTGTAACTAACTTTAGCAGTAGAAAATGTTTGCACTAAACTGTAAAATGCTCGCTATGAATGTAGGTATTGACGAACAGAGTATTATGAATTTTATTTCCTATAATACCTACATTCGTCACAAACAAATAGTAAAAAATAAAAAGTGTAATTTCCAATTACCTAATTCTTCATATAATATTAATCTACGCCTTTCAATAACGCTTGAATCGTCATCCATTATTCTTACTATATCAGCTAATTCTTCTTCTTCAGTACTACCCTGAAGTGTTGAATTATTGTTAATACCACTATTGCTAGTTGTAGCAGTAGGAGGTTTATTTTGTTCTGGATTTTGAGTGCTATTGGCCGTTTCACTTTCTGATACTGAATTAGCCACTTCTTCGATTTGTGGTGGACCTGAATTGCAATAATTAGATACTGCAGTTACTATAATATAAATAAGACCTTCAACAATTGACGAACTTTGTATATGTGTGGTTAATCTTGATTGATGAAAACGTCTACGTAGCCGTCTTTCCAATAAAAACACTGTTCTATAATGAGGTTGTTCTCTAATATTAGTAGACCACCAAGCAATACACACTAGAAATATTTTACCTAACCATCTCATTTGTAAACATAACATTGTAAAACTTACCAATTGCAATCACTATTATAGCAACAAATAACTGAACTAGTTTGTCACTAAAATCATCACTTATTAACATTTTAATAAACCCTAAAGACAACATTGATGAAATCTAAAATAAAATAATTTGTTTATAATATATTGTAACAGATGACCTTAAATATAATAGTGATAACCATTTAAAAGTGTTGATCTACCACTGATTACATTATGATGTAAAAGGTTGAATGCCAAAATTACAAATACCTATCTCTCCATTTGATTATTCGCTAACATTTCCATTTACTTTTTTAACGAAAAAGTGTCATATAATGACAAACCAATTGACATTGAGATTATTTATGAGTAACAACAGGTGTCGCTATCATAAAATCAATGTTATATACAGGGTGGCCCATTAGTGTGTGGAAGTGCAATAACTTAGGATAAAAAATACAAAGAAATGTTTTAAATTAAAGTTGTTATGTTTGTGCAGATACACATTTCTAAAATATTTTGAAATATACAGGGTGTTCAGCCTAAATGAGACAACATGAAGTTTCCTTTTTTTAGTAGGACATCCTGTATATTTGTTTACCATCGAATTCAGCGTAAAATTCTGCATCTAGTCCTATCTTTCCTTTTGCCATACATTACGACGTTGCCAAGCTGGAGCGAAGAATATGAAGATTTGTCGAAAATTGGTGCACTATAAATGCTACGAAGGTAAAGGATGGCTGAAATGAAGTTTCGTTTGGGGTTCGGGGTGTTTTTTGGATAAACATTAATTCAGCAAAAAATTCATTTTTTTAAATGGAACACCCAGTATATTATTTTACCATCTTGTAAAACTATTTTAACCCTTCGAATTACGTCTGTACTCTCTAAAATTTATTGGTTTTACGAAAATTGTATTTTTAGTTTATGATTTAAAAATATTCATGTTTTTAACAAGCAAGCTCTGAATGTGACGTTAAGAATACTTCTACTTCCGATAATTTTTTGTGACAAAATCAAACCAGTAATTTTCTACCTTTAAAAACTGTCATAAAATAAATAGGGTATCTACAAAACTTAATTATGCAAAAATAACCTTACCAACAAATGAAATGAAAATATCCATAGTTTTAACAAGTAACCTGTGAATTTGACGTTTGCGCAAGTCAGAGTGATTAGTTATTATCTAGACGTGTTGTAAATGTGTAGCTATTAAGAACGAGAAAGCAATAAAAATAATGAATTTTCCGATAGAAGAATTGACATATGATTTTTGCACTGGGTGCCAGTGATAAAAACTGTTTACTCGCACAAAGGATTTATCAATAGATATTTCCTGATATAAGACAGCCAAGAAACGAGACATTGGAAAATGTGCTTCAATGATTTACCAGAACTGGCAGTGTAACTTACGAAAAAGAAGACTGCAATAACAGAGGACAACGAGATGACCGTAATGTTAAAAATTACGGAATATCCTCATATCTCGACACGGGAAATAACAAAACATACCGACATAAGTCGTCCTGTCGTCCAAAAAATTCTGTCTAAGAACAAAATGCATCCTTACCATATACAGCGAATGCAGGAACTATTGGTTGATGATTATGAAAAGCGGTTAACCTTCTGTGAGTGCGCTCAACAACAAATTGAGCAAAACAGAGATTTTTTCAATTCTGCATTATTTGCCGATGAAGCAACTTTTCAAAAAAATGGGTTCGTTAATAGACACAATTTCCATTATTACGTAACAGAGAAACTGCATTGTATACGGACTATCAGTCAAACAAGGTGGTGATTAAATGTATGGGGTGGAATACTTGGGAATCGTGTCATAGGCCCATATTTCTTTGACGCAACTGTTAATGGGCAAGTTTATTTAAATTTGTTACAAAACGAATTACCACAACTACTTCAGCAATTACACGCTCATGTTAGGCGGCGAATGTGATACCTACATAACGGGGCACCAGTCCACCATACCCAACTGATCAATACACATTTAAATAATGAATTTCCCGGACGATGGATAGGTAGAGGAGGACCCCATAAATGGCCACCTCGTTCACCAGAACTTACAAAATTTTTTTTTTGTGGGGTTATGTCAAAGAACAAGTATACAAAACACCCGCGACTACTAAGGAAGACATGAAGAATAGAACTAGAGAGGTTTTCCGAACTGCTGATGTCGATATGTTACATCGTGCTAGTAGAGCTTTTGAAGATCGCGTACATTATTGTATGGAAGTAAATGGTGGTCAGTTTGAACATTTAATAAAATAGCTATCTAACGTTTTTAGTTCTTTCTTATTTGTTGTTAGTTATTTTTGTTTAATTTGAGTTTTGTAGATACCCTATTTATTTTATTAGATTTTTTAAAGGTAGAAAATTACTGGTTTGATTTTGTCACAAAAAATATCGAAAGTAGAATTATTCTAAACGTCACATTCAGAGCTTGCTTGTTAAAAACATCACTATTTTTAAATCATAAACTAAAAATGCAATTTTCTTAAAAACAATCAATTTTAGAGAGTACACTATACAGACATAATTCGAAGGGATAAAATAGTTTTATGAGATGGTAAAATAATATACTGGGTGTTCCATTAAAAAAATGAATTTTTTGCTAATTGAAATCTCCTGAATTAATGCTTATCCAAAAAACACCCCAAACCCCAAACGAAACTTCTATGTTCAGACATTTCAGCCATCCTTTACCTTCGTACCTACCAAATAAGTTTAGTTGCTTATCACTGATAACGTTTATTTGGCAGCATTAATAGTCCACCAATTTTCGTCAAATCTTCATTTTTTCGCTACAGCTTGGCAACGTCGCAATTTATCCTATTAAAAAACAGTAAACTACATGTTGTCTCGTTTAGGCCGAACACCCTGTATATCTGAAAATATTTTAGAAATGTGTATCTGCGCAAACATAACTTTTATTTAAAACATTTGTTTGAATTTTTGATCCTAAGTAAGTTATTGCACTTCCACACACTAATGGGCCACCCTGTATAGGGTATGTAACCTTGTGTTTTAATTTCGACCATAACGTTGTTTATCAAAGTTTATCAAAACTTTACCACTCGGTAGATTTTTTTCATTAGTAGGTATACAATCACTCAAGGGATTAAAAGGTACTAAGTTCTTGGTATATAAGCTATTTTTTGCACTGTACGGAATGTATGAAATATTGTATTATCCTCGCCAGGAGTGTTTACCGCTACCTCATTAATTTATGAATTTAGCTATCTAATTTGTTTATACTGTATTTCATATAAAATAGTGAATTAAATAAGGACGGTGAACATTTGTAGTGAATTTGATAAAAGCGGCATACGGTATTGGATAAGCAAATGTAGTAGAAAGGGTAAACCTATTAACGCAAAATAAATTTGTTTTAAATGCATATGAATTTAATTCTAATTTGACTAATCTACATAACCTCAGTTTGTTTGTTTATCTTTTTACTGTTTCCTCATTTTCTTCTTTTAATACTCATGTGTTACACACTTTAAATCAGTTCTAATTTTTACAAAACAAATCACAAGGAATAAGTAATTGTATTTAAATGTTGCCATCGCGATGTATATTTCTAATCAGAATTTATTATAACGAGAATATAATTCACATGTCACATGGTACCTTTTTGATTACTTTCATTGGTTAAAATACAAAAACAAAATCGCAGAATAGGCTATCAAATCTGTGATAATTTTATCACTTCATGTTGACTGTCGCATGATTTTAATGAATAAAATAGTTTACTGTCAAAGTGACAGATCGTTCAAAATTGTAAAAATTGTAAAAAATATATTTTCAATTAATGTTCTTTATATTCTCTTACCAAATATAACACGTGTTACGATTAATAATCGATGATACCACTCGTTAAAACCTGTAGAAAATTGAACTTGTGCCTCGCGCTCGTTCAATTTTCATCGGTTTTAACTCAAGCTATCACCGATGATAATCATAACACTAGTTATATTAGCCCCGAAAATAATTGTGACTCATGTTTTTCATATTACACGTTATGATTGTATGTGATGACGTAGCGGTAAACACTCCTGGCGAGGATAATTAGGCATTTTCAAGTAACGTCACAACGCGTGACCTTGTCAGATGTTGGACAGCTTTAACACACGTTCTTATGGGATGTGATTGTTTTCTGACAATTTTATCGGAAATCGTAGGCGGTGAAAATATTTCTGTGCTATTACTTGTAGATGAGGATTGTATAGATACAATTCACCAGAAATACGTGTATGAAGTGAACAATCATCCTACATACCTAATATTGAAATGTTTGGTGCGATTTTTAGATTAGTTATCATCAAACTCGTAAAATTAAAGCATTACATTCCACGTAACGCTCTTTTAATTGAACCTTATATCAAAATAGCACCACAAGCATTTATTACAAATAAGTTCAATCATTTTTTGATAGTGTTTGTTAATAAAACGCATGTTTAATTATAATCAGTTAAAGTCATTTTTTCTGGAAAGAAAACAGTGCGTCCATGGATTTTATTTTGTTAAAGCAAGTAACAAAATGCTTACAAATTTCTATTGCTATGTCGTAAAGGCACGAGTACGTGTACAAGTACATAAACTCTAACCCAAGTATAATATACACTAATAATGTTCACTAATTAACTATGAAATCTGTTAACACTATATACTAACCCTACAATAAGTCAATTATTACGATTTTTTCTCGAGAAAAGGCTCAAAAATCACAGCAAAACACATAGATTCCTATGAAACGCTAACACAAGTTGTCCAAGATCAGCTGTTTGAGGCGGAGCTTGTGACATCAGTGTGACGTACTTGAAAATGCCTAATATAAAACAAAACGTGAAATCTTCTGTTTCTATTTTTACATAGGAGATGGCGTTGTGATTTTGTAACAAACAACGTAGTCTCCAAAAAAAAGATTTTTGAATAAATTTGTAAACAATGAATCTCTGAATAATACAGACAAGTATTATGTCGATAATTATACCATTAATGTCAAATTATACAATACAGACATTCTATTGAATGCTACATTTATATAAATTGAAGCCTTGCACCTTTATTGACAATACTGCAATAAAAGTTTTTAATTCAAGGGTTAGACTCTAATCCTTTATTCAGAAGAGCTGCGTGCATACTTTATATCTGGAATTTTATTAAAGGGGCACCACATTTCACACCATCGCACATTTTCTATACGCTTTAGACAGTATTTTTGTAATTTGCTTCCATTTTGAGTCATTAATAGACATATTAAGAAACGCGACGTCATCATCTCCGATATCATTATAGCCATTAATTAACGGAACATTTTATGAAAATTTTTAGGTTGGCACAGTTTAATCCGCAATTATGTCATGCATGTCACTTTTACAAAATGTGTCAAAAACGGGATGCGTCCAGTACAAAACTTTGATGTGAGCAAATTCGCAAAATTTTTGGCAATTTCGCATATTTCAGGGGGCGTACATGCAAGATTACCTTAATTATTTTCCATTTTCGTGTTCTGTTGCAGCATTTGGATAAAACACAAGGCGACTATTTCAAAATTTGACTTTTAAGGTTAAGACATTACCAACTGCCATAAAAATCACTAAATCAACTAAATTAATAATTTAAAAAAAAAGGGTAAATTATAAGAAATAGCGTAAAAAACGTGTTTCATGCCCTCATTCTTTAAAAAACTCGTGGCTACACCACTAGGTTTTTTTAACTTGAATTCGTGCTTCAAGACTGGTCTTATGAAACTTGTTTGATAATAAACCTTTTTGTCATTCCGAGATTAAATATAATGTTTCAGTCATTTATTCTATAGACAGAAGTATCACTTTTAGTCTGTAATCATTAAAAGTAACTTTTAATCCCTTCGGACATAAATATAAAATTCTAAAGCAAGTTTCGTTACGCCCCACAGTTCAAACAAATAACAGTCTTTGTTACACTTCCACATTTTCCACAAACATATTTGTTACACATTGAACAAACGTCAACAGTTTTATTTTTGTCACATTTTTTAATTTGGCACTGATGACGTTTTTTTTAGGTATCGTTGTGCTGGCACCAGAATCTTGTTTCGAATCGAAATACTCTTTTCTTAGTTTCATTTATTTTCTTTGTTTATATTAACGTTACTGACAAAATTTGTGTGTTTTGTAGTGAAGCAAAACCTTGGCAACAAATCAAGCTAGATATATAACTAGATTCCTAATTATGAATCGAGCGCCATTTTTCATCTGGGATTTTAAAACTATTAATTTTGGTAAATTTAATTTCGGAATGACATAAATAGTATACATACTGCGGGGCTGAGAAATTTTTAATCCCTCGAGTGATTATAACTCTCGACTTCGTCTCGGGTTACAATATTCAATCGCGCTATTAAAAGTAGTTCCTTGGTCCCTTAACACTAGCACCGCCGGCTATTGGTAAATACCTAAAACTGCCGTGACCGGTCATTTTGACTTCTGGACAAAAAAGGGAATTCTAATACATTTAGAATAAATTTATAATTCGGTACAGTTTTACATGCTGTATTACGCCCCACAGTTCAAACAAATAACAGTCTTTGTTACACTTCCACATTTTCCACAAACATATTTGTTACACATTGAACAAACGTCAACAGTTTTATTTTTGTCACATTTTTTAATTTGGCACTGATGACGTTTTTTTTAGGTATCGTTGTGCTGGCACCAGAATCTTGTTTCGAATCGAAATACTCTTTTCTTAGTTTCTCAGCTATAGAGTGAAAATAAAGTCTCTTCTTTTTATTTTACTGCCTACGACTTCCTTATAAACTATCCAGGCGTTGATTGTGGCAAGATCTAAAACATTGTAAAACACATGAACTGGCCATTTACGTGAACCAGCTTCTGTAGAATATGTTCTAGCCATTTGGTTCAACACATCTACCTCAAACTTTGTTTCATTGTAGTACAACATTGTCTCAGGTTTCTTCTTTTTGCCATCATCTATAGCCTCAGTTGGATGTAGCATACTTAGCAATATGACATTTTTATTAACTTTACCCTGATAAATTGACAAGGTGCTTTTATAATTTTTCATTACTGTGGTAGAATATACTCTGCCCTTTTATTCTTGATACAAATTCGTAATTCCCTTCTTGCTCGGTTCATTGTTCTTACTATTGTTTTTTTGCAAGCATTGTTGCTAACTTTTGGCTGGTAAAAAAGTTGTCGGTAGTAACATTTCCAGCCATATTTAGGAAATGTTCCATTAATTTACAACAACATATTCTGGTTGGTTGTTAGAACGCATATAATCGTTTTCTAAATAAGGAAAAACATTCAGGTGATATTTCGAACTCGTATCAACAGCTAGCCAAAATTTTACACAAAATTTATCAGGCTTATTCGTCATGTATTGTGTTAATCTGCATCTAGCTTTAGTAGGAAACAGTTGTTCGTCTACTGTAATGTTTGCTCCTGGAACCTGCAAGCACCACGAGCTAGCAATATTGCAAGAAAAGTGTCAAGTTCTTGAAGAGACAATGACCAGTTTGTATCATCTCCTAGTTGTCGTTTAGCTTCAATTTCAGTAAATTTCTGAATGAATTTTAGAGTTGTGTTATCTATAAACAATCGAAATGCAATTAGCACAGAGTAGGCAAACACATTTCTTTTTGTATAAGGAGTTGGTCCAGGCGTATTTCGCATAACTATTTGTTTGAACTATACGGCCAACATAAAGTCCACTTGATTCCACGACTTCCCATATATCATTAGATTTGGATGATTGTTTACTCCCCACAGGTATGTAATTTTCTCGTTTTCGATGGTGTTAATGTCATCACTCATTTCATTAGATGTACAAAGATCAGAAGTGACATTATTTACGCTGACATCAGATTCTTTACTTTCTTCACTACTTTTGTCAACAACAGGAACAGCTTTATCACTTACATATCTTCGGAGTGGTTACTTGCTTTTTTTAAAAGTCAGCGCCTTCACTTTCACTATCATCTTCACTCGACTCTCCGACATTGATTACTAGAGGTTTTACCATTTCCTCAGCTCTTTTTTGAACGTCCCACCACTAGCTCATTTTCTTTTCAGCATGTAAAATACACTATTGCCACAGTTCTCCAGTTACTTGGTTTGAATCCTTCCATAGCGATGAAACATTCTCGTCCCTGAAGCCCTGTCTTCCAACGTTTTTGTTGTAATACTGTTTACAATTTGCCCATATTAACTCGATAGGGTTGAATTGGCAGTGATACGGAGGTCCCCATTGATGAGCGATTTCATCAATTACATATATTTTTGGAACTTGTAAATCGTTGGCAATTTGTAATAATTCCTCTTCCAGCACATCATTCGAATGAGGAATGTTGTGTTTTCTTAAAAATTGAAGAAGATCTTCTTTCTTCCAACTACTTGTAGGTAATTTTTCTATGAATGTCTTATGATAACTGGCATTGTTAAGAATTATCAAACTTGGTTTTTCTAAATTTGGTACAAGCTGTTCTTGAAACCATTTTTAAAATAAATCAGCGTTCATATTGTGGTAGTCTACTGTCTTACTTTTACTGGAAAATACCAATGATGAATTAGGTATAAAACCATCCTTGTTGCCAGCAGGTTAAAAAGATTTGTAACAAATCGGACTATTTTAATTACCGTTTCTCTTCTCCTAGCGGTTTGTTTTTTGTGCTTTTCAAATCATTATCATGCCATGATTTTCGAACGCTTCCTCGACTAAAAATCCACGTGTCATCCAAAAAAAGACATGATCGTAACTAATTTCACAACTTTTATTAGCAAAATATTTTCGTAAAAATGTTGCTCGAGCACCAGCAATATGAACCTGATCCATTAAACGCCTTCTTCCATCGTCAATTTTGAATTCAAAACCAATTTTGTGTAACAAACTCGTTTTACTGAAGGTAAATATTTTATCTTCTTTAAGTTCAGTTTGGAGTTTTTCGATAGTAATATGTGAGCCTAAAATTAAACAGTGATTAATTACATTTCAACAATAATTTCTGAGTTATTTACCAGTCGCATGCATGGAGTAAATTTTTCGTTTCAAAACGTCTTTCACGTATTCATCGACATCCTCTGACTTCGACTTCAAAGGCAGCCTATATTTTTGCGGTGAATCCCGCATCGATTTCCCAGATTCTAAAGCGAGAGCTATTCTTGCCTTTGTCCGAGTTACGGTTTTCTCGGAAATGCCGCATGAAAGAGCAGTTCGATGCAATGTAATATTACATAAATATAAATTTAAATAGTGAAAATTTTTAGCGTACCTGGATAATGGAAGTTAAAGGTAAACTTGGCCCCCCGTGGATGCGTTCCATCTCAAAATAATGCAGTATATTCATTAACATTACTTGAGTTTGGCTTTTCAAAGATTTTTCTTTTAATGACATCATTATTTACTGCAAAATAAATAAATGCATTAAATCAATTGGAAATACATTTTGCATTATAAACTTACCTCGTAAAAGTGAATATTAATAATAATAGTTTCGAAAAAAACTGTTGTTTACAAATGCAATCGAAACTAAAAAATTACGAAGCGAAAGATAATTTAATATAACTACAAAACACAATGCGATTATACGAAACGAAATACGCAGAATAATTTGAGGTTAAATAGCCAATATATTACATATAAAGAGAAATTAGTTCGCAGGCAAACAATTCTACTTAACAAACTGACAAAAAAAAGACTCATTAACACAAAGCCTTATAAGGGTAAATTATAAATAAATCATAACATCGTTACCGATTTATATGTTTGAGTGCGTTAGAAAAATACAGCGCCCCTTTCTCAGGTTACACATTCATCTATACAACAATAAAAACAATAAAAAGAATGGTCATCTGGAACCCGGGAGTATGTACCCACTTGGCAATTGCCTCTTACAATTAATAACCAAGCGGTGTCCTGTACCCGTTCGCCATCCCACCTCTACACAAATATAAATATAAACAACAAACAATAATGCTAATTCCTGTACTGTCTTTTATCTTATATAGGCTTGTAGAATTATTTGCTGCGAGCCTTAATTCATATGAAAATACCTACTTACACTTTAATTGATCACAGACTTCTAATCGTTAACATACGCGGTTTAACTTCAAAAAGGGTGACTGTTATTTATAGATTAATATTTGAAAAACACATTACAACTAACACCCAAAAGAAAAGACAAATGAGCGTTGGATAATTCAAAAGAAACTGTATACGCAAGAAATATTTTAAAGACGAACTGTTTATAATGAAGGTATTTAATTAACCAAAAATTGATCTGACTCGATCGACACTCTAACTAACCGCCTTTCCCTCGATTTCAAACTAACTATCTTCACTCCTGCAATCAACCCCCATTTTTCAAAAGTAATAAAAAAACAAAAAATTATTATGTTGGAACAGTTTCATATTAATTATTGAACGACATATTGATTTTAAAAATATGCATTCGTCCGTAACAAGCCCCAGATTTAGGTCTTAAGTTTCAACGTGCCAAACAAAGATCCCTTTGGATTGGCGCTGTTCCGCCGTAATGACTTATTAAATCAGCGACATTTGTACATCAAGGGCACGCGTATAGAAATTTTCAATAATTCGTCACACCAGTTTCGGCAGAACACCCGTTTTTCTACCCTAATGTGTGTTTCCTTTTTCTGTTTAACCTTTACTCAAATATCAATTACAAACATTCCCACATTTCTTACATAAAGATGTATAAAACAAAATGTTCCGAAACCATTCGCAAATTACGACGTGTATATATATATATATATATATATATACAACCTGCAAGATAAGGATGAACAACATGGGGATCTTGAAAACGGTAAGAGATACGAAGGCGGTTAAATTAGAGAAAAGTTGCATAATTTAGGACATGTTCACATGTAGTTTGCAAAAGTTCATTTCAATTCCTCCATTTATTTTAAAAGATTTTTAAAACCCAAAGGTTCTTCTTCATTATCACTTTTGAATTCTATTAGATGGCTACTCATTTAGCCCGAGCAGCCACAAGCTCCTCTCGTTTTTAGGAAAACTATCCGTGTCTCTGCAATCAATTAAATTATTAGAGTTCCCCAAAAGTATGAAGTATCTTAATCTGAAATTTTGATAGATTTCGTTAATAAGTAAAACAGTTAAATATAACACAGTAAAATGAATAAGTTTTGTATTTAGAAATGACGTGTAATTTTATTCATTAACATATTCTTGTGTTGCTTCTGAAAAATGTTTACAAATGGCATTGCCCACATGAATGCGAAATAAAGTATCTTGCATTCAATATTGTACCAATTCAAGTAATTTTAGTTTCCATTAATTCTGTACAGACCTCAAAGTAATGTATCGATTGCATGAATTGATCAATATGAATACACCTAAACGTTTATACAGCGACTTATCCAAACCTGTGAAGTACTGTCAATAGGTAAGGTGCAATAGGTAAAAGCCAGCAAACGATTGCAATCAAAAAAACTTAAAAATTTGAAAGATGGGGGTTTATTTCATCCCTGAATTATAATCGTTAATTAACGTAAATATTAAAAACCGACAAACATTTAAAAATATCCAATAAACACCCACAAACGATCTACAAACAATTGCAATTGGAAAAACGTAAAATTTTCAGAAAAGCCCACAAACGTTCAAAAATGACCAATAAACACCGACAAACGACCAACAAACTATTGCAATTGAAAAAAGGGAAAATTTTGAAAATTGGGGGCTAACTTCACACCGGTATGAACTTCAATTTTCGTGTTTTGTAAAGCACGTTTGTGCATGTTGTAATGCATGTGTGAAAAGGTTGTCCTGAGAATTATCACGTATAACACTTCCTGTTTTTGTGGCAACTTTGCAATAAACTCACACTGAGGGACATTAAGTTCTGGGAAAGGGAGTGCTTTTAAAAGAATTGATGAGCCAATACATCTGAATGACTTCAGTGCATAAATAAGTCGCATTACCGTCGCATACAATTAACAAACGTGATGCCGTTGTCAGCAGATTACATTAAAATACGCAATTTGGGAAATTTTATATTTGATATTACGAAAATGAAAGTCAATCGGAATTTTTAGTTTGAATAACTCCGCAAGTCGGCTCAGTTGAAATATTTACACTATTACATCAAGCTTCCGCCCTTTTCTTTCTTTAAAGGAGAGGTTACAATTCCATTATTGTAGTAAAGTTAATGTGTATCTAAAATGAGATGGGATTTTAACTATTTTTGTAATCCCTTGGCATTGCCAGTATGCCCATCAGTTTAATGTTAAAGGTAAAAATAGGCGATTAGGGTAAATTTTATTTTACTAACATAAATTAAAAAAAGGAATGTTGCACTCTTCTATAAATTCGACATACCTGTTTGAAGATTAAAATACTTAATAGAAAACATTTTCGGTAAGACAAGATATAGAGCCATGGGGCAGATAAGAGCACGCGCGATTAAGCAGTTAATGGTTTACAGCCAGTTACTACTTACAAATTATTGTAATGTGAAATCATTTTTTCAGTATAAATACTTACAGAATTCAATATAAATCATATCATATATGTAATTTTCATTTGTTTGAGATTTGCTGATGGGCTAGTTCTTCTAAACCATTATTATTCATTGCCACATTTTGAAACAACAGCAACTCATAACAATAGCTTAAAAGGCACTGCAACAACTTCGCAGTTTTGTCAAACATGTTTATATTTAATTAGTAATACAATATTATTTAATTCTAAAAGACTCACCACCAATAAACTTACAAAAGATTCATGTGAAGTAGGTACTAAAAGGCCTATAAAAATACAACCTACCACCAGATAACCTATCTACTTTAATTATAAAAAAGGCCCACTTAAAACTATTGTTGCAACAATCTGCCCCGGAGTCTTTACAGCCCCTCCCTATTTAAGCGTATGCCGTCTCTGAAAAACGAAAGACGTTGATTCAGTTGGTTTGCAAATATTTTTTATACCTTTCGAAGTAGACGTCATTAAGAAAGAAACTATTCACGTCTATTAACACGACTCGTCCTATTTGGAAAAAGATATAGATTAGTAAGCAAAAATTTGAGTTAATAAAATACTTCACTTACGATCTTTATAGTTCCTATATGTTCCTATGTGTTCCAAATATAAAGAATACTGAATTGTAATTGGTTGATAGTTGAAGAGGGTGAGTTTAATCGTCAAAGAAAAATACGAAAATGTACATTTCGTACACTGTTATACTCATAAATTAAATCTGGTGATTTCACGAGCATGTTCAATTAATTCTCAGGTACGTGTCTTTTTTGGAGTTTTGCATGACATACCTGGATTTTTTAGTCATTCGCCGCAAAGACACGCGGTTCTGAACTAATTCATAGGAAAAAATGTCCATCATTCTGCACCTACGTGTTGGAATTTCAATATTCGTACGGTTAATGTAATTTACGAACACAGAGATTCTATTATAGAATGTATGAAACATCTGGAAGAGGATTCAAATGCAGTGACGTGCAAAGAAGAAGGAGGTATTCGACGTATTCTGGAAGATCCAAATTTTACTTTTTGGCTGACTGTTTTTCATTATATTATGCCACATGTTTTATATAATCAATTGCAGGAAAAGGAAATTGGTCCAATAAATGCATAAAACGTAAATAATTTTAAGAAAAGCATTAATAACGTTCGAAATCAAATAAATTCTATCATACAGCAAGCTTCAAATTTTGGTACAGTCCCCTGTGATTCAAAAAGAAACGTTTAAATAATAGCAAAGAAGACCACCGTATTGCATGTATAGAAAGTTTGTGATGTTATTATAAATAATGCAAAAGAACGTTTTGCTTTTACAAACCACTTGTTTGCCGCATCGTTTTTGAATTCAGACAATTTTGAAAATTATAACCATTCATTTCCAGAATATAACCTGGACTTAACATGTACGGCTTATAATTATTTGGAAAAACGTCTGCGAATAGAGCTGTCAGTTTTGTATTCAAATTTTTAGTGCAGGATATTGAGAGGTGCAGTGCCTTTGTTAAAATCTATAATTTCTAATAATTTGGAAGAAGCAATGGCAGAAACTAAAAGTTGTTGGAAATTTTATCGACTACTTCCATGACCATTGCTGAAGCCTAACGTAATTTCTCCACCTTGAAGCACATAAAAACTTTTCTTAGAAATTCAATATGTGAAAATCGTCTATCTGCTCTATCGAATTTCAACGAGAAAGTAATCGGAAGGTTTGACTCCAAAAAAGACCGCCGTATTGAAGTCCAGTTTACGAAAATGAGAGAGTTCAGTTGGCTTTGAAATTTTCCATATTATTAAAAATTTTGTTACTGATATTTTTTGTTTTTGATTATAAATATTATACATATTTTTATTATCGTGTTATTATTATTACTACTTTAAACTGGTTGGTGCAGACCACCCACCTTGAAATGTCAGGAGCCGCCACTGGTATACTTTATTCCACTCCACCCTAGAGGTTGAGTATAAGGAGCTTTTTTTAAGTAGTATCTCCTGTAGGCCTACTCCACTATAGATAGGTTTAAAATTTTTGAAAAGTTTTCCTAAAAATGCAGACCCTCTCAGTGGGTGCGAGCCGGAGCCGTGCATTTGTTTCAACAAATTTGGAAAAAGGCTCAAGCAGTAACACATGAGGAGTGAGAATCATAAATTTGGAATGCAGTTACAAATCCTACAACGGAATGGTTTGTTTTTACACTCGCCAGGGCTTACATTTTTGTTTTCTAAACAATTAAAGTGAACCCATCCTTTGCAGATGTCACACTGGATCCAAATAGTTTCGCTCCTGCGCAGCTACTTTTACAACATAATATTTTATCTTAATTGGGACTCGCGTGTTTCCAATGTTTGCACGCATCACATTAAAACCAAATCGATGTGTGACTTTTAATCTCGGCACGTGAACATTCATACAGTACTTGTTCATTGGCATTGACTTCTCCAATAAACAATTTTGTAAGTAATTGCGGTACTGCTCTGGTTTAATATTACTATCGTAATGAAATGTGTCGTGATTGAACACTATATTTTGAATATAGTACATTACGAAGATGCCACAGTTATAACCATCTGCTTGTTTAGGATGTTTCATGTCAACCAAAACTCCATCCAGTTGTTTGTATACCCACAGACCCTAATAAATCTTTAAATAGAACAAAGTAACGATTTGCTGATATTTGATTAAAAACTACTTAAACTGTTCAATACATGAAATTGTTTATTTTTTCCATTCGCAACGAATAAGAACCTATGGCCGTTTTCAATCATTGGTATACAAACAATGTGTTCAGTTTGTACATTTGGTTTAATGAGGTGTTGTTCTCTAACTTAAAATAATTGTCTTGCTTACTATTTAACGCGATAAAATCATGTTTAGGCCTAATGATTAATTGAAGAAACAAATCAATTATAAAAGATGCTAACCATTCATTTCCATTTAGCGTGTAATAATCGTAAAAATCTAAATCATTGTAATAAAATTTCGGTAAGTCATATTTCGCGATGAATGAATGAATATTCGGCATTGAATGGAAATGTTTAAACAAATCATTGTATTTAAACACTCCGTTTTCGAAAAAGTCACTTTCATCAGCGCGTTTACTGAGCATAACCTGGTTCAAACGTTTGACACATGTGCTACATTTAGGGGTTTATTCCACGACTCCTCAACTGTTTTTAATTGGAGTGCTAAATTTTTCTGCGAGGTCTCTTATTTATCAAGTTAAACTTCAATTCCTTTTCTTTGCACTCTAAATACTCGCCAAGTTTTTCTAATGTTTCCTATTTAGTATTTTAATAAATTTATTTACAATATTTTTCATTTGAGCTTAAAAATAATATCTGAACCTTTTTATCATTGAGCCTACTTCTTCGTTGTGTTAAAATTTGGTCCGTTTTTGAAAACAGATGTCTTATACAAATGGCGAGATTGATTGGTATCGCAAGATTTTCAAAAGTTATTTCAACAACTTCAAACTCAACAGAGAGTTAAGTTAAGAGCTGTCTGGTAATTTGGAATGGTATGCGTAATTGTGTATGTTACCAATAGGGCCAATAAACAAAATTGTGTCACCATTTAAGGGTCATTTTATGATCGGTTTATGATACACACCGCCTACTTTAAAAATGAAATTTAAAAAAACGGATGACAAATTTACCCAGATATTTCAAAAATATGTATTGATTGGGATGCTTAAATGATGTTCAATAAACTATGTTCATGTTTCTGCATTTAAATAATTAATAGTTGACTGTCAGATGTAAAATTATATTTAACACGTTTACGTTTATAAAAAATATTGGCACTAAAGAATTAAATAAACGTATTGAGCTAGCACATCATTTAAAATATAGAGATAATCAAGATAATAATGCCCGTTATAACCTCAAAGACGAAGGTATTCAATGTATACATTAATACCACAAATTATTAAGTATTTTTAATAATTTCTGGAATTAAGAACCTATTATGTTTATAAGCGTTATGTTATGTGGGCGTACCTGTACCTATTAATTAGTAACCTGTGTTGTGTAGCTGTTAGTTTTAGATCTAATTGTAACGTGATCAGCTGATCACTGATCACAAATTTTGTTTTCCCACCCAATTAATTACATCCAATTAATAAAATTAAGCCTATTAAGAGTAACGACTTATTCTATCAAATAGCGATTTCACGATCACGGTTTACAATGGCCGTTACTTTTAGGTAGCAGTAGGTAACGAATCACCACGTGATACTAAAAACGCGATATAGCTCATCGCTACCCGCGCGCAATGAGCGCGACCGATGAGCGAGCCTTCAATCGTCTTAGGTCTCTAACTCTGTTGTTTATTAACGTAAACGATCGAAATATCAGATTAGGATACCACATACTTTTGGGAAAGTCTTATAATTTAATTGATTACAGAGACACCGATAGTTTTCCTAAAAACGAGAGGTATATGTGGCTGCCCGCGCTTTGAGTGCGTCTTCAATCGTCGCTAGGTCTCTAACTGTGTTCTTTATTAACGAAATCGATGGAAATTTCAGATTAAGATACTTCATACTTTTGGGAAGTCTGAGTTAATTTATGGCAGAAACACCGATAGTTTTCCTAAAAACGAGAGGTGCTGCCCGCGCGATGGTGCGACTTCAATCGTCGCCAGGTCTCTAACTGTGTTATTTATTAACGAAATCAATCGAAATTTCAGATTAAGATACTTCGGAAAACGTAAATTCAGTCCCAAGTACACGATTGTGTAAATTCAGTCCCGATACCTCAGCTGTATCTACGTAAGTTCAGTCCCTAGATCCCACAAAAGTATACGTAAATTCAGTCCGGATAATTTTTTATTAATAGTAACCTTTATTTCTAACCTTATCTTTGCTGTAAAATTAATTTAGGTATTTTAGTCTTTGAATTTAATTCTAGTATAGAGGTACTGAGGAAGTAGTACGTCGAAATATCGTGGTATCGAACAAATTACCTACGTATTATTTTTAATAAGTATTTTAATTAATAGTAACATTTCAGATATTTTTAACATACTATACCTTACACTCAATTATTTATAATGGTTTACAAGCGTAAAGTCAATATATGTATATTTAAAACCCAAACGTGATGTAATATAGCTATTTCTTTTAAAATATAAACAAGAAAATGTCAACACTTTTGTCGAATCATGTGTTTACAGTAAAATCGTAGGAAAATAACCACTGTAATAAACATAACATGATAAAAAGTGATACTTTTTGCACAAATTCAGAAATATTATCTTTTAAACGTAGTATAAAGGTAAACCGTATACATGGACGGTATACCTATACAGGGTGGTATAACATCACACATCACTTGCATGTAACGTTGATTGAGGAATCGTCAATGCATGTAATAAAACATTTTACGTGGAAAACATACTTTATTTACAAATTAAAAACAAACATGCATAGATTTTACTTAGATGTAGGTTAGTTTAAATTAACTAGAAGAAATTTAAGTAAAACATTTTTTACAAATTCAAACACGGTAATGTCTTTCCTGTCTAACATATTCATCGCCTCTTTTAAGTAGTTTTCTTTTTCAATAATAACTTTGCTCTTTTGCTCGTCTTACTTTGAATTCCTTTCAATACTTCAATAAAAATACAAATATTAGGACATGGACAATTAAAGAGTCTATTAAACCGCGCATGGAAAGATTCACAGGAGTTATTTGCGGAGGAAACAGTGAATCTTCCGCTATATATATTATAAGTTTTTGTTATGAACGAATAAATTCAAAGGTAAATATGTAATTAACATAACAAAAACTTATAATAATTTAATATTAGTCAACTTACTTTGGTGTGTGTGAATCCTTGCGATATTGCAGGCTCACATTCCATTAATATAAGTAATTTGATTGTTATCTCATTATATTTAGAATTTACATCAGTTTTACATACATAAAAACGAAATTTACATCGATTGGGGCTTGAACCTTGATGGCGCAGTTGGTTAGCGCGGTACTCTAGCAAAGTACAGGTTGTAAGTTCAAATCCTACTCGAGGTAAACTTTTTATTTATGTATTTAATAAAATTAATAACAATTTTAATTCCGCTATATATATTTCTAAAATATAATCACAAAAATCACTGATTCTCTAGTCTCGAGGGAGTTCTGCCATTATCTTATCAATGAATACATTCTATACATCTACAGGATTTAAAAAGGGAAGCCCGAAAAACAACTTTAACAATTTTACGTTCTCTGATTAAGACCTATACTATAAAGTTTTCTTTGAATTAGATTATCCTTTCTACACTTATTGCAGGTAATTACACCTTCATTGGAGACAGGTATTTGGGACTGAATTTACACACGGCCTGTGAATGACGCCGGGCTGAACTTATATCGTTGGAAAAGTAATTAAGGAACATGGGACTGAACTTACGTCAATCCAGATACTTCATACTTTTGGGAAAGTCTTAAGATTTGATTAAGATGCCGACACCAAAAATTATCTATATTAAAAGAAATTTTAATAACAAACAAGCTAATAATATTTACAGAAGAACTGAAAATGCTCTTCTGCGTAATCAAATACGTATTACTAGGAAGTTATTGGATAACACCGATAGAAATCTTTTATATTTACATTTAGAAATTTCATCTATATTGCATAAAGAAGATTGGGATAAAATTGATTCTATAACGTTTAAATCTATGAAAATAAATTTTGACATCTCATGTCAACGTCAAAAAGAAAAATTTAATAAATTATACAAACAACAAAATAATAGACTACCTATTGATTATAAAAAAAAACAGTTATAAACTTTTCTGATAATGTTGTTTCAGATTACGCTATTGAAGCGCTTTCTAAAGGAGGAAATTTTGCCATAACACCAAGAGTAATACCTTTTGAAGATATGATTTTCAATATCTCAAACTCCATTAAATCATTACCTTTTGATACTGCTAATAAAGTTAGATATCACTGTTAACATATTACGTAAATCAAAACCTCCAAGGAGCAACTTATCCTTTCGTCAACGACGTGATTTACTTGATCTTAAACGCAATGAAAGTATAATAATGTTAAAATCAGATAAAAATCAGATCTGTTATATTAAATATGAACGATTATAACGTTAAAATAGAACAATTGTTGGAACCAGTGAGTTATCGTGAAATACCAAAAGATCAAAAAAAAAGTTTCTTTTAAAAACGAAAGAACTGATTAAATTATCATCTATTCCTGAAGAAATAAAAAAGAAACTAAGTAACTCAGAAACTATTTCACCAAAACTAAATGGTTTACCAAAAATTCATAAACCTAATATTCCTTTAGGGCCTATTGTTAGTGCAATTGGTTCTCCTACATATAGTTTTGCAAAACATCTTACATTTTTCTTACTACCTCATATAGAAAAAACATCCAATTACATTAAAAATTCTGCCGACTTTGTTCAAAAAATGCATAGTTTCAAAATTGAAGAGGGTGATGTAATGGTCAGTTTTGATGGTGTTTCACTTTTTACAAAAGTGGCTCTAAAAGAAACTATTGAATACATTGATCACCTTTTTCCAAAGGACATAACCATTCTTTTTCAGCACTGTCTTACTACAATTTATTTTCAGTGGAATAGTAAGTAGTCCCCTTAGTCCTGTTACAGCAAATTTTTACATGGAAAAATTTGAAACATTAGCGTTTCAAAGTACACCATAAAAACCTTCAGTTTGGTATAGATATGTAGATGACACATTTGTTATTTGGACACATAAATGGTATACATCCTAGTATTCAGTTTATCATGGAAAAAGAAACTAATGGAAGTTTACCATTCCTTGTCATATTAATACCTAAAAATAATAATTCACTATATTTTAAGGCTTACAGAAAGCCGACACACACGGAGAGCTACCTTCATAAATTATCCAACCTCCATTCACGTCAAAAAATTGGTGTAATTAAATCTTTAGTAGATCGAGAAAAACGAATTTGTGACCCTGAATTTTTACGAATATCCATAAAAAAAATCCTTATAAGATAGTGGATATTTACTTATAGATATTAATAATGTTATTACACCTTCTAGACGTAACCTTAAAGAAAAACCAGTTCTTAATGTTGGTACTGCTTTTCTTCCTTTTATAGCTAATGTTACAGATAGAATTGAAGAAATTTTAATTAAATATTTTATATTCCGGAGTGTATAAGTTATCTCATTCATGTGGAAAAGTATACACTGGAACCACAAAACATAGCTTTGATACAAGACGTAAAGAACATATGAGATTTTGTAGATTATGTCAACCAGAGAAGTCTGCGGTGGCTGACCATGCCCTCAATAATCTAAAACATGACATTCAATTTGACAGTATGGAAATATTGTCAAGACAAACATATGAGATTTTGTAGATTATGTCAACCAGAGAAGTCTGCGGTGGCTGACCATGCCCTCAATAATCTAAAACATGACATTCAATTTGACAGTATGGAAATATTGTCAAGACAAACTCATTATTATGTTCGTTTACAACGTGAAGCTATTGAAATATATAAACACTCTAATAATTTTAATAGACAAGAAGAAAATCTCCGTTTAAATAGGGTTTGGAATCTTATAATTAAAAAAAGGCATAACGATACGTCTTAATTTTGATTTTAATTTTGACTTTTGGTATGTCTAGGTTTTTTGCTGGTTTTCCTAGATCTTGAAGCAAATGCTTAACCAATTATATGTTAAATTACCACAGCACTATAATTTAACATAAGTAGTTGAAATTAAGATTAAAATTAAAAAATTACAAAAAAAGTTCCTCATTATGCTTTTCATTGTTAATAACACTTGCACTTATTTACAAAGATATCTCTTTGTTAGTTTTAACTAGATTATTTTATTTGATGTCATGTTTATATTTGTGAATGCTTCTATCATTTTCAAATTGAAATTTTTCACTTTACACTTACATCATAACTTGGTTAAATTTTGTAAAATGTGTTTTTTGGCCGATATTTTAGAGGGTGTTCTGATTTGTCATCTTAAAGACAGTTTAACAATATTTCATTTTTAATAACCTAGTTATTCTTTACTAAAAGTAGTTCTATAGTTGGCTTTATACGTTTCTCAAACTGTTATGTTGATCACAGGCTGATGTTTATGTTTTAATTTTTCAACTTTGACAAAATTCTTTAACAATTCTAACAGATATTACTACCGACGAAAATAACTTAAGTGTTGTCGAAACGTTTAGATTGTATAATTTAAAATACACCATTAAAAAAACCAAAAAAGAAGTATTTTATTAAAATATAATTGATTACAGAGACACAGATAGTTTTCCTAAAAACGAGAGGTATATGTGGCTGCCCGCCCTAATGAGCGCGTCTTCAATCGTTGCAAGATCTCTAACTGTGTTATTTATTAACGAAATCGATCGAAAGTTCAGATTAAGATGCTTTATACTTTACGAATATGTAATAATTTAATTGATTGCAGAGACACAAATAGTTTTCCTAAAAACGAGAGGAGCTTGGGCTGTCCCCGCGTATTGAACACATCTTCAATCGTCGTAGGTCTAACAGTTATTTATTAACGAAATCAATCGAAATTTCAGATTAAGATACTTCAGGCTTTTGGGAAAGTCTTACAATTTATTTGATTACAGAGACACCGCTAGTATTCCTAAAAACAAGAAGTGCATGTGGCTGCCCGCTCACAATGACCGTTTCTTCAATCGTCGCTAGGTCTCTAACTGTGTTATTTATTAACGAAATCGATCGAAATTTCAGATTAAGATAGTTCATACTTTTGGGAAAGTCTTATAATTAAATTGATTCCAGAGACACCGATAGTGTTCCTAAAATCGAGAGGTGCATGTGACTGCCCGCCCACAATGAGCGCGTCTTCAATCGTCTCTATGTTATTTATTAACGAAATCGATCGAAATGTAATTCTCTATAGCAGGTTTCGTTATACGTATACTGGGGGATGACGTCATACCGTCGCTATCTTCACACACGTAAAAAAAAGAACGGTCTGTTTTCTCAAAAAGTTGTTGGTGCAAGCCACGTTTTAATTCCTAGAGGAATCTAAAAGTTTTCTGGATAAGATTGATCCATCGACTAGGGTCGGATTTATATTTATTCCTCATTATGCGAGATGATTAATTAGTATCGTTTATTTCTTACGCATCTTACGGATTCGAAAGGTTAAAACGTCAGCTATCAACACCACAGCTTCCTCCTAATTATTAACTTTAACGAAAGTACATATTCCGATATCTATAATTGTAAATTTGGGTTAGGAACATAACCATTTATTTCGAAATTGTATGGTGTGTACCGTTTTTTTTTACACCTCGTTAAGAGGTTCTTACTCTACGCTGAGAATAACTCCGGCAATCATTAACATATTTCTATTCTGGTCCGATAACTATACACACAATTTGTTAAAGCTGTAACTTGCCTCTCTCTCACTTTTGAAAGCTATCATCTGGATACTTACTAATGGATAACACGAAGATCTATAACTAAAATTCGACAGCAGGATCCTAATTAATTTTTGATTTTGCCAAATAAAAAAAAAGCTTATACTAAATTTAAAACTGTTTAACTTTGGGGTCCTCCGATTTATATTTAAAGTAGACAACAAACTATTAATTTCTTGTATGCGTATGTGTATCCCTCTCTTTTAGGAACCTAGTTAACTACGTGTCTCGTCGTGTATAAATACTCCTCAGTGTTGTAAGTTAACCATTCCTATTTCGAATTTTGAGAAAAGGGCCCTTTTCGTGTATTGACTTAAAACTCGTGGCGTCCAAACTTCTCTCTTTCGTTATGTATACAGACATATTTCTCGCCTTCCTCTCCCTGACCTCAGTGTCCCCATGCATCCAAATGCTCTGAAGCTGTTAGCCGCGGTGCCCTTCTCTCTCTTTCTCTCTCACCCCTCCCCATTTCCCCCATTCTTGTTGTATATGTGCGCAGCCTTTGTGCACATTACACATTGTTAGTTATCATGCTTTCATCAGACCAAATTATTTTAAAAAGAGAATTTAGATCTTTGTCACATTGTCTAGTATACCATCCGCAAAAACCTGCTCGCGCTCCTGACCAGCTGGTCTAAGACCCTGACAAAATCGAAATTTATATGGATGAAACTTATTCTTATTTAAAATGGATTGTGCTGTAGAATTAGCTAAACCAGTAAGATGTTCAATTAGTCTTGTCGATATTTCAGGGTTTTCAACAACGGCTTGTAAAACGGTATTATCTTTTTCGTCGTCAGATTGTTTTTGACGGGATAGGACAAATTTTGTAAATGAACCAAATTCTTTTAAATTAGATACCAAACATTTAAAAATGGATTTACCAGGTGCCTTCGTTCAGGATATTTATCCAAATACATCAGCTCAGTAACTACACAATTTCTGTGGGAAAAGATGTAGCATGTCAACATATCGAACTTTTCTTCGTTTGTAAAATTTCGTCTTTCTATAGATACGCTTATTGATAATTATAATTATAAATTAACCTATTGTTTATGAATCACCTTAGATACGATTATTATGCAAGTGTTCTTGATCATTTTATAAAGACAATATTTATTTTTTTCGTAAATATCTCGAGATCTCTTGATTATAGGTACAGGACATTTCGCTCAGAATTCAAAGCAAATTCAGAAAATTAAATAAAACACAGGTGTTTCTATTTGACAAAATCAAGTTGGTGGTCGTAACTAATTTTTGGACCACCCTATATATAAAATTTTACCACTAAAAAAACCACAGTCAAAAATATAAATCGACGTGTCCTAGCGTTTCCCGAAAAACTAGACCCTTGAACTTTAAATGAATTTAGTCATAACTTCTGGGATTTTTGGAAATTAAATTTTCTTTAAAAAACATGTCTACACATTATCTTATAAAATTAATCACGTAAAACCAACCTTAGTAATTTTTTGGTCTCTAAATTACGCGTATGTATAAAAAAAAGCATAGAACATAAATTAATCGATGTCTATATATTTTTATTTTTATATCTTTGAAATATACAGCTGTTCCAGAAACATTTGATAAAAATGAAAGCAGCTCTTAATAAACCACTGAATTTCTTCCCAAATCTAATCAGCAGGTACACATACACATACACACACACAGTATGATCGTGCGTATTCATTCAATTCAAAAGTCTTACTGTGCTTGCTTTTCAATGGCGTCCAATCAACAAAAAAATATAGTGCACATATTGTAACTTTTGTCAACATCTTTAATTCAGTAGCAGCTCAAGTCTTTTATCTCTTTTTGGTATTCTACAAGCGGTATCCCATTCGTCAGCGGTGGCGTCATTTTTGACGCAGCCACCACGATCATGGTCGTCATCATCTTCGTCACAGTCATCGGCATCGTTATCGACACCGTACTCGTTGTCGTCCTCATCCTTGTCCTCGGACTCGTCTGCGTCCTCGCCCGCGTCCCCATCTTCGTCGCCGTAGTTGTTGTTGTAGTCGGCAAAAACGATAGCGTCGTCGTCGTCGTCGCCATCACCGCCGTCGTTAGGGTGACCAATACCATCCTTGCCCTCGTACACGTACTGTCGCCGTCCTGGACCTCATTGTGCTCGTCAACGTCTAATCCTCGCCCTCGTCTTGTCTTAGCTCTCATCCTCGTGGTCTTTGTCACCGCCGCCAACGTCATCATTATTGTCACCCCCAACGTCATAGGTATCATCACCGCGACTGCCCTAGTTCTCGCCCTAGTCTTTGTACTTGTCCGCATGCTCTTTCTCGTCGCCATAGTGCTTGTCGCCGCCGTAGTCCGCAAAAACGGTGACATCGTTGTCACCATCACCGCCGGCGTCGTTGTCGCCATCACCGCCGGCGTCGTTGTCGCCATCACCGCCGGCGTCGTTGTCGCCATCACCGCCGGTGTCGTTGTCGCCATCACCGCCACCGTCGTCGTCGTTGCGTCTACATCGTCACTGTTACCGTCCTTGTTCTCGCCGCCTTCCTCGTCCTCATCGTTACGAACCTGTAGATATACAGTCGTATATTTTCGTAATACTCTAACGAACCTGTACACTAAGCGACTGAAAACAACCTTTAATCCCGTGAGTCAAAGTTGTACAATTTTATAAAATATACAGGGGGTGGCATTAGTACGACAAAGCGAATTTGCAGCTAAACTATGCACAACAGAAAAAAATGTTTTATACAGAGTTGCTTAAATTCAAACATGCTAAAAACATTTTCTCATATATCGAGTTTTCCGTACCAGAGGTACTTAACCTATCTTTCGTATTTTAAATATTTGTACTTTTACATAAAAAATTATCATTTTTCGTGGTAGTTTATTTGGAGGTTACTACCAAATCTATATGTAAATCAAAGCCTTCATGCACGATTAAATTCAAAAATATGTTTATTTATACCTGTCACCCATTTAACCTATCAAAGAACACAAATAAATTTGATACAAAAAAAGGAAAATGACACAGTTAGGTGGAACGAAGCCGCTGCAACTTACCTTACTTGTGAGTGCTCTCATAGACATGCGTAAGTGACATAATTCGATCAAACACAGCGGTGTGGTTTAATTTATACAACTTCAAGTCAATATACAACTTAAATTACACAACTTAAAAGAAATTACAAAGTAACAGCTAAATAAATAAAATTAATACCCAGCACATTCAGAGCTTGGTAGTACCAAATGTATTATTAAGTATTCGAATTAATTTAATACACCAAAGAAAAAAAACAAAAGTAGTCTGTACATGTAAAGCCCAAAGGTTTACATCAGATCCACCCTGTATAGCAGGTAGATAAAAATTTCATAAACACAAACATGAAGCATTAACTTTTAAGTAAATAAACACTGCTGAATTGAATGTAAAATAAAGCACAGCAAAATAATTTCTTAGTTCGTCACCCCCTTAATACATAATTCAACGCTATGTGAACTTTACTCTAGGTATCAAATCGAATTTAATTTAGAAAAGTTTATTTGACAGTACTGACTATCCCCTAGCCGAATTTAGTTCAACACCCAATTCACTGGGGTACATATTATATAGGAATGTAGTTTAAAACTACAATATATTGTTTACTATCTAATAATGTCAAGCAGTAATTTTTAAAATTGCAATCCATATGTTATAGTGTAATAGAAAAGAGAATTCGCATTGGAAATCTCTAAACCCTAAATGCGACAATAACAAACAAATCAAAGTTTGTTGGTTAGAGTTACGTTTACGTCTAACAAGCACCAAACCAAATTGTGAAATATCCAAAGGCAATCGGCATTTTTATTCATCCTGAATGGACTATATGGTAGGCTGTCCGTAAAATGTTTAATGTCAAAGTATTTGCACATTAGTTACTATAGAAACTAAAATAAACTCTCAAATTCGGAATATGACCTGATCCTTATCAATTTTTTCACACGGCCCGAGTTCGACGAGATAAGAAAAGGGTACCGTTTAGAATCGAATGACGTTTAAAGCTCGAAAATTGGATCGGATTTGAGCGAGTTACTAACTTTTCCAATGCTTTTTAAATGGGGAAAATTCACGTGTTAATAAAAATGAAAGGAACAGGGGGAGGGGGGATTCCCTGGTTTCTTTCAATTCCTTTCGTCGAAACGAAGCGGCGAACAAAATTTCGTCAAAATCGGATCATTAGTTCCGACGCAATGGCCTTTCATAATTTAAAATAAAAATCAAAGGGGATAGCCTTCAGATATTTTTCGAACAAGACACAATTTTTTCCAAATATTTGTTCGATGGATTTTGGTGCGAAAATGAAAAAAATCGGCTGTAATTCTCTCTAACCGGTACCGGCCATAACTTTTGTACTTTTAATGGCAGCGTTGCCATTTTACAACTGAAAATTGTGTTCTAACGCGGCGCATCGACTGCCGATTATTCCACTTTCGTAACATTTACAATTTTTGAGTTATAGGGCAAAATATGAAATCGAGAAATTGCAACTTTGGCAATTTTTTTTAACCACTTCCTATTAGAATTTTAACGTGATTTTTTTATTTTTCTTTACGGCGGCGAGTTCTACCACAGCGTATTGTTTTCTTTTCGAAATAACGCTTAAAACATCTTTTTTTTTAATTTTTAAGATTCAATCCCAATTTTTACGAAATTTTGAACGGTCAGAAATATTTTCGAACTGTGTATCGATTTATTATAATTTTGATCTAGAAAAGAAGACTCCGTGGTAAAAACTTGAAAAAGTCGAAACTTCGAAATCGAATTTTTATGTCTTTCGAACTAATAGAGTTCGAATTTGTTTAACCTGAGAGATTAACCGAGATAAGAAAACCGACGTCTGGCGTCGCGACAATAGATCTATACGGTTTAAACAAACGACGTCTTCGTTTATCCGACGATGTAAATATTTTTACGATTTATGTGGGGTATACGTATACATATATATATATATATATATATATATATATATTGTCATAACAGATGTACCCTAACATGAAACGTGTACTTTGAACTTGTCCGCATTAATGCAAATTCAAGAGACAGAACAATAGCTAAGGGATGCATCTTAATTTGACTTATAAGATGCTATTATTAATTGCTTAAATTGATGTCACTGAGAATAATGCTACTCCGGCTAATGCTAGGCTTACTCCAATTAATAGCTTAAATCTACCTTACTGGCCGTGATTAAATGATCAGAGTTGCTTTACAAATCTGATCTAGAACTCGCAAAATTCTAACCTGATTAAAAAAAAATAGTGATCGTCTAGGGGGCAAATAACCTACGTTGTGTAATGTGCATGAGATAGGGTCGGATAAGGTTAATTTGTTGCATAAGGAGGCAAGGTAATTAAATGAAACAAAACTACAATTAAGATAAACGAGTTGCGCTACCTGGTGATTCGCTCGTCATCCTGTTTACAGCGGGAGGAAAAGAATCACCAAGAAAACTAAAAACGAGGTTCAGTCATAAATAAACATAAAATCATGTCTACAAATGGTGTTAAAATTTAAGCATAATAAACAGGTAATAAATAACAAACAGGGGATCCCTTTTGGAACCAATTCCTGTCTGCTTTTAGGTAAATAATTACATATAAAGCATTATACAGGGTTTGGTTCAACCGGACATAAACAGAACACAAAAAAAATGCAAAGGACATTATTAAATTAAGTTAAAAGGGCGTACCTTACAAAATTTAAATATCACCAAAATAAAATGCAAAGCAATTTCAATAACTACACATAAAGGCAATAAACATAAACAGTGTGATCGTATCCACAATAAGATCGTCAATCAGTCCCCAAAAAAAAGGGAAGAGGGTTATCCCGACCATGTGGCCCTTTTGTTTAACCAATCATGGCGGTTTTTAACACCCAAATACATTAAGTACCCTAGTAATACATATTACAAATTCAACATACATAAAAAAAGTTAACAACAGAAAATTGAACAGGTTACAGATTATTTAAGTAGATAAAAATGGAAAGGGCAAGTACATTACACATACAAATTTGTGGATACGATCACAACAAAGAATACACATGGACAATAACAATAAATGATATAATTGCGTACACAGAAAAACCATTCGTGGCCAACCACATTTAATACGCAGTTGAGACAAAGTATAACATCTGACACCAAGCCTTGCAAAACACCGATTTACCTACATGATTATTAGGTATTATTACAAATGCAAGATAATAAAAGGGGCGATCTCTTCCCTCAATTTTTCTTAGGCATAAAACAAAACACAAAAATATAGACATATAGGCATATAACGGTAACAAAGAGACATTTGGATATATATATATATATATATATATATATATATATATATATATATATATATATATATATATATAGATAACTAGATCATTAAATACAAGTTAGAATTATCAATACGCAATATAGAACACATAAAAAAAAGAGAGCGAGCTCTCTGTGCCTGCATAATTTCTTTAACCATTTAAATGAGTAGGTAGAATGACCTCTTCTGTGTAATTTGACAAACCGTAAAATCTTTTCTTTTACTTACATTATCAATGTAGGTTATCCTTTTAAGCTTTCACCAGCACAAATGTTTAAATACTCGGATTTATCGATTAACACAAAAAAAAAAGAAAATAAGATCTAATTAAACAAACACAAAATCGATATCAAATCTTAATAACGCACGCCTTGAAAATTCAAATGCAACTCCCTTATTCTAAGCACAACAACCGTTTTTATTCCTCCATCACTCCCTATTTTCCATATCAAATAACAAAAGCAATAAAACTATTTCGTGTGAACGCTTTTGCCTTTAATTATAAAAAGAAACATTATTTCTAATTAACATGTGCAATCAACCGTAGAAATTCTGTATTTAAAATATCACATTTCAACCCATGAACAAATTTTACTTTGACAGCGGTGTAATTTATTTTTATAATACTGACATTTTTATTTTTCAAAACGCATTTGTAAACATCTTTAGCAATTTGTCTGGCCCTTTCGATAAATGCAGTTGAGCCTGCACCTGCAACTTAAAAACATCTTAGTTAAAATCCTACCCAAATATGTCTTCTAAAAAGAAAGAAATACAAACCATTCTCACATAACCATTATTATATAACAACTTTTAGTAATTACATTTTGCTATCGCGACAACATTTTAATCGGAATATTTTCAATGTATTCATCAAATTGTTACCTACAATATATATATATATATATATATATATATATATATATATCAAAAAAGTTATTTACAAATATTATAGGCAACTTCAAACTTCACACTATAAAATTATTTTCGTATTTACAGGGTGTTACATATTACCAGGGTGAACCAAACATACTTTTTTTTTTAAATCAGACACCCTATATTATTACTTCAAGTTTAGATTAAGCTCATCCTCCCCCCATACTTCCAATATAGGGTTTCATTACGTTAGACAGGGTATTTCAAAAGTTATGGTCAATTATACACGAAAATAATTCTCATTTCAAAGTCCTGTATACCCTTAACAGAACAACCTAACAATAATTTCTTCCAGGCATAACTTTTTGACATTGGTACAGTGTTAGGAGAAAGTGCTATTTCTTTATTATTGCACCAATTGAATATAGAGCGAGCCAAAACTCGAACACATGATTTTGTCAATTTTTTCAAATGAATCGCCCTGTATTTTACTTTAAAAAGTTAAAATATACTTTACATTCTTTCATTTTTTTAAGCGGTCCCTATAGCTAAAATCGTTAATTTCTGAGATATTTTCGGGGATAATATAACTAGTGTTATGATTATCATCGGTGATAGCTCGTGTTACAACCGATGAAAATCTACAGGTTTTTAGGATTATTAATCATAACACGTGTTATATTTGGTAAGAGAATATAATAAACGTTAATAGAAAATATACATTTTAAAATTTACAATTTTAACCGATCTGTCACTTTGATAGTAAATATTGCAGTTGCAAGATAATCAATACAATTATCTATTTCTGTGAAACTTTTTGTCACTATGACAGTAAACCATTTTATTCATTAAAATCATGTGACAGTCAACATGCGATGATAAAATTATCACCGATTTGATAGCCTATTCTGCGATTTTGTTTTTGTATTTTAACCAATGAAAGTAATCAAAAATGTACCATGTGACATGTAAATTATATTCTCAGCTTAAAAACAGAAAGAGATTTTTTAACAAAATTTTTAATTTTTTAACAAGTTGGCCGTGAACAAATTACAGATAAATATTATTCAGTAATAATTAGTAGCTTGTCATTTTACAAACTTCTGTGAGATTGCGTAGTGTTTATTAATTTGTAAACTCTTAAATACTGTTTGAAATGAACTTTCCTGTTGAAGAATTAACAGACATGATATGGCTACTGGGAGAATGTATGAAAAATTGTTTATTAGCACAAAGAATTTACAAAGAGAGTAACCTCGCATGAAGACAACCCAATAAAATAACGTAGGAAAGGTTAGTAGACCGTTTTAATCGTGCCGGTTCAGTAGTTTATGAAAAACAGGAAAGGACAAAACCTGTACTTAACGAGGAAAATTTAACGTGATGTTTGAAATTACGCATGATCCACATGTTAGTACACGTGAAATCTCGCATCAGCATGTTATTAGTGATAGGTCCGTCCGAAGAATACTGCGTAAAAATAAGATGCATCCATACCATATCCAGTTGCATCAAGAGTTACTCGAAGATGACTATCCCAGAAGGGTTAATTTTTGTGAATGGGCTCAGCAACAAATACACAATCAAGCGGATTTCTTTGATTTTGTCCTCTTTGGAGACGAAGCCACGTTTCATAACAATGGAACTGTGAATAGACACAATTTCCATTGTAATTCGACAAGTAATCCCCATCTTATAGCAACTCATAGTCAAACTAGGTGGTTTTTGAATTGTTGGGGTCGTACAGTTGGAGATCACGTAATTGGACCACATTTTTTTCGATGGAACAGTGAATGGTCAGGTTTATTTGGACTTTTTAGAGAATAATTTACCATTACTGTTGGCAAACGTTCCTCTTAACATTTGTCAAAGAATGTGGTTGTTACACGATGGTACATCACACTAGGTTAATTCATAATCATCTTAATACCCATTTTCCTGGAAGATGGGTGGGAAGAGGAGGACCCATTCTATGACAGCTCGTTCACCAGAGTTAAGTAAAATTGACTCTTCAAGTGGGGTTATGTGAAAAACCGTGTGTATCAGATACCTCAACCACACAAGATGATATGAAAAATAGAATACGAAAAGCATTCCTGAGTATTAATGTAGAAATGTTAAGAAATGTCGGTCGAGAATTTGAAGATCGATTGCAATGCCATATTGATGTTTTCGGTGGACATTTTGAATATTTGTTATGAAATTAAATAATTTTATAAGAATGTTGTCTTAATAACCGATGTTTTTTGAATTTTTTATAATAATTTGTCACACGTTTATTTGTTCACGGCTAACTTTGTTATAATAGAAATTTTCAAAAAAAATCTCTTTCTGTTATTAAATTGAAAATATCTCAGAAATTAACGATTTTAGCTATAGGGAGTGCTTAATAAAAATGAAAGAACATAAAATTGACAGAATCATGTGTTCGAGTTTTGGCTCGCTCTATATTCAATTGGGGCAATAATAAAGAAATAGCACTTTCTCGTTACCCTGTACCAATATCAAAAAGTTATACCTGGAAAAAATTATTGTTAGGTTGTTCTGTTTAGGGTATACAGGTCGTTGAAATGAGAATGATTTTCGTATACAATTGACCATAACTTTTGAAATACCATGTATAACGTAATGAAACCCTACATTGAAAGTATGGGGGAGATGAGCTTAATTTAAATTTCAAATAATATATAGGGTCCCACTTTGTTCGACAAAACTTTTTTATACTTATTCTTTGTTGAGTATACATTTTTTTTTAGTTACACTTTTCATACATTGTAAATTAAACATATTACTTATTCCTACAACAAATGTCAATTTATTTCGATTAATCAATTAATTACATTGAAGTTATTATTGCATATATGTTGTATATTATCATAGCCATTCGCACATCACATTGTTCCTTTTTTATTAATATATTTTAATACTAATTTCTTTACTCCTTACCTTCATATATATTACTTTGATTTCAATGTATCCACAATTTGTTGAAATATATCAAATATTTGACTATTTTCAAAAATTGAAGTTGGTTGTCCTTAAAGGTCTGAATGATATTTTGGGGGTCAACCACTTAATTTAATTATTAAGAATCAGCTTGTTCTTGCAGAAAATATGAATGGTAGCATTACATGTCAAACACACATTTTATTTTACAATTATTGTTGAATACTTTCCAATATGTAATTTGGCAACGTTTAAACTTTCATGAACTTTTTACTTTTATAAATATTATTATGGTAGTTTTGTATGTCAATATGACATTTCATTCTACAATGGTTGAATGTTTGACAACATTTCAACTTTTAATTTTATAAATATTATTTTGGTGTATCAAAAAGACAGTAAATGAAAATGTAATGTGGCAACAGATAGAATTCTTAATGACAATTGCTAAAGTCCAATATTGAGGTAAATAATGTTAGCTACTAAAATGTTTTAATTTGTACACTCATAAATATAATTTTGGTAACATTGCATATCAAAAAGTTGAATACTTCAAAAAATTTTATTTGGCAACATTTAAAGTTATTAATGACAATTGTTAAAATCCAACGTTTAAGTTAATAATGTTATCTTCTCGAATGTGTAAGTTGGTACTTACATAAATATTATTTTGATAACATTGCATGTTAAAAAGTTGAATACTTCCAAAAATGTAATTTGGTAACATTCAGAATTCTGAATTACAATTGTTGAAGTCAAACATTTTGGTTAATAATGTTACTTACTTAAATTTATAAGTTGGTATTTACATTAATATTATTTTGGTAACATTGCTCTTCAAAAACTTGAACGCTTTCAAAAATATAGCTTGGTAACGTAAAATTTTTTATTGACAATTGATAAAGTCAGACACTAAGGTTGACAATGTTACTTATTAACATGTTTAAGTTGGCACTTATGTTAATATCATCTTGGTAACATTGCACGTCAAAAAGTTGAATGCTTCCAAAAATAAATTTTGGCATCATTTAAATTTTTTATTGACAATTGGTAAAGTCAGACACTGAGGTTAAGAATGTTACTTATTAACATGTTTAGGTTGGCACTTACATTAATATCATTTTGGTAACATTGCACGTCAAAAAGTTGAATACTTCCAAAAATATAGTTTGTCTACATTTAAAGTTTCAAATGATAATTAGTAAAGTTTGACATTGAGGTTAAAAATGTTACTTACCTATTAAATTGTTTAAGTTGGTACTTTCGTAAATGTTAGTTTGGTAGCATTGGACGTGAAAATGAGAATTCTTAATACCTTTACTTAAAAATCACAAAATTAAACACTTCCTGTAAGTGAATTTCTTTTTTTTTTCAATTTTCATATTTTTTCAATATTACATATTAACTACACTCCAATCAAGTATATCGTGGGCTTACAAGAAAAAGGCACTAAGTCAACAATCTTCAAAAAGGGGATTTTTGCACCAGTCTTATGACATATCGCGGTCCGTTAACTGCAAGAACGCATTAAGTCCTACATTCAATATTAAAGGAGTTACAGACTTGTGCTTTAGTGCGTTTCTGCTGTATTAAATGAGTCAACAGGGTTTAGTCAAACTGCATTAAGTGACTTAGTGCATTCTGCTAGTAGCCAATGTAGCAATACTGACAGCGATTCTGCGCATAAAAGCTGAATTAGGCAGTTGTGTGATCATCACGTGCTAAGACACAGTCAGTTTTTAAAGGTTTTTAGTTTTATTTATAATCGTGTAGGTGACCTGTGAAGAAATAGAATGTATAATACAAGGACTGACAAAATATTTTCATTACTAAAAAGCAAGAAACCAAACCAAAACAAATCAGATTCAGGTAAGTTGAGGTTATGTTATTAATTCTTCCTACATAATTATTAGCTTAAGACTTGTACTTATCAAATTAATAGAAACATAGTTTGTCTCAAACTGTGTAATTTGTTTCATATTTTTCGATCGATTGTTTCAAAACTATTTTCAATCGATGCAATTAGAATGTTATGTTATATCATCAATTTTGCTTCAAACCCGTTTGCAATGTACAATAATTATGTAGTACAATGTTATGTATCAAATTTCGGAACCGTCTAAATTAATAATATGGAAGCATTTTTTCCTGTTTGCGATGTTACAATTTGCTGTTATTTTTTAACTTTTTAAGTATTTACAAACTTTTTTATATAAGTGTTAACAAAACGAAGAATTTTAAACTTCTTTTATTATTCTGATCACATGTTTATATAAATTTTATATAAACATTTGTTTTAAAACTAAGATTTTGGATCGGTATGATCTCGACATTGTATTTCTTTGTCACGATAGGTGAAAATGATTTGCATACGGTTTTACTACCTTGCAAAAAGCCACTACAGCCGATTAACCCATCACAACACAAGTCTTTAGTGCCACGCTAGTTACGAGTAATAACGAAATACACGAAATGCAGTCAATGTTATTTGAGATTACAGAATTGGCTTGCGATAACATTGCTACCCCTGTGGAAACAGAGTCATTGACTGATCTTGATTTTCAAATTTCCACGCCCCTTTCTGAAAAAGATGTAATAGACTTGCAACCTTTAGACAACAATTATGGTGGCGCTATTACAGCCATTGTTGCAGAATCTTCTGTTCTTTGTGAAGATCAAGCCAGCGATAATGACGTTGACATGTTAGCAGATGAAGACGAAGAGCCCTACAACGACAACTCCGATAATGACAAAGATATATGCCAGACGATAGAGATATGTTTTCTAACGACGAATTAGAAAAAGAAAGTAATAATCAAACCCCAGAGAAATGTAAATCCAGATGGAAGAAATATAGGCCAGAAACGTGGAAAAGACACAGAAACAGAATTTTAAAGAACAAATGTCGCCCATATAACAACTATAAAGGAGTTCAACAACCAGCTAAAAGTCCGAAAACGGCCAATTGTACAAAATGTAAATATTCCTGCAACAAAAACTTCTCAGAGGAAGAGCGGAAAATAATCTGCCAAAAATATTGCGTGCTATCAACTTATGAACGTAAAAAAGACTTTATACTTCAAAACGTTTCGAGTAACCCTCCTTCTTCAAAAAGACCCAGAACAGAAAATGCATTGCAGAGAAAAAATGTAAAGCGCTATTTTATTAACAAGAACGAAGAGAGGGTACAGGTGTGTCAAAATTTTTTTATGAAAACATTAGCTATCTCAAATCGTGTTATACTTAGCGCTTTTAAGGGAAAAGATGAATTAGGACATTTTTCTGGATGCGATAAGAGAGGGAAAAATGCTCCATCAAACAAGACGAGTGATCAGGCAGTAGCTAAAGTAAAAGCACACATAGAATCGTTTCCGTGTATGGAAAGTTACTATACTCGGAAGACTTCATCAAGAAAATATTTAGACAACTCTTTGAGTATTAGCAAAATGTATTCGCTGTACAAAGAACAATGTCAGCAAGCAGACCAAGACGTTGTAAGCTTAATAACATATCGAAGGATTTTTTGTAAAGATTACAACTCATCTTTTTTCCATCCTAAAAAGGACCAATGTCTTACTTGCGCAACTTACCAGCAATCTTCTCCCGAAGAAAAAGTAGAGATGGAAGAGGATTATAATAATCATCTGAGGAGGAAGAAAGAGGCACAGGTAGAAAAATTAGCAGAAAAACAACGAGCTAAAAGTCGATGGCTCGTTTATGTCAGTTACTTTCGACTTACAAAGCGTACTTCAAATACCTTCGTCTGAGGCTTCGCTAGCCGATTATTTGCGCAAATTAAATATGTACAATCTAACTGTTTATGAAGCAGGTTTTTCCAATCGAGCATTTTGCTTTTGTTGGACCGAAGTTAATGGGCGAAGGGGTAGTTGGGAGATTGGCACGTGCTTGATAAAATACATTCAAAATTTACCAACTGAAGTAAAGGAAATCTCATTTTTCTCAGGTACGTGCGGCGGTCAAAACAGAAATGTTCAAGTAGCTGCACTTTTCCTGAATTTGGTTCAAAAGACTCATCTGGAAGTAATAGAACAAAAATTTTTAGAGAGTGGACATTCATTCATGGAAGTTCACTCAATGCATAGTGCAATTGCGCGACAGAAAAGATTTATGGTTGTCTATTGTGTTAACGACTGGATAAACATATTTAAGCTTGCCCGTTCGACAAGAGGGCGAAACAAGGACAAACCCCTTACATAACACAAGAAATCAAATTTGAAGAATTTTTAGATCTAAAAAAATTGTCGGCAACATTGCTAAAAAACAAGAATTTGGATGAGGACGGCTAAAGGGTAAACTGGCTTAAAGTGAAATGTTACGAAAAATGAAAGCCTAATATTATTCAATACAAGTATGACTACAACACTCCATACAAAGATATACACGTTGGCGCGAAGCGAAGCGGACGACGTTTAACTTCCAATTTTATAGAAATAGAAAATCTTCCACAACTATATTCTGAAGAACTTAAAATTAGCCATGACAAAAAGATGAACCTGTTGACCATGTACCAAAAAAAAGGTGATACCTGAAATATTCCATCCTTGGATCAACAGTCTACCTTCGGAAGAAGGACTTAAGGATGTACTGGCCGAAGCGGATATGCATGATTCTGAAGTGGAAGAAGAAATAATTTCAAAATAGTTTTTAAGCATCAGTGTTTACTTATTTCATGTTGTAATAGCAGTTTCTATATCTAAAAGTTAGGTTTTAGTTAATAATCAGTATTATTACAAATTGTATTTACTTTTCTTAGAACGTAATAAAACTTTAAAACTGAGTGGCCACCAATGTTTTCAATAAAACTGCGCAATCTTTAAATTCATAAGCTTTTTACCTTTAAAACGTAAAAATATATAAGAAGAATATAAATCTAAAGGTTTCAAAAGCTACTAGAATCATAAAGGAAAACATAATGATGTATACTTGCGAGTTACTCACTAAAACACAATTGAGGCTAGATCTTCAATATCTTATCAAGTAAAATGCACTAAGTCAATGCTTTTAATAATTTAAAAATGTTTAAAACAGGTTTTCCTACAACAATAAAGCATTTGTTTGTTAATTACATTTACGAAAACATATTTGCCTCCATTTTAAGCTACTCAAAGCTTCAGAATGATTTCATGGATAATTATGAAAAGTTCACCAACATTAAAATGCGATTTACTCAAAACTGTATTTTTTGACTTAGTGCCTTTTGCTTGCAAGCCCACGATATAATGAAAATAAAAACGACGAATATATTCATTTTAATTATATTTTTTACCTCTATACCATTTTAAACAGAATATACTTTATGTTCGATAAAATAAAATAACCACAAACAAATTACGTTCAGATGTATTCTAAAACGTGTGGTGAGTCTAGCATGATTTTAAATGCGTAGAATTACATGTCGACGGAACGACGAATTGTTCTAACTAAAAAAAGCATAATTTTATCATTTTTTTTACAACTGAAAATTTTTTTAAGAAAAATTTGACGTTTAAGTAAATATCGTAAACGGTTATCGGGATGTGATGTGACCATAGCGCGGAGCGAAGCTCCACGGTAGTTGAAATGACTACAAAATAAACTACTATAAAATACAAAATGGGGCGATTTTTTCCAGTAGGCAGTTCTCATAATTGAATGGATCATGACCAATTTTTGGTGCCCATTTCAAACTGAATTTATTGTTTATGTTGCTACAATCCCGGAACATGTAAAAGAATTTGGTAACGTAGTAGGTTTTGACCTTCCTTTTCTGTCACATCGTCTTGAAGTGTTAAAAACTGAAGATGCTTTAATTAAGGTGAGCTAGGATCAAGTGAATTTTTTTTTTATTATGGATTTTACATGAGTGTCGCGTTATAGATCTCAGGCTACTCAGGTAAGTGTTACATTAGAATACAATTTTAAATAATATAAAACTTTTAAACTATTTATCAGTTCACTGGCAAAAATGCAATATTATCGTTACCTACTTTATTAATTGATATATTTATAAGTAAATATATATATATATATAATTTATAAGTAGTATGTGGCAGAGATAGATGCAGCAAAATTTGAGTATGATATTTATGCGTTTTGAGCCACCGTTCGAAAAGCTTTTGGCAAGCAATGTAATATTTCTTAACAACGTTTTTTGATAGCATCGACTAGTGTGGTTGTAAAGGAGAAGAGAAATCAAGAAGTTGTAAAATGCGTATTATGTATTCACAACGTTTAAAAATATTGGGTATTCATGGTTTATTTTCCATAAGTTTGTGAGACTGAGCGACATATTTAAAGTTGGAAGATCTGTCAAGCTTGGCACTAAAGCTGTATAATCTGGAAATGCGATATTGACTGATCACTGAAGGTTTGCAAAATACGATTCATTTAGACATAGACGTGAGAAAATATTGAGAAAATTGTAACATACGTACCACATAACCTAAAATAAATAGTTAAACCAAACTTCAAAATCTATTTCGACCAACAGGCCATGCCGAAAGGGTTTTGAAATTTCGCTACTTACGTAATAATGTACGTAATGATAATTTTGCATTTTTGCCTGAGTGAACGGATAAATGGTTTAAAAGTTTTATATTATTTAAAATTGTATAATAAATATGTAACACTTACCTGTGTAGCCTAAGATCTGTAACGCGACGCGCATGTAAAACCCATAATAAAAAAAATGCACTTAATGCGTATCTCGCCATAATTGAAGTATCTTCAGTTTTTAACACTTCAAGACGATGTGACAAAAAACGAAGGTCAAAACCTAATGCGTTGCCAAATTCTTTTACATGTTCCGAAATTGTAAGAACAAAAGCAATAAATGTGAAATCGGTCATGATCAATTCAATTATGAACCCTGCAACAATAAACTAAACAAACATTATAAGAATTTTTGCTACTCTTTTGTTTGATACGTACCTACCTCTATTAATCCACTAACGGGCTTAATGAGGCCACGAAAACTGCACGGATAAGGATTTAACGGAATATCCCACAATAAATAAAAACTGCCACAAAAAATGTCAAATACGCTGCGTATGGAAAAAATTCTAAATTTGAGGGAGGTCTGAAGATGTACAGGTATAGAAAAATATTATCGCGGGTCTGACTTATAATAAGTAAAACAAAGACAGTACAATCAGGTCACGTGCTAAGTGAGATAGAATACACACCAAACTAAAAGCGCTGATGCCATACATGCGTCTTTTGAGTAGGCTAGTGTCAATGACACATTTAATTGCTACTGTCAACGAGAATTCAAAATCGGTGATTTGGCAAGTCCGACACAATACTCATGTATTCCACTGAAAAAAATACAGATTATTAAGTGGTATTATTCAGGAAGCACTACACAAGAAATAATGGGCAAGTTTGCTTCTTCCTTTGAAAATAGGCCAATTCCATCAGAAAGTACGATTATGCGTATTGTTTGTAAATTTGAAAGAAGTGGATGTTGTAGAAAATGCAGTAGCATTGATGGTAATAATGGTGAGCATCCTGGTCGTAACTTAAACGAACAACGCGAACTCCAAGAAATTGCAGGGTGCAGTTTATCAGAAACCAACTTCCCGTGGAATAGTAAACAATTGCTGAAGAAATAAATATTGAACCAAGAACAGTTCACAATATCTTGAAAAGGAATAAATACCGTTGCAAACTACGCAAGAAATTTTTCCAGAAGATCATCCAAAGCGTATGGAATTTTGTGTAGATATGATGAATCGTGCTAATGAAAACGTAAGATTTATTGAAAATATTTTGTTTACCGACGAGTGTTCTTTTAACTTACATGGCCATCAAGTTAATGTGTAGGCAGGAATTTTACGCAATTCCATAATTGGTCCATTTTTTATCAACGGAAACTTGAATGCGGACAAATATTTAGAACTGTTGAGAAACCAGATAGTTCCAGCTGTTCAACGCATCAATATAAATTTTGATGACATTGGTATCAAGAGGATGGCTGTCCTGCTCATACTGCAATAAGAGTTCAACAGTTTTTGGAAACTACGTTCCCTAACCGTATTATTAGTGGAAAAGGTACTATTAAATATCCTCCTCGCTCACCTGATATCACGCCGAACGAGTTTTTTGTTTGGGGATACGTATCCCAGCAAATTTATGGGCACAGGCATGAACGTGCTAACAATTTGAACGAACTTCGTTCGTGTCAAAATTACATACTCTTTAAACATCAGCACCCAAGAAATGTTAGAAAACATCCGAACTGAATTTATCACAGATTGCGTTTTGCGCAAGGTGGTATCATTTAATGTTTAAGTGTAAAGTATTTACTTAATAGTTTCAAAGAACACGAGACTTTTCAACATCGTCTCAATTGCTTTAGTTTCGTTAGAAATGTTAAAGCTATTTTGTGCCTACATGCAAATATGTACAAGTGGCAACATCGGTAAAGTTATGTCTCTCTCACACTCATGTAATGCTTATTGAGTTTCTTTCTAGCTTATTATAAGTCAGACCCGCAATAATGTTTTTGCACACCTGTATACCCTAGACATGTGTTACATTCGTTACTTACGCTGCACGATTTAGTCTATTTTTCGACCTGTTAAAATCTCTGGATTATTACAGTTTTGCTAGTATTTTCTTGAATATACTATTTTTCTAAAAGTAATTGCATTTCCATAATTTCGTCTCTCTGTAGTTTCGTGAAAATATTACTTTTCTCAAGTAAATAAATTTTGGTATTAAATTGTTAAAATCATTGATGGTCACCCATAAGTTGCATTCAACTTTATGTTTTGGAAGCACTGGTTCACAGCGGATTAACATCCGGTTGATAAGTGACTTGCACTTTCTCTTCCTGTTTGGTTGTTGGCGAAGCAGACATTTTGTATTTTTCTAAAGAAAAGACGAACAATAAATTTTATAACTAAAGGGGTTGTATATAAGCTCACCAGGTTTTCTGTGACACATTAGTTTTATATCATAAATCGCAGGGTAATGTGTAACTAATTAGATTAACTGTGTTAGTTTTTCTTTACTCATTTTAGGGGATAATCATATACTATTTTGCTTTTCGAAATAGACACCAACTGTTCTCGAACTTGTACTTGGTTAAATTCATTTCTTAAAGATTGTATAATCATTTTCCGATTAACTACCTCGTTGAAGGTAAGATCTATTTTCATCCTTTCGTTTTGGGTTGATATACAGGATGTCCAGAAAGGTGTGGTCAAAACTGGTAAGACGTGTAGAGGGGCTCAAAATAACTCTAGTCTTTATTTGAATTTTTTCCTATCTGTCTTCGTTATGGAGTTATCGGCCTTCAAAGTCAGAAGATAAAAATTGAATTTCAATGATAATTTTTAAACCGCTTCTTTCATTACTATGAGATTTAGAGACCCTAACTACCTTCATAGAAATGCATTTTTGACACTAAACTGAAATTCCTTTATTGCACAGGAAAGTACGAGCAGCCCGCCCTCCCTCTTGGGGAGGGAATTAAATAATTGCCCTTTTCCTTTTTTTTTCATATACAAATGTAAGTATAGAAGGTGGTTCTGCAATTGACTTTACTTACACTAACGCTAAATCCACTTATACGTTTAACAAGGTATTGCCAAGATAGCCCATGAAGTCTGTCTACCTGTCTTACTGCCTGTATGCGTGTGTGTGTGCACGCATTGTGTGTGTGAGCATGTCTCTGTGTGTGTGTGTTTGTGTCTGTGTCTGTGTATGTGTCTATGTCTGCGTCTGTGTCTGTGTCTGTGTTTGTGTCTGTGTCTGTGTCTGTGTCTATGTCTGTATCTGTGTCTGTGTCTGTGTCTGTGTCTCTGTCTGTTTCTGTGTCTCTGTCTGTGTCTCTGTCTGAGTCTGTCTGTGTCTGTGTCTGTGTTTGTCTCTGGGTCTAGGTCTGTGTCTGTGTCTGTGTCTGTGTCTGTGTCTGTGTCTGTGTCCGTGTCTGTGTCTGTGTGTCTGTGTCAGTGTCTGTGTGTGTGTGTGTGTCTGTGTCTGTGTCTGTGTCTGTGTCTGTGTCTGTGTCCGTGTCTGTGTCTGTGTGTCTGTGTCAGTGTCTGTGTGTGGTCTGGTCTGTGTGTGTCTGTGTCTGTGTCTGTGTCTGTGTCTGTGTCTGTGTCTGTGTCTGTGTCTGTGTCTGTGTCTGTGTCTGTGTCTGTGTCTGTGTCTGTGTCTGTGTCTGTGTCTGTGTCTGTGTATGTGTATGTGTCTGTGTCTGTGTCTGTGTCTGTGTCTGTGTCTGTGTCCTGTGTCGTGTCTGTGTCTGTGTCTGTGTCTGTGTCTGTGTCTGTGTCTGTGTCTGTGTCTGTGTCTGTGTCATGTGTCTGTGTCTGTGTCTGTGTCTGTGTCTGTGTCTGTGTCTGTGTCTGTGTCTGTGTCTGTGTCTGTGACTGTGTCTTGTCTGTGTCTGTGTCTGTGTCTGTGTCTGTGTCTGTGTCTGTGTCTGTGTCTGTGTCTGTGTCTGTGTCTGTGTCTGTGTCTGTGTCTGTGTCTGTGTCTGTGTCTGTGTCTGTGTCTGTGTCTGTGTCTGTGTCTGTGTCTGTGTCTGTGTCGTGTCTGTGTCTGTGTCTGTGTCTGTGTCTGCGTCTGTGTCTGTGTCTTGTCTTGTCTGTGTCTGTGTCTGTGTCTGTGTTGCTTGTCGTCTGTGTCTGTGTCTGTGTCTGTGTCTGTGTCTGTCTGTGTCTGTGTCTGTGTCTGTGTCTGTGTCTGTCTGTCTGTGTCTGTGTCTGTGTCTGTGTCTGTGTCTTCGTGTCGTGTCTGTCTGTGTCTGTGTCTGTGTCTGTGTTCTGTGTCTGTGTTCTGTGTCTGTGTCTGTGTCTGTGTCTGTGTCTGTGTCTGTGTCTGTGTCTGTGTCTGTGTCTGTGTCTGTGTCTGTGTCTGTGTCTGTGCTGTGTCTGTGTCTGTGTCTGTGTCTGTGTGTCTGTGTCTGTGTCTGTGTCTGTGTCTATGTCTGTGTCTGTTGTCTGTGGTCTGTGTCTGTGTCTGTGTCTGTGTCTGTGTCTGTGTCTGTGTCTGTGTCTGTCTGTGTCTGTGTCTGTGTCTGTGTCTGTGTCTGTGTCTGTGTCTGTGTTGTTCTGTGTCTGTGTCTGTGTCTTGTGTCTGTGTCTGTGTCTGTGTCTGTGTCTGTGTCTGTGTCTGTGCTGTGTCTGTGTCTTGTCTCTGTCTGTGTCTGTGTCTGTGTCTGTGTCTGTGTCTGTGTCTGTGTCTGTGTCTGGTCTGTCTCGTGTCTGTGTCTGTGTCTGTGTCTTGTTCTGTGTGTCTGTGTCTGTGTCGTGTCTGTGTCTGTCTGTCTGTGTCTGTGTCTGTGTCTGTGTCTGTGTCTGTGTCTGTGTCTGTGTCTGTGTCTGTGTCTGTGTCTGTGTCTGTGTCTGTGTCTGTGTCTGTGTCTGTGTCTGTGTCTGTGTTCTGTGTCGTGTCGTGTCTGTGTCTGTGTCTGTCGTCTGTGTCTGTGTCTGTGTCTTGTCTGTGTCTTGTCTGTGTCTGTGTTTCTTGTGTCTGTGTCTGTCTGTCTGTGTCTGTGTCTGTGTCTGTGTCTGTTTGTCTGTGTCTGTGTCTGTGTTGTTCTGTGTCTGTGTTGTGTGTTCTGTGTCTGTGTCTGTGTCTGTGTCTGTGTCTGTTCTGTGTCTGTGTCTGTGTCTGTGTCTGTGTCTTGTCTGTGTCTTGTCTGTGTCTGTGTCTGTGTCTGTGTCTGTGTCTGTGTCTGTGTCTGTGTCTGTGTCTGTGTCTGTGTCTGTGTCTGTTGTCTGTGTCTGTGTCTGTGTCTGTGTCTGTGTCTGTGCTGTGTCTGTGTTGTGTCTCTGTGTCTGTGTCTGTGTCTGTGTCTGTGTCTGTGTCTTGTCTGTGGTCTGTTGTCTGTGTCTGTGTCTGTGTCTGTGTCTGTGTCTGTTTCTGTGTCTGGTCTGTGTCTGGTCTGTGTCTGCTGTCTGTGTCTGTGTCTGTGTCTGTCTGTGCTGTGTCTGTGTCTGTGTCTGTGTCTGTGTCTGTGTCTGTGTCTGTGTCTGTGTCTGTGTCTGTGTTGTTCTGTGTCTGTGTCTGTGTCTGTCTGTGTCTGTTCTGGTCTGGTCTGTGTCTGTGTCTGTGTCTGTGTCTGTGTCTGTGTCTGTGTCGTGTCTGTGTCTGTTCTGTGTTGTTCTGTGTCTGTGTCTGTGTCTGTGTCTGTGTCTGTGTCTGTGTCTGTGTCTGTGTCTGTGTCTGTGTCTGGTCTGTCTGTGTCTGTCTGTGTTCTGTGTCTGTGTCTGTGTCTGTGTCTTGTCTGTGTCTTGCGTCTGTCTGTGTCTGGTCTGTGTCTGTGTCTGTGTCTGTGTCTGTGTCGTGTCTGTGTCTGTGTCTTGCGTGTCTGTGTCTGTCTGTGTCTTGTCTGTGTCTGTGTCTGTGTCTGTGTCTGTGTCTGTGTCTGTGTCTGTGTCTGTGTCTGTGTCTGTGTCTGGGCCTGGGTCTGTGTCAGTGTCTGTGTCTGTGTCTGTGTCTGCGTCTGCGCCTGTCTGCGTCTGCGTCTGCGTCTGCGTCTGCGTCTGCGTCTGCGTCTGCGTTTGCGTTTGCGTCTGCGTCTTCGTCTGCGTCTGCGTCTGCGTCTGCGTCTGCGTCTGCGTCTGCGTCTGCGTCTGCGTCTGCGTCTGCGTCTGCGTCTGCGTCTGCGTCTGCGTGTTCGTCTGCGTGTTCGTCTGCGTTTGCGTCTGCGTCTGCGTCTGCGTCTGCATCTGCGTCTGCGTCTGCGTCTGCGTCTGCGTCTGCGTCTGCGTCTGCGTCTGCGTCTGCGTCTGCGTCTGCGTCTGCGTCTGCGCCTGCGTCTGCGTCTGCGTCCGCGGCCGCGTCAACGCTTGCGTCAACGCCTGTGTCTGTGTCTGCGTCTGCGTCTGCGTCTGCATCTACGCCTGCGTCTGCGTCTGCGTCTGCGTCTGTGTCTGTGTCTGTGTCTGTGTCTGTGTCTGCGTCTGCGTCTGCGTCAGCGTCTGCGTCTGCGTCTGCGTCTGCATCTGCGTCTGCGTCTGCGCCTGCATCTGCGCGTGCGTCTGCGTCTGCGTCCGCGCCCGCGTCCGCACCTGCGCCTTCGTCAACGCCTGCGTCAACGCCTGTGTCTGTGTCTGCGTCTGCGTCTGCGTCTGCGTCTGCGTCTGCGTCTGCGTCTGCGTTTGCGCCTGCGTCTGCGTCTGCGTCTTTGTCTGCGTCTGCGTCTGCGTCTGCGTCTGCGTCTGCTTCTGCGTCTGTCTGTGTCTGTCTGTGTCTGTGTCTGTGTCTGTGCCTGTAACTGTGTCTGTGTCTGTGTCTGTGTCCGTGTCCGTGTCCTTGTCCGTGTCCGTGTCCGTGTCCGTGTCCGTGTCCGTGTCCGTGTCAGTGTCTGTGTCCGTGTTCGTGTCCTAGTCCGTGTCCGTGTCCGTGTCCGTATCATACTCAAATCTTGCAGCATTTATCTCTGCCGCATGCTCTATCCGATTTGGGTCATCAACGAATTTGGCTAAGTTATTAGGCATGTAAACAACATATTTCAATTTGCTTTGAATATCTTGAAAATTGCAACCCACATACACACACACACACACACACACACACACACATATATATATATATATATATATATATATATATATATATATATATATATATATATATATATATATATATATATATATATATATATATATATATATATATATATATATATATATATAAATATGTAAAATTTTCATTGTTTAAAGCTACCTTAACCTTTTAGTACTATTTTTACATATTACAAATGAACTACAAGATTTGCAAAAAACTTGTTCAGAACTTCTTGCGAAAATAAATTTCAGTATGTAACTTCGAAACGTAGAATACATATTCAACACAAAGTGATTCTCCATTGAGTAATGATGAATGTTAGACAATGCAACCGCCTAATGTTCCGCTCTGTACGTCCTATCCTTTAGTTTCTTTCACACTTATTTCACACGTAATTACCGATAATGTCCTCAATAGCAGGTGATGTGACTATCTAATGGAACAATTGTTTATTATAACGACACGAAGTACGTTGCATATTCTAAAAGTTATTACTACGCATATCTCCAAATAAAACACGAATGGTTAAAGTTGGAAAATATACAGAGTTGTGAATTCAGGAGATGTAATATCTACAAAACCCCTCAATAGTAAAACATTGTTAATAAGTATCAAACACTACAGAACGTTCAAATCTTGAAAAGGGTGTTTTTAACTTATTCACAATAGCTATTATAATGTGCATAATCCATGTAACTAAATAAAGATAAACACGTACGCAAATGTTTGTATTAAAAAGTTATATACATTATACACAATTTCTCTTTATATAATACAATATACATAATCTTCGGTTTAACATTCACTTCAACACAAAATACCCAGTTTTATTTAAATGTATATTAATCGAATATACACGTTTAACATGTATTTGCACAGAGTACATTAAAAGTAATTGTTTTTCAATTTTAACACGACTACTTACACAAATTGTTTAAATTTATTTTGCAAACTTCGTTCTTTTCACAATCACACACACGCCCATACACATGCACACGCAAACGTATAAACATACGGACACGCACATCCACATCCATACTTGCACGCGCACACGCACACGCACAACCGAACACACACACACACGCGCGCGCACACACACACACGCGCGCGCGCGCGCACACACACACACACACACACACACATACACACACATACAAACACACACCTACACACGTACACGCATACGCACACGAACACGCACATGCACTCGCACATTCACACACACACACACACAAGCGTGCGCGCGCAAACACATACAAATTGATTGAAGGGCGTTGTGGATAGATTCCAAAATAGAATCTGTTTTCGGCAGTTGATATTTTTTTCCTTGATCATATCGCGATCTGAGTATTTATTTCACATTAATTTTATCTGGCAATGTCAAAAATTTGAAATTAAATTAAATTAAAGCTACCATTATGTTATGATCATTTTTTTGACAAAATTCAAGTCACCTAATTTCAAATTTTTGACATTGTCAGATAAAATTAATGTATATAAATCTGGGTGATCTGTGATATAAATTAAGCCCTGATAAAAATTCCAACGGAATTGAAATATAGAAAAATTTATACAATTTGTGTAGTGTTTGACTTTTAAACCAATAACTTATTATTATTAATTTATTATATATATATATATATATATATATATATATATATATATATATTGTGTGTGTGTGTGTGTGTGTGTGTGTGTGTGTGTGTGTGTGTGTGTGTGTGTGTGTGTGTGTGTGTGTGTTAAGATGATTAAAATTACGTTAGTATAGCTATGTAAGTCACATAGCAAGTAATTTCATTAATTTGTGCAAATGATACATTTCGATATATATATATATATATATATATATATATATATATATATATATAGGTAGGGACGATTGATTAACATTGAGATGGATATAAATTTAAATAATTCATAATAAATTGTTAGAATAATAATAATCGACCACATATTAAACATAAGTATAAGGTATGTTAGTTATCGTAATGCATTAAATCAATTTCATTATTAGTTAGTAGGTTTATTTAAGCATAATGTTCCGTAAAGACATGAAGTGCAGGCTGTAGATAACAAACGTGATGTTAAAACTAGTATTAGGCATATATCAATGTCACAATTACAGTGTACGCAGCCAAGATATATGAAAACGTTCGTGTTAGTGCGAAAAACTAAATTTAAGTGCTAAAATTAAATAAAAACAGAATAAATACATTGGTTATTAACAATTATACATAAATAGTACAGCAGTTCTGGAATAATTGTAATTAACATTTACAGACATTAAAGTAGTGATATGCAACAATTCTAGACAAGTCTTAGAAGAACTTACAAACTTCCAAAAGTGTGAGAATAAATTAAATTAAGACTTAAACATTAAAGTTATACACTTTCACAAACATTTAAAGTGCTTAAGAGTGTAAAATTATACATTTAAAATTTATTATATTTATTTGAGGTTATGTTATTTCCTCGCACAAAAAATTATGTAAAAATTGTTATAAATTGGGACAATTTGGCCAAAATAAATTATAACAGGTAAAAATAGTAAAGTAGCCTCAATTTCAAGTCACAATTCACTGTAATAGTGACAATTTTACCAAATTTAGTTTTTAAGGGTGTATGAAAATTTCAGATAACTTTCCTTTCAAATTGGCCGTAGGATGTGTATTTATATGAAGTAGCATCCCATATTCAAGTGGAAATCAATTCCAGGCCTGAAAAGTGCATAAAATTAGTATAAAATCAATAAATCAATGTAAAAATCAACATGTTTAATAATTGGAGAAATTAGTTCGTGTTTGGATTTATTTTATAGGAAAAATTATGTAGATTCCAAAAATGATTTAGGGGTTCAAAAGTTATGAGCTTTTGAAATTAAATTGTAATTTAAGAAAAGCATTAGCCAATCAGAATTGAGGAAAAATTTAAAATAGTTGTTGATAACAATCGATGAAGTTGGTTTCTAACGATTTGCATATAAATAGAAGTGCTGTAGGATTAGTAGCTCTCTCAGTTTTTCTCTGTTCCAACAGCTTGCTAAAGCAAGATGTTGCCAAATTTTTTCTCGAAAATATTTTAAACAAAATAACGTCACTTTCAATAAAAGTAAAGTGCGGTTTTAGTATCGGCAGTGTTTTAAAAACAAGTGATATTCATTTGTCGGTAATTATTAAATTAAGGTTAGTTTACCTTTAAATAAAGTTCGGTTGTTATCAGCTGCGAGTGAAAATATTTTCCGGAGATTCGACATTATTTTTTTTAAGTTTTTGTTTACGTTTGATATGGATTTTGTTAATTGTGTTTTCTCCGTGTTTCTATCATTATATATTTTAATTATTGGAAGCGTGTTTAATTTAAATAACCTTCAAACTATTGATGCATTTCAGAAATTATTTTGAAATAAAACTAATAGTGTGATAATCCTGAAAATAAAGAATTATCAATATGAAGAAATATTAGTGAAACCTACTTAAACGAATAACCATTAAGAGAGAAGCAAATTTGGATGTCAAAGAAGCAGATTTGGATTTCGAAGGAGCTGTTTTCTACGGTCAACTACATCAGCGTGAAGAAGATAAAGAGACCATTTTCATGTGAGTGTAATAACTTTATGCATGTTATTGTTGACATTGATATTTTCATTGGTGTGTTAATGATTTGCATACTTTGTAATAAACATGATGTGCGACAACTTGTATGCATGTCCAAAGGGAACATTAATTGAGCAAAAATTAAATGGTTATTATATTTACTAAATTCAAACATATTTATACTTACATGTATATGGCGTATTTTCTTTTTGCTTTTAATGAAAGGTCATATGAATGCGTATTCAAAGCGCATGCTCAGATATACATTTGAAGATTTTTTTATGTACAGGGAGTTGCACATATATCGATGCAATTTAAAAGTTGTAATCCTATTTCTTTAAACAAATTGGTTAGTATAAAATATGAATGGGCGACAACTCAATGTGAATTAATTACATTACTTATAATTATAAATATATTCAAAATCATAATATAATTCAACAAACTAATAATTTACTTTATCATATAATTTTAAAGTGTCTTCTAAATTTTGAACCCTATTCCCTTTGATAAGTCTTTACATGCGACTGTTAAGTTAGTTAGACAATTATATCAATTATAATATAATCAATTATATATAACAATTATAAATTATCAGTTCAATATATATATATATATATATATATATATATATATATATATATATATATATGTTGAGATGTTTATAAATTACATTAGTATAGCTATGTAATTCACATAGCAAGTAATTTCATTAATTTGGTACATTTCGTTATGTATAATATTAGGTAGGGATGATTGATTAACATTGAGATGGATATAAATTTAAAATAATTTATATTAAAATGTTAAAATAATTATAATCGACAACATATTACACATAAGTGTAAGGTATGTTAGTTATCGTAATGCATTAAATCAAGTTCAATTTTAGTTAATAGGTTTATTTAAGCATAATGTTCCCTAAAGACATGAGGTACAGGCTGTAGATAACAAATGTGATGTTAAAAACTAGGATTAGGCATATATCAATGTCACAATTTTATTGTACGCAGCCAAGAATTATGAAAACGTTCGTGTTAGTGCGAAAAACGAATATAAGTGCTAGAATTACATAAAAACAGAATAAATACATTGGTGATTAACTATAAAACATAAATAAGCCAGCAGTTCTGGAATAATTGTGATTAATTAACATTTACAGACTTTAAATTAGTGATATGCAACAATTCGTACAAGTCTCAGAAGAACTTACAAACTTCTAAAAGTGTGAGAATAAATTAAAATAAGACATAAACATTAAGAATATACACTTTCACAAACATTTAAAGTGCTTAAAAGTGTAAAATTATACATTAAAAATTATTGTATTAATTTGAGGTTTTGTTATTTCCTCGCATAAAAATTATGTAAAAGTTGTTATAGATTGGGACAATTTGGTCAAAATAAATTATAAGAGGTAAAAATAGTAAAGTAGCCTCAATTTCAAGTCACAATTCACTATATTAGTGACTATTTTACCAAATTTAGTTTTTAAGGGTGTATGAAAATTTCAGATAATTTTCCTTTCAAATTGGCCGTAGGCATTTAAAGGATGTGTATTTGTATGTAGTAGCATCCCATATTCATGTGGAAATCAATTCCAGGCCTGAAAAATGCATAAAATTAGTTTAAAATCAATGTAAAAATCAACATGTTTAATAATTGGAGGAATTGCTTCGTGTAAGAGCTTATTTTATAGGAAAAGTGAGGATTCCGAAAATGTTGTTAGTTTTAAGATAGGTTTAGGGGTTCAAAAGTTATGAGCTTTTGAAGTTAAATTGTAATTTAAGAAAAGCATTAGCCAATCAGAATTGAGAAAAAATTGGATATAGTTGTTGATAAAAATCGAAGAATTTGGTTTCTAACGATTTGCATATAAATAGAAGTGCTGAAGGGTTAGTAGCGCTCTCAGTTTTTCTCTGTTCCAACAACTTGCTAAACAAAATAACGTCACTTTCGATAAAAGTAAAGTGCGGTTTTAGTATCGGCAGTGTTTAAAAACAAGTGATATTCATTTGTCGGTAAATAATTTAAATTAAGGTTAGTTTACCTTTTTAAATAAAAATCGGTTGTTATCGACAGCGAGTGAAAATATTTCCGGAGATTCGACATTGTTTTTAAGTTGTTGTTTACGTTTGGTATGGATATTGTTAATTGTGTTTTCTTCCTGTTTCTATTATTATACATTTTATTTATTGGAACCTTCAAACTACTGATGCATTTCAAAAATTATTTTGAAATCAAAATAATAAAGTGCGATGATCCTGAAAATAAAGATTTATCAATATGAAGAAATATTAGTGAAACTTACGTAAACATATAAGCATTAAGATAGAAGCAGATTTGGATTTCGAAGGAGCTGTTTTCTACGGTCAACTACATCAGCGTGAAGAACATAAGGAGGTCATTTTTATGTGAGTGTTATAACTTTATGCATGTTATTGTTGACATTGATATTTTCATTGGTGTGTTAATGATTTCCATATTTTGTAATAAACATGATGTGCGGCAACGTGTATGCATGTCCAGAGGGAAGATTAATTTAGCTAAAATTAAATGGTTATTATAATATTTACTAAATTTAAACATATTTGTACTTACATGTATATGGCGTATTTTCTTTTTGCTTTTAATGAAAGGTCATATGAATGCGTATTCATAGCGCATGCTCGGTTATACATTTGAATCCCCTTTGATGTGTCTTTACATGCGACTGTTTAAGTTAGTTTGGGCATAAAAAAATAATAAATAAAATAAATATAAATATTAGTACATTGCGATTGTTAAATATTAACAATTATTATTAACTTTGATGAAACTTTATTCAATATATATATATAATATAATATATATATATATATATATATATATATATATATATAATACTATATATATATATATATATATATATATATATATATATATATATATATATATATATTTTGCATATTTGCTATGTAGCGCCTTAGTTATTATTTTGGATAGTTCACCTACCAAAAGGGCATATAAGTTCAAATTTAGCTAAAAGAGGTTTCATATGCAACGAGTTTAAATGCACCGTTAAAGAAAAAATTTATAAGTCCGATCGTATAAATTAATTCCTTATCTTGTCGTCTTATTGAGGTTTTGTTGGGTTATTATTCCTGTAATAGGAGAAAAAAATCGCCCAAAAAACAAAAAAGGAATTTTGAATAAAAAAATGTACTCCATTATTTCGGGCCACAGTGTATATATATATATATATATATATATATATATATATATATATATATACTGTACATATATATGTATAAATTATGTTTAAGAGTTACGTTTCTTCGGGGTTCATGTTGTCGTGTGTTGATAAGATTATGTTAAGAATGTTCGTATTTATGTTTTTAGTTACATTCAGTGCTTGTGTGCGCGTGTCCATGCGTGCGTGTGTGTGCGTGTTTGATTACATTGTTATGACGAAGAAAAAGTGCATTTACTTTTACCCCACGAAATACCTCAAGAATAATTAGACATCGATTGACTGGCATGGCTTTCGCAAGGTAAATCCAAAGATTCTTACCTATTTCAATCATATCTGGAACAGTTCTGTCGCGTGCGTTTCCTGGAGTATGTTCTTTTGGATAAGGTTTCGTACACTACACTTCTAAACCTGGTTGTAACCTATGATCTTCCCCACGAACTATTTGGACCGTTGATTTTTTATTGAATCGATATATCGGTGTCGTACTGAATGTGCATTTATTTTATATATTTAAAATCAATTTAGGACACGGTCCCTCCGTGACACAAACAACGCACAATTTTCCTTCAACAATCTAATTCATAGTTGTTGAGTTGTTGTATTTAGCGCCTACCAAAATTCGGACGTAAATAAATCGTTAAAACCGCATTCTATCCGCATGTTCAGTCAAGTTCTAGAAAACAAACGTAACTTAGTCTGATTGATGTCGAATTCGAGCAAGGTATCCGTTGACATGAACAAATTCCATCTTTGGCATCACCAGTTGCTAAAGAGTAGGCTTCTTCTTCCGGGTTAGGATATTTTTCTCTCTACCACCCTGTGTACTCTTGTACCTTATAAATCAGACTTCACCTGAATCACTGATTCACTGATTGACGTATTTGGAAATGGATTTGTAACATACAAAAATTCATTTTGCTCGTAACCCTGTTTTATGGTTGTTAATTACAATATATATATATATATATATATATATATATATATATATATATATATATATATTGACCTCTTGTCGATATATACGAAACGTACAATTCGTGCACTCGGTGCTGGAAATCCTTTAACCAATTTACATTTCATTGGTTCTGTGATTCTGTTTCGGTAATACTTAATGGTTTCTATACCAATACTTTGTGTTAGTTTATGAAACTCTCGTGAAAGGGCGAGGTGTAGGAAGGCATTAAAAATCCAATAAAAATCGCTTTTATTGAAGAGATATCCAGTCCGATAACCAACTTCTATTCATAATATAAAATTTTGACTTATTCCCGTTCTTTTACGACGCCGTAAAAATTTTGTAATTTCTTCTACAATTCCTTGGAACCTGTTTCGGATGTAAAGTAGAGGATTTCAACACAATAAGGAATTTCTACAAATTTTCTATTTCTTATTGATCGCAAATAATTGCGGATTTAAAACAAAATTTTGTCGCGTCCAAAAGAAAAAAAGTGTTAAGATATCCAGATTTTCTTAGTTGATGCTAATTTCTAATCTTCTCTACTACCGAGTGGAAACCATATAATAACAAGTACAAAGCTTCAGATTCGAAACTAGAAGGCTTGTTATCACATTTATCGCACGCCTGACACCTAAGTGGTAAAGATTGTAAACTTCACCGTATGTTAGTACTCACATACCCTTCCTTTTATCAATTAGAATTCGGTTGAGAATTAGAAGAAAAATTCTGCTTCCGTAACCCTGTACGAATCCACCACTTTACATTTGCGACATTCGTGGAATTTAAACTGGGAGTCAGACTGGCTACTCTAGTGCAAACCATTGGATATTTCCTACCGTTGAAGGTTGCTCATATTTCCTCAACAACGACACCTTCGTCATCGTAACAACCAATAAGGTCAGAGATCCTATTATTATTATGGTTATTACTTTCACTACTGCCTGTACGAATTAAAGTATTGAGTCCCGTAGGGCTAACAACAGTATAATTACTCACCTTCAATAAATTGTTTCTATGAATATTATCGGTAACACTTAGATATCAGGTGTTAATCATTTTTGATGTTACATCGTGTTTCCTTATCTGCTCGGTGTGATATTTAAAACTCTAATTATTAATTGGTGCTTGATGTCTTGCACTTTGTACTACAACATAGTATCTATTGTGAAGACCTGCGCAACGGACGAGTTCAATTATAAGGATGCGCAAAGCAATGTTTTAATATGGTTGTGACTAGGTTCACTCTAATACCTATACAACTACGGCATCATCTTTGTGATTTTAAATTACACCCGTATGTACAATAATGATATTAGATTGGCATAATTCTCTGTATTTGCCATGTTTAGAAATTATTAATTCTACGGTACACCATATAACAGCACATTTTCTTCTTAATAACAAATTTCTGTCTAAATCACAATTAGTTTGTGGAGAAGATTTCGTGGCTCAATTATTTATTTTCTGTTCTTTACTAACAATAAATAACGTGGGCCAACTGAATTTCTTTTCTTTGCGTCATTGTTCACCGTTATAAACAGGCGGTTATTTTATTATAATTATAATATTATAAGGCGGTTTTTAGTTAAATAGTTATGTGTTTTCTTTAAATCACAATAAGAATTGCTTACCCACATTGATAATTTCAGGGAATAATTATATGATTTATGTAAACCACGGCAAGTGTTATTCACTATTCTGTTTTGGGTAATTTAAAACGCTTGTTGTAGCTAAAATATATGTTTTCTTTCAGATCACTTAATGAAATGTCTTTCATTACAAAGAAAGGAAACGTGTCGAATTAATTATTTAAATTAAACTATAATTACTTTGTTTTGGGCTGAATTTAGTTACCCGGCAACTTGCCAACGTACTACAAATATTATTTAGTTTATTTGGTGTATGGGTCAAATTTGGGGACTTTTGAGTAGTAATAAGATTACTTCAGTTCTTAGTAGCAAATAAAATATTAAAATGTTAATTTAAATTTAGGAAGTAGGTTCTGCACAATCTTGGAACAAACCCGCAGATTACGTTTAAACTTTCTTTTACTACCCTACTGTAGTTGATTATCTTTGTTACTGTTTTCCTCATCACTTTACCTTACAGTTCCCTACTTATCCACAGCACCACCGTGTATCCAGGTGTCGGGATAGCGGTGCTTTATGCCTATGGGGGCGATTCCTGGCTCCCAAAATCACATCAGACATTTCTTGCCCCAAGCCCGAATCGTTCTGAGCTAACTGCTGTTTCAAGATCTACTGGTGAGTAGTGAACCCTTTCTATTTGGGTCCTTATTAATAGACACACACACACACGCAACCAGTGCCTCCGGCTAACTGAGAAAAAAGGAAAGGGCCACGTATTTCATTCACTCCCCAAAGGGGAGGGTCAGCTGCTCAAGTTTTCCGAGCTCCTTCAGCCACAATCATGGATTCATAGCATACATACGTACATACATTATGTATATATACATGGTGGGATTAAGGATGAATGTGGTCATGATAGGATCGGAAGGAACGGAGCTAGGGTTCTGAGGGGGAAAATACTACCCCAGTAATCGCCGAAGCAGCCGCACATGGTGTGCATATATGTAGAGACCATGCCGCTACATATGTAGACGGTAACGGGAATCGAACCTATTACCTCCCGAATGCTAAGCAGGTCGTGTCACTACTACGCTACCAGCTCGGTCCGGCTAACTGAGTTCCGGCATTCCTTATACTCTGTTGCCTCCGCCCCATTGGGTATGTAGTAGAAATTGGCACCCAACGTGGGGCCTCGATCTTCTTTATCGAACGTGTCTATTATATTATACTTACGACTAATTATTACTAGATTTTTTCTTCTCCTCCACATATTGTCATGGCATTATGGAAACTACATGTAAACCGACTTAAACGGGCTGAACTTCTTTGTTGGGGAGTCGAATCAGGCATTAATGTAGAAAATTTGCGGAAGTATATATATATATATATATATATATATATATATATATATATATATATATATTATGTAATGTAATTAATGTGTAAGGAAATAAATAATGTAATTAATATATAATTATATTTGAATACTTATATGCACCGGACTAGCTCTTATCTCAATGTGGGGATAGGGTACAGGATTTTGTGGGAAATAATATCTGGTTTGAAAATATATGTGGATTGGACTTTATAAAAATTATCTTATATGAGAAAAGTATCTGGATAAAATTTATACACTAACGCATGCGTTATAAGGTTACTGAATACAATTACCAAAGATGTCAGAATTGTCAAACAATGACCTGTTGAATTTATGTTTATAATTTTAATTGGATAAAAGAAATCTAAAATTTGGAAATAATTTAAAATTTTGCTTCTTTTGCAGGTGTTTACACAAGTATTATTTAAACATATACACCTATACATATAACAAATAATAATTGCAGGAAATCAACACAACAAAAAAAAACACAATAGACAGGGTTATAATCAAAAGTAACTCACATGTAAATGTTCCAAAATTCAAACAGATGTCTTCACACAGGTGGTTCCAAATAGATGCAGGCACTTTCCAATATAATCGAAGATCTTTATGTATGAAGTTCACTGCTACCATTCATCCACAAGCTGCAGACTGGCCCTCGGGTTTGTTGTTCACTTTGCTTCGGTAACTGGTAATATTTCTCCACTTTACGGTTTCACCCCAACCACAATTTTTAAATTGATAAAGTTTTGTTTAAATGTATTAATGCTGTCTAATTTTATCGTTTTAATAATATTTAAAGGTTGTAAAAGGTTTAAGTTGATGTCACTTTATTTTTTTAGGCTCCGGCTCAAATATAATTTAAAAAAAATCGCAGCAACAAATAAAACACAAATGAAGAAAAAATGATTACGATTTTATTTTGGCAAAACGTAACCAATATCCAATTCAACAAACGAAAATTTGAAAACGTTCAACATAAATCGTCACAAGTAAGAAAATACTTCGTAATGAACTTTACGAAATTGCACAGGTATCGGTAACCTAACTTATAATTTTAAATAATTGTCGGTTTAAAAACAATTGCGCCTGATTTCTAGTCTCTCCGTTTGTATTTAAAAATTCTTCCCGATAATTATTTAGGTTAGGTAAACTTACTTGAAACACAAAAATCACTACACTATTTTTAAACTATTCAAACAACTGGCAAAATTATAGAGAGAGATCTGATCAAGGGCAATTCTTTTTATACCCTTTTATTGGTTACCGTATCTTCAATTTTTTCTAAGCAATTCTAAATATGTAACCATGTTTCTAATTGGTCGAAAATAATTTGAAAACTTAACTAAATTATAATTTTAGCGATAACTTCCTTATACAATTATGGATTTAAATTTTAATGACAGAAATGAAATCTGTGTAAATTTACGCATAAATAGATATCCAACAAGATATGGTTCTTTTAACTATTATGCAAAATGACCTATTTTAATTTAAATTTGCTTATATCTAATTAATCTTATAAACTACACTTAAATTACTTACATATATGTAATCCTGATAAAATTTAGCATAGGAAAACACACATTTAAAGTCCGAAATCTTAAATTTAAAAGAAATTTTATGTTTACCTAGTAAAATGATATACTCAATCCCATTTCATAAAATTTTGCGCTGAAATGCTTTGTACCCTTTAAAAATGAGGAAGACCTCCTATTAATCACTTTAATAATACTATTTAATCTTAATTTACTCTAAAAACTACAAATTTGTGAAAAAACATTTAATTTAAAACATAACCAAACTTAATTTTAAAATTTCAAATAACTTACATTTAAAAATGTTCATGTACCTCAAAATGTTATCCAAACTATTTGTAATAATTGTCTTTATTAGATTTATTGTTCCTTTCGCTTGCATTGTATAATTTAATGTCATATTAAGAAGTCATATCGTTTAACACACTTTATTAAAATTCTATTATAAAAATGTATCTCCATGTCTTTGTGTGATTATGTTCTATGCATTGTTCTTAATATTTAAATTGCATCACAATGTCTGTCACACAATCGCTTCCAAAAATATGTGAGAATTGATCATATTAAGTTCATATTATAACCCTTTCCTAAATTTTACCAAATTTCCTGCATTCTAAACTACTTATACAATATCCCTAATATAAATCTATCCTTATGCTATGTGTACACCACCTATAAAATATTCACATGCCAAAATACTTTCGAAAAATTGAAATTTACTGAAACAAACCAAAGGACTGAATTGAATTTACGGAAATAAGTTTATTTAACATTCCTGACATTTTCGCAAGTAGCACAATGCTTTTTATGATTAAACCAAAATGTATAAATGTTATTCAGATTGTTTTACCCAAAACAAATCCACTTTCTACCCATCGTGAACCAAATTACATCAAATAAATGTCTCGCACATGTATCATGCTTGAAATCACCCTTTTTTAAAGAAATTAGTTAAAACTGTCCGATCCCTGTCTTACTCTTATCTAAACATCTCAATATATATAATTGTTTTTCAGAAATTTGTATATCATTATATTTACACATAACTTTCTTATAAGTGATCTTAAGAACATATTTTTTAATTCTATGCAAAATTTCCTTTCCATAGGTACCTCACATGGCATATTTCCTTTTAAAATTCGTAATATATCTAAATTCCAACAAATATGCAAATTTTCATACACAAATTTACTTGTATCTAACTTATTCTACTTTCTACAGGAAAACTACAAACAGAAATGGATTGTATGGCCCAATACACATCAGGATTCATCAGTTTCAGACACTTTTATGGTTTATATTGAAAAATTCCATCTCAATCACTATGCTGAAATGTATCATAACCTGGCTTCACAACTTTTGTGGTTAAATCATACCTAGAATGTTAATTGAAGCTGTAACACTTCCTAATCACACTATTATCTAAGTTTATGATATAATATTGGTTCAATTTCACTTTTAAACTTAATAAGTTCTATGAATCTTATTAAATCTATTCTGATTCACACTCTTTAACATGTTCTTTTCTCATCTTACGTTGATTGATACAATTGTAAGGTCCTTTCTCACAATTTTTATATTTGCTGCGGCTAAACTGCAATCTGTCTTTAGATTAGAAACTAAAGAGGGGGGTGGGTTCGTCGGAAGATTTAAACTTTAGCTCTACACTGTCCACATAAAATAATTATAGTAAAACGGTTTAACAGTATATTATTCTATTATATACAACTCTAACGTATTCACACTTAAACTAGGCTAATAACATTATGAACAACCAACATAAACATAAAATTGAGAAAAAAATGAGAAAACAATTTGAATTTAACACTTAGAAAGCGGCGTCGGGGCATCCACTAAGTTTGGACGGAGAATTTGGATGTCCTATTCACACACGTACACGCACACGCACACGCACACGCACACGCACACGCACACGCACTCGCACACGCACACGCACACGCACACGCACGCGCACGAGCACACACGCACGCAAGCACGCACCCACGCACGCACGCACACACACACACGCACGCACGCACGCACGCACGCTCGCACACACACACACACACACACACACACACACACACATATCGACAACACACACAGACACAGACACAGACACAGACACAGACACAGACACAGACACAGACGCAGACGCAGACGCAGACACAGACACAGACAGACACAGACACAGACACAGACACAGACACATACACAGACACAGACACAGACACAGACACAGACACAGACACAGACACAGACACAGACACAGACAGACACAGACACAGACAGACTCAGACACAGACTCAGACACAGACACACACAGACACAGACACAGACACAGACACAGACACAGACACAGACACAGACACAGACACAGACACAGACACAGACACAGACACTGACACAGACACAGTAAACAGACACAGACACAGACACAGATACATGACACAGGACAGGACACAGGACACAGGACACAGGACACAGGACACAGAACACAGGACACAGGACACATGACACAGAACACAGGACACAGGACACAGGAAACAGAACACAGGACACAGGAAACAGGACACAGGACACAGGACACAGGACACAGGACACAGGACACCGGACACAGGACACAGGACACAGGACACAGGACAAAGAACACAGGACACAGGACACATGACACAGACACAAACACAGAAGCAGACGCAGACGCAGCCGCAGCCGCAGACGCAGACGCACACGCAGACGCAGACCCAGGACACAGGACACAGGACACAGGTCGAAGGACGCAGGACGCAGGACGCAGACGCAGGACGCAGGACACAGGACACAGACACAGACACAGGCACAGGCACAGGCACAGGCACAGACACAGACACAGACACAGACGCAGACGCAGACGCAGACACAGACACAGACAGACACAGACACAGACACAGACACAGACACATACACAGACACAGACACAGACACAGACACAGACACAGACACAGACACAGACACAGACACAGACACAGACACAGACACAGACACAGACACAGACACAGACAGACTCAGACACAGACTCAGACACAGACACAGACACAGACACAGACACAGACACAGACACAGACACAGACACAGACACAGACACAGACACAGACAGACTCAGACACAGACTCAGACACAGACACAGACACAGACACAGACACAGACAACGACACAGACAACAAGACACAGACACAGACACAGACACAGACACAGACACAGTAAACAGACACAGACACAGATACATGACACAGGACAGGACACGGACACAGGACACGGACACAGACACAGGACACAGGGCACAGGACACAGGACACAGACGGACACAGGAACAGGACACAGGACACAGGACACAGGACACAGGACACAGGACACAGGACACAGGCCAGGACACCTGGACACGGACACAGGACACAGGACACAGGACAGGACACAGGACACAGGACACATGACACAGACACAACACAGAACAGACAGCAGCGCAGCCACAGGACGCAGACGACACAGACACAGACAGGACACAGGACACAGGACACAGGACACAGGACGCAGGACGCAGGACACAGGACACAGGACACAGGACACAGGACACAGGACACAGGCACAGGCACAGGACACAGACACAGACACAGACGCAGACCACAGACACAGACACAGACACAGACACAGACAGACACAGACACAGACGCAGGCACAGACAGACACAGACACAGACACAGAAGCACAGACCAGCACAGACAGACACAGACACAGACACAGACACAGACACAGACAGACACAGACACAGACACGGACACAGGACAGGACACAGGACACAGACGGACACAGCAGGACACAGGACACAGGACACAGGACACGGACACGGACACAGGACACAGGACACAGGACACAGACGACACAGGACGACACAGGACACAGACACGGACACAGGACACAGGACACAGGACACAGGACACAGGACACAGGACACAGGACACAGGACACAGGACACAGGACACAGGACACAGGACACAGGACACAGGACACAGGACACAGACACAGGACCAGGACACGGACAGACACAGGACACAGGACACAGGACACAGACGCAGACGCAGACACAGACAGACCAGACAGACCAGACCAGACACAGACACAGAGACAGGCACAGACGCAGACCAGACGCTGACACAGACACAGACACAGACACAGGCACAGGCACAGGGACAGGCACGGACACAGGACACAGGACACGGGACGACTGGACACGGACACGGACACGGGGCACGGACACAGGACACAGGACACAGGACACAGGACACAGGACACAGGACACAGGACACAGGACACAGGACACAGGACACAGGACACAGGACACAGGACACAGGACACAGGACACAGACACAGACACAGACACAGACACAGACACAGACACAGACACAGACACAGACACAGACACAGACACAGACACAGACACAGACACAGACACAGACACAGACACAGACACAGACACAGACACAGACACAGACACAGACACAGACACAGACATAGACACAGACACACACATATATATATATATATATATATATATATATATATATATATATATACATACATAGAGACAAGTGCATACATATGGGCTCTGTAACAATAAAACGTGTCAATGCAATGGAATGTAGACATAGGACAACATTACATGACGTATTTATAACTCTTCTTTCAAGACACAGTTAAAAGCAAATAAGGTGTACATTAAAACTAGAGATAATACTTGGTTCAAAATTATCCAAACACAATTATGCATAAAGAAACAAGAACATTGATAAAGACGAAACGAATAATTAGGAAAATTGTGAAGATGACAAATACAGACACAGTTGACAAAGATAGACAAAAAGACGTTTCAAGATACAATGATGTTAAGAACAATATTCGGAACACAAAACGTAGTAAATGAAGGATTAAAAATGTGCAAATAATTCATTTAATTTATTACGGCTAATTCGTTAAAATACTCAATGTGGACACTGTTAACACGTGACAAACATATTTGTCTGGAGAATCACACCAGTTAGAAATCCATTAGACAAAGTTAAGTTCTATATAAAATTTAGGACTGGTTTAAAGACTTGAAATGAATGAGTTGCAAATAACACACATTTACACGTTTTAAGGAATGTACACAAATATTGAAAATCTAACACATAACGATAGACACGCCTATGCAACACAGAACAGTAATCACAATTATCCTATTAATACACACAGTTTGTCATACATAATTAACACATAGTTCCACATGAACAAAATTAAGTGTTATAATGTATACTCAAGGAACCTTCATCCTATTTGCAACTGTAACAAAAGGAATGAGCTTGAATAGAGAGAAAATACGTCAGTGTAATGTTGGTACCTATAGCATCCACAATGCATTGACACAGTATACAAGCCCATATGTATACATTTAAGCAAATCTATATATATATATATATATATATATATATATATATATATATATATATATATATCAATTGGCGCAGACGCAGACGCAGACGTAGACGCCGACGCAGACGCAGACGCAGACGCAGACGCATACGCAGACGCAGACGCAGACGCAGACTCAGACGCAGACGCAGACGCAGACGCAAGCACAGACACTGACACAGACACAGACACAGACACAGACACAGGACACAGGACACAGGACACAGGACACAGGACACAGGACACGGACACGGACACGGACACGGACACGGACACAGACACGGACACGGACACGGACACGGAACAACGGGCACGGACACAGGACACAGGACACGGACACAGGACACGGACACAGGACACAGGACACGACACGGACACAGGACACAGGACACAGGACACAGGACACGGACACAGGACACGGACACAGGACACGGACACAGGACACAGGACACGGACACAGGACACAGGACACAGGACACAGACACAGGACCAGGACCAGGACACTGACACTGGACACAGGACACAGGACACAGGACACAGGACACAGACGGACACAGGACACAGGACACAGACACAGGACACAGGACACAGGACAACACGACAGACGCAGACGCAGACGCAGACCAGACACAGGACACAGGACACAGACACAGACACAAACACAGAACAGACGCAGACGCAGACGCACAGACGCAGACCATACGCAGACACAGACACAGACACAGACGCACGAGACCAGACACAGGACACAGGAACAGACGCAGACCAGGACGACAGGACACAGACACAGACACAGGACACAGACACAGACACAGACACAGACACAGGACACAGACACAGACACAGACACAGACACAGGCACAGACAGGGACACGGGACAAGGGACACGGACGGACACGGACGACAGGACAGCAGGACACGGACACAGGACACAGGACGACGCAGGACACAGGACACAGGACACAGGACACGGACACAGGACACAGGACACAGGACACAGGACACAGGACACAGGACAGGACACAGACACAGGACACAGGACACAGGACACAGGACACGGGACACGGACACAGGACACAGGACACAGGACACAGGACACAGGACACAGGACACAGACACAGACACAGACAGACACAGACACAGACACAGACACAGACACAGACACAGACACAGACACAGACACAGGACACAGGTAACAGGACACAGGACACAGGACACAGGACACAGGACACAGGACACAGGACACAGGGACACAGGACACAGGACACAGGACACAGGACACAGGACACAGGACACAGGACGGACAGGACACAGGACACAGACACAGACACAGACAGACACAGACACAGACACATACACAGACACAGACACAGACACAGACACAGGACGCAGGACGCAGGACACAGGACACAGGACACAGGACACAGGACACAGGACACAGGACACAGGACACATTACACAGGACACAGGACACAGGACACAGGACACAGGACACAGGACACAGGGCACAGGACACAGACACAGAAACAGAAACAGAAACAGAAACAGAAACAGAAACAGACACAGGCACAGACACAGACACAGACACAGACACAGACAACACAGACACAGACACAGACACAGACACAGGCACAGACACAGACACAGATACAGACACACAGACACAGACTCAGACGCAGACGCAGACACAGACACAGACACAGACACAGACACAGACACAGACACAGACACAGACACAGACATAGACACAGACACACACACACACACATATATATATATATATATATATATATATATATATATATATATATATATATATATACATACATACATAAGGAAATTTTCTAAGTGCATACATATGGGCTCTGTATACTTTAATAAAACGTGTCAATGCATTGGGAATGTAGATGCTATAGGCAACCAACATTACACATGACGTATTTTATAACTCTTCTCTTAAGCTATCCTTTTCTACAGTTAAAAGCAAATAAGATGTACGATTAAAACTTGAGAGTATTAATACTTGGTTCAAAATTATCCTAAACATCTAATTTTGTTCATAAGGAAACTATTTAGTATTAATTATGATAAATGACGAAACTGTGTAATCATTAGGAAAATTGTGAAGATGTACAAATAGTTCTAGATCAAGTTGAAAAGATAGACAAAAATGTGTATCGTTTTCAAGATACAATGATGTTAAGAATTTTCAATATTCGTGAACATTCCTTAAAACGTAGTAAATGTGTAAGGATTAAAATGTGCAAATAATTCATTTAATTATATTACTTTTGGCTAATTTGGTTAAAATACTCAATGTGGACACTATTACCTTCGTGACAAACTTATATTTGTCTGGAGAATCATACCAGTTAGAAGTCCATTAGACAGAAGTTAAGTTCTGTATAAAGTTTAGGTTTACTGGTTTAAAGACTTGAAATGAATGAGTTGCAAATGTTTAATCCTACACATTGCACGTTAAGGAATGTACACAAATATTGAAAATTCTTAACATCATAACGATAGACATTTTCGCCTATGTTTTCAACTTGATCTAGAACATTTGTATATCTTCACAATTATCCTTATTAATACACACAGTTTTGTCATTTATCATAATTAATACAAAGTTCCTATGAACAAAATTAAGTGTTATAATGTATACTCTTAAGGTTTAACCCTTCATCCATTGCAACTGTAACAACAAGGAATAAGCTTGAATAGAGGAGTTTTAAAATACGTCAGTGTAATGTTGGTACATAGCACTGTATCAATGCATTGACACAAGTATACATAGCCCATATGTATACATTTAAGCAAAATTCTATATATATATATATATATATATATATATATATATCAATTGGCGCAGACGCAGACGCAGACGTAGACGCCGACGCAGACGCAGACGCAGACGCAGACGCATACGCAGACGCAGACGCAGACGCAGACGCAGACTCAGACGCAGACGCAGACGCAGGCACAGACACTGACACAGACACAGACACAGACACAGACACAGACACAGGACACAGGACACAGGACACAGGACACAGGACACGGACACGGACACGGACACGGACACGGACACGGACACGGACACGGACACGGACACGGAACGGACACGGACACGGACACGGACACGGACACGGACACGGACACGGACACGGAAACGGGCACGGACACGGACACGGACACGGACACGGAACGGACACGGACACGGACACGGGCACGGACACGGACACGGACACGGACACGGACACGGAAACGGGCACGGACACAGGACACAGGACACAGGACACAGGACACAGGACACAGGACACAGGACACAGGACACTGACACTGGACACAGGACACAGGACACAGGACACAGGACACAGGACACAGGACACAGGACACAGGACACAGGACACAGGACACAGGACACAGGACACAGACGCAGACGCAGACGCAGACGCAGACCCAGGACACAGGACACAGGACACAGACACAGACACAAACACAGAAGCAGACGCAGACGCAGACGCACACGCAGACGCAGGACGCAGACGCAGACGCAGACGCAGACGCAGACGCAGACCCAGGACACAGGAGACAGGACGCAGGACGCAGACGCAGGACGCAGGACAGGACACAGACACAGACACAGGCACAGACACAGACACAGACACAGACACAGACACAGACACAGACACAGACACAGACACAGACACAGACACAGACACGGGACACGGGACAAGGGACACGGGACGGGACACGGGACGGGACACGGGACACGGGACGGGACACGGGACACGGGACACGGGACGCTGGACGCAGGACGCAGGACGCAGGACGCAGGACACCGGACACAGGACACAGGACACAGGACACAGGATACAGGATACAGGACACAGGACACAGGACACAGGACACAGGACACATGACACAGGACACAGGACACAGGACACAGGACACAGGACACGGGACACGGGACACGGGACACGGGACACGGGACACGGGACACAGGACACAGGACAAGGACACAGGACACAGGACACAGACACAGACACAGACAGACACAGACACAGACACATACACAGACACAGACACAGACACAGACACAGACACAGGACGCAGGACACAGGACACAGGACACAGGACACAGGACACAGGGCGGACACAGGACACAGGACACAGGACACAGGACACAGGACACAGGACACAGGACACAGGACACAGGACAAGGACACAGGACACAGGACACAGGACACAGACACAGACACAGACAGACACAGACACAGACACATACACAGACACAGACACAGTTACAGACACAGGACGCAGGACGCAGGACACAGGACACAGGACACAGGACACAGGACACAGGACACAGGACACAGGACACAGGACACAGGACACATTACACAGGACACAGGACACAGGACACAGGACACAGGACACAGGACACAGGGCACAGGACACAGGACACAGACACAGAAACAGAAACAGAAACAGAAACAGACACAGACACAGACACAGACACAGACACAGACACAGACACATACACAGACACAGACACAGACACAGACACAGGCACAGACACAGACACAGATACAGACACACAGACACAGACTCAGACGCAGACGCAGACACAGACACAGACACAGACACAGACACAGACACAGACACTGACACAGACACAGACATAGACACAGACACACACACACACACACATATATATATATATATATATATATATATATATATACATACATAGAGGAAATTTTTCTTAAGTGCATACATATGGGCTCTGTATACTTTAATAAAACGTGTCAATGCATTGGGAATGTAGATGCTATAGGCAACCAACATTACACATGACGTATTTTATAACTCTTCTCTTCAAGCTTATTCCTTTTCTTACAGTTAAAAGCAAATAAGATGTACGATTAAAACTTGAGAGTATTAATACTTGGTTCAAAATTATCCTAAACATCTAATTTTGTTCATAAAGAAACTATTAAGTATTAACTATTATAAATGACGAAACTGTGTGTAATAATTAGGAAAATTGTGAAGATGTACAAATAGTTCTAGATCAAGTTGAAAAGATAGACAAAAATGTGTATCGTTTTCAAGATACAATGATGTTAAGAATTTTCAATATTCGTGAACATTCCTTAAAACGTAGTAAATGTGTAAGGATTAAAAATGTGCAAATAATTCATTTAATTATATTACTTTTTTGGTTTTTTTTCTAATTTGGTTAAAATACTCAATGTGGACACTATTAACTTCGTGACAAACTTATATTTGTCTGGAGAATCACACCATTTTTTGTTAGAAGTCCATTAGACAGAAGTTAAGTTCTGTATAAAGTTTAGGTTTACTGGTTTAAAGACTTGAAATGAATGAGTTGCAAATTTTTAATCCTTACACATTTGCTACGTTTTAAGGAATGTACACAAATATTGAAAATTCTTAACATCATAACGATAGACATTTTCGCCTATGTTTTCAACTTGATCTAGAACTATTTGTATATCTTCACAATTATCCTTATTAATACACACAGTTTTGTCATTTATCATAATTAATACTTAATAGTTCCCTTATGAACAAAATTAAGTGTTATAATGTATACTCTTAAGGTTTAACCCTTCATCCTATTTGCTTTTAACTGTAACAAAAGGAATAAGCTTGAATAGAGGAGTTTTAAAAATACGTCAGTGTAATGTTGGTTACCTATAGCATCTGTATTCCCAATGCATTGACACGTTTTTTTTAAGTATACATAGCCCATATGTATACATTTAAGCAAAATTCCTATATATATATATATATATATATATATATACATATTAATTGTATTTTATTTAAAATTCACTTTTAAAGTACATACAGTAAAAGATTAACTCGAGTGGGACTTGAACCCACGACCTCCACTTTGCTAGAGTGGGGCTCTTCCATCTGAGCTATCGAGTCACAATCGATTCAAGCTTGAACTGTATGTACTTCCCTAGTTACGATGTATTACAATTTTTATACACAGAGTGAAGGATCACAGTCAACTTTTTGTGAATATCATGTGAGCCCGCAATTCGCTAAGGTTTCGCACATGACAACACGTGACAGTAAAACTGTCTATATATTTGTATTTTTATTTGTACTGATATATGGTGTTTCTATTTACAGTTTCTATTTACGTTTGATAGCGTAGCTATCGAAACGCGTTCGGTGTTTTCTAATTTTGTGTGGTATGTAGGTGTATTTTGTTTGTTACAAGAAATATCAATTAAAATCAGCCTCTGGACCAAGTGTGTAAGTTAGACGGAACTCATTTTAGACATTACGTTAACCTGGATTTATATTCGTCGTCATTTTTGACGGGTTTTATTTGTTTCCAATGGAAAAACATATCATCACTCTTCTGAAAAGGGTGTATGTTTTGCGAGAAATTAGATCCTTGATTTGTATTTCCTGAGTGCCACCGTATACCAGATTATTGAGAAAGTCTCACAAGTAGAAGCCTATTACATTGAATTTTAGAAATTTTGCTTCTTACGTGACTGGACCACATCTACTAATCATTATGCAGTGCAAGTGTAAGTGTAAGCAGGGGTGACAGCAATTCTGACATAGTTTATCCCTGATATCAAAGGGTAGGTAATTTTGTATCTAGGTAATTAAATAGAACGCCTTTAAATAAGGTTAATGTGAGACGTTACGTTGTGGCAAAATATGGAGACAAATGACTACCAATAATAGTCATATGGAGGTTCACAAAAAATATCCAATTGCATAGTCTCTGAAATATGACTTCATCAGTAAACAGTGGTACATATGGAAATCGTTTTGTCAAGAAAATCATAATATTTTAATGTTTAAACATTTTGACGTACTCGTTGATCAAGAAGGACGTTTTATACTGACACATAACTTCTTCTTATATTTTAAGTGTTGACTGGCTATAGTAAAACTTGTTCTTTAAAATTCACATCTCTATAGTTTGCCGCGTTGGGTTGTAATTGAACGCTCTCATTCTGGACAAGGTGCCGATATACATTCCAAGCTTGCGGGCATCTGTTGAAAGTACTCCGAAAAACGTTGACGGTCCAACATACAATTTCTACACCGTAACAACATTAAATATACAAGTGCAGCATTAGAGAAAATCGTGTCTAAAGAGTGCCTAAAAATAATACTTATTTTCAACGGACTAGTATTACAGGAAATAAAAATACCCACAGGCGCAGATACAAACACAAGCACCATAGATTAACGAAACCATCAAAATATAATTTTCTAATGAACGATTACGCATAAAATAACAGAAACATTACGGTACAAACGATAGCCTGTCAGAGACGACCTAAGGAGTAAACGAATTATCAAACTTACTAGCTTTACTTAAACCAAGAGATACACCCAATCTTTAAAAAAACATATTGTACACATTTCCGCGTGCTGTTATCTGTTAAACATGTATTAGATAACCAAATTCATTTGGATACGTTGCAGTGGTAGTTGATGGAGTGCGTGCACTTGTGCATGTGCTTATAGGCATTTTTACTGATTTAACTGTAAAATAGTTATTGGTTATACAAGACGATAAAATACAATTTTATCGATAAGTGAAAAATGTATGTATTTTATCGACGTGTATAACATTCTATTTTTTTCTATAGAAAATTTTTAACGAAAAATTAAATAAATATTAATTGAGTTAGTCACGTTTTAAAATCTCAGTAGTGTGGGTTGCTAGGGTTGACACTGAATAAAACAAAATTTTGATATTTCAGGAAATGTAAATTGAAATATTGAAGTTATTATTAATGCAAGTAAAAATGAAAAATAAGTTGTATATTTATATAAATAAAAATTAAAAAAATTAAAATATTTTATCTACTCTTGCTGTTAACGTTCAACTTTATATACCCTTGCGGTTAAAGTGAAACTTGATCAGTGATCTACTGATTTGGGTTGTTCAAAGCACACTTTAACAATTGCTATACAAAAGAACGTATTTTTATTACTGTATGCTAAACTCGCGATAGCGTACAGGTTAATTTGAGGGGTATTATTGTTATTATGGTTGTCTAATTATAATGATGGGCGTGGATAAAAGAAAACAGCGTCCTATAGCTGCCTTACGAAATGAAAACGGTGAAAACGTTTGTGTATTATCAAAATTGTAAATGAAAGCCAGGTTGTTTATTTACCCCCGGGGTATTTGTCAGTTTTCAAAATGAAATAGTGCGTTCAAGCTTGTTTATAAACCTAGAGTCCTTTTTGTCAGATGTATTTCCGAATTTGCGTGATATTAATATGGTCGTCTAATGATAATGATAAGCGTTGTGTAAAATAAAACACAGAGTCCTATAGCTGCCTTACGAAACCAATCGGTGTTAGTTTCAATTCACATATGTATTATCAAAATTGGTAATGAAAGTCAGCTGGTTTATTTAACCCCAAGCAATTGTCCATTTTCAAAAACGAAATAGTGCGCCCAACCTTGTTTGTAAATCTAAAGCCCCTTCTGTCATCGATATTTCTGACGAGACTTTCCTTGTATGTAAAATAATATAACAGTCTGATTTCAAGTTTTTTTATATATTTGTTGTCGTATAGGCGTTTTTAACTAATTTAAATGTATAATGTATTTTTAGTACTGTACTCAAAACCCTACAAAAGTGTTGTGTATTGTTGTGTTGTTGTGTTGCCGTATAGGCGTTAGGGCCCCTTGTTAGAATACAATTTCAAATTGACCTGACAAGGGGCGACGACCTTAGAACAAGTTACGGAGTCCTGAAACTGTCTTATGAGTTAGTATGAGGACACCCTTACTAGAATATAATCTCAAATTTTCCGCAAAAACAAAAATAGCCTCCAAGATGACCGACAAAACAAGTTAACTTATACAATTTAATTATGACTCATAATTAAAAGCAAACTGCCTGCTGAATTTTGGGGCAAAGACCCGAGAGCAGGTTCCGAAGACCCATACCTCCTTTACAAGTTAGAATTAGGGCCCCTTACTGGAATACAAATTCAAAGTCTCCGCCATAACCTGCAGACTTAAATACAAATTCAAATTTACCGCCAAAGAGCCCCGGACAGGGGGGCTAACCCCCGAAAGCAAGTTGCGAAGCCCTAGACCCGACTTATAAGTTAGCATTAGGCCGCAGTATTAAAATACAAATTTAAATTTCTTGACAAGGGATTCACGATAATGGGCAAAGGCTCCCGAATAAGTTCCGATCTTTATAAGAAGGGCGAAGCCCCGAAAGGAAGTTGCGAAGCTCTATACCTGTCTTACAAGTTGGCATTAGGCCCCCTTATTAGAATACAAATTCAAGTTTCCCACCGTAACCAATCAGAATGCAGAGATTTAGTCGTGCAATCAGAGCACAGAGGCTGAGTAGTGGGGCTAAGGACCAATCAGAAGCCAGATGGGCGAGCACTTGCACAACTAATCAAGTAAAAGGAATGGGTGTGGTCTAGCCTTACCCCTCCTTAATAAAGCCATAAGGGCCTTATCTAGTCTTATCCCCTCTTTAACACATCCAAAATGGCTTAGTCAACCCCCAAGGCCACCAATCAAAACACTGTATGTACGCACATTTGCCTACATTCCAGGGGCTGAGGCCTTAATTAGGGGTGAAAATGTAATGTGATTATCCCCACGCCCGTCCCTGTGCCCCTAAACCTAGGGTAAACTAACAAAAAAGGCTCCTAATACATCCAAAAAAGCCTTAATTAAGGGTAAAAATGCCACCAGCGGGGTAAAAATTCCATCAAAGGGTTGAAAATCGCCCCTGCAAAAAAGCAGCCCTACCATCAAAGGTCACTAACTAGGGGTAAAACGTCATCAAGGGGTTGAAAAGGTCCCCGAAAAGAAACCAACTCCACTCTCAAAATTTTTGTTCATAAATAAAGATTTTCAATGTGGCGCATCCAAATGGACGTCCAAAAAAATATATTGCAAACTGTCGGGTACAAAATAATGTCCAATAACGTAGTTATAAAATATGACCACTTTTTTCAACGAAATCAGTTAGAAAATAGCTATTTATATAAGAGTGTTTTTTGCAGTAGATGTGACGATTTGTCAAACACTTCGTGTGCAAAAAACAAGCAATCTTCACCGTGTTTTACACAAGCTTTTTTGTAATTTAGTCATTGTGGAAAATTATCACACATTCCATACGTTTTATAATGAAATGTAGAAATTTGATTGTTACTATAGAGATGGTGAGTATTAATTAGGAAACACTTGTGTATTTTTGACACTTGTGACAATTAACTCGTATTGCACTTGAGGCACTTACAACTCTTTTGACCGGTGACGTGACCTTGTAACTTGTTACAGTTGTGAGATGGTCAGTGATGTCCGACCACCGCTTATTGTCTTTAGATCATTCTAGAGCCAATAGTATCATTGGAATCCAGACACTCATTAATGGGTGCGGTGTCTATAGAATAAAAAATAAACGGTAGGATCTACATATTTTACTTTACACAAACAATGCGTTTTAACGGCCGTCTGTACAGTCTACATTTACAGAAATAGTAGACAGTCATTTATTTTTTCTATCATAGAAGTCTCACGGGTTTTGTGTTGTACGTTGAACAAAATTACTAATATGGCACGTGTACCCGTTACAGACCGTTCATTACTTACTATGCCATATCTGCAGAACACTAAGAAAAGCATCTACCATGAAGTTACTACATATTCCCTTTGCAAGCTCCTACAGAAAGAATTATATGTTTTACAAAGTATTTTATAGTAAATGTTTCTAAACGTTTAATTACATGAAGCTTTACAGTTGATTTATCATGTGTTACATTATTTAGAATATGTGCAATAACGTAAAAGAAATAATTTATAGTTTGATAAGAAATTTGTCTACCACGTACAATATAAAATGAATCCGTAATATTTGAATATATCAGGCATATCAATCTAACAAATACGATTTAAACTTCATACGAAAAACCTTTATAAAGTAAAATTGCCCAATCTTTAAATTATCCTTAAAAAAAATTTCGATGCAAAGTAAATAGCTCTAAAAAAATCTTTAAAAAAGGTCTCTATTTTTTTCATAAGTTGAATCGTTTTGGAAATACATAAAAATGCGCTTTGGTCCCTTCCATAAAGCACCTATGAACCAATCTTAACCAAATTTGGACAGATCCTAAATATTTAAGTAGAAACCATAAAGGGGGATTTTAAATTATACAATCTAAACGTTTCGATAACACATAAGTTATCTTCGTCAGTAGTAATATTTTGATGTGATGTTTGGATTTGTGAATGCTTCTATCATTTTCAAATTGAAGTTTTTCACAGCTTTACACTTACATCATAACTCGATTAAATTTTGTTAAATGTGTTTTTTGGCTGACAAATCTCATTGTTAGCTTTCGTCGTAGAGAGTGTTCTGGTTTGTCATCTTTGAGGCAGTTTAACAATATTTAATTTTTATCACCTAGTTATTCTTTACTAAGATTTTATAGTTGGCTTTATATGTTTCTCAAACTGTTATATTAATAGCAGGCTTATGTTTATGTTTTAATTTTTCAAATTTGACAAAATTGTTTACATCTTTAACAATTTTTAACAAATATTATTACTGACGAAGATAACTGTAAGTGTTATCGAAACGTTTAGATTGTATAATTTAAAATACACCATTAAAAACCCCAAAAAAGATAAGTATTTTATTATGAGTGTTAATGGTGAAAGTTAACATTTTCATATCTAAAGGGGGAGTTTAAATATAATCGGAAGGATGTGATATTTTTGAAATTCTACTTTTAAGACATTTAATTGTATTAATTTTTTGAGATGTACAATGTATGAACAAATATTTATGCAGCATATTCACAACATGTAGATTTCCCACCGAGGAATCAATAATATCAATGGAAGTCGAATTACTTCTGAATTGGAAATTGGATCAGTTGAAAGAAAATACATTAAATGTGAGTCTATAAATCTTATTTATTTGAGGTTACGTTGAACACTATTAAAATTCATCAAATGTCCATTTATGTAAAGGATGCAAGTTAATTGTATACTGGTCTGGAAATAGTCCAACTACTTATTGATTTTATAGTGATTCAATATTATTTTAAGAGAGAAAAGATGCGTGCGCGCGTGGGCGTACGCGTGCGGTGCGTGCGTGCGTGCGTGCGTGTGTGTGGTGATTCATACATAATTGAAACAGGGATTTAACATGGGATTTTTTTTGCGGAAATTTGTTCCCCCTATCATTTTACAGCAAAATTATAAATAAATATTTTTTTCAAAATATTAAACTGGTATTATTACCGTCTATAGTTTTCAAATTTCGTAACCGTTTCCCTTAGAAAAAATAAAAAACACCGGAAAATCAACAAATTTATTATCAACTCTAGTCATGAAATTAATTTTTAATTTGGGAAGATAAAATTACAAGTTGATAATAAATTAAGCCATGTGTTCGAATAAGTGACCGTTTACAGCTGAATAATATCCTAACCGGTCATAAAATTCACATCTCACGTCCGCTAGTTGTTAAGCAGGTATTGTGTTACATTCTCGAAATATACCATCTTTTTGTGAATTCAAACCAACGTATTGTCCCTGGTTATTGTACAGTTTATTATGTAGGCGGATACACAAGAATAACCGTTTGGAGACATATCCGGCTATCGGACTAGCCAATGACCCGTACCACCTCATCCAATCCACTTGTTGGGACATGTACTTTCCAAATAATTCCTCACAAGCGTCCATCATGTTGAAACCATTCATTATGGTCTACGTTAAGCTCTTCTAAAGCTGGTACAACTTAAGTTTGCAATCAATCAAAATACTTCTCAGCAGTGAGGGATCCTTCAATAAAAAATAGACTGATAGTTAAGGGGCTTACTATTCCTGTCCAAACATTAACTGTTTGCCGGTACCGAATGTGGTTGTGAACTGTTAAATCTACTTACTTTACAGTATCTATGATTTTGACAGTTCCGTGCGTATAAAATGAAGATTCGTCAGTAAATAGTATTTGTGGCACAACGTTTCTTCTTACTTCGACGTCTTTATTACATTTGCACTTAATCTCAACACTTCCTGTTTCTTCGAAGTTATGAACGATCCGATACCTTTACAGGGAATTTGCCGTTCCGTATAAAGCGCCAAAAAAAATCTCTGCTACTATTCAATGAATTTCCAGAATAAAACCATTTTATAAAAGATGCAATGCGTGATGAACTGACAGTGCAATCGAAAATTGCATGTGACAGTGACAGATAATGCATTGCTAGAGTTAATATAAACGTCTTAATTTTCCAGTGTTCTTTGCGTTCTTTTATTTAACTCATACTGTTGGTTGTATGCGTCAAAAATTGTAATCGATGTTTAAACCACTTTTACAAGTCCATTCAACTTAAAATTCTCCAAAATTATGTATTCCCGATGACAATACAATCTTTTAACACTTACGGTTCATAAAAATGCTTAATCAAGCTGTGATTAGCGTAAGTGCAGTTGTCAAAGGTTTAAATATCAGTTTCAATACCAAACTGACAGAGCACTTATGGTCTAATGTTAACACGATCGCCTGCCACCCGATCGGTTGCGGGTTCGATTCCCAGCCAATGCAACTTTTTCTTTAACTATCAAAAAACTTCAGTTTGGCATTGTTGACCGTACAAATTACTTCATTTTTAAAATACCTTTTATATGAGAAATAATCTAATGTCAGTCATTACTATTATCCTTATGAACATAAATTTCATAATTTGTTCAGTTAAATTAAAAATACTCTACATGAATTTATAAGTGTTTATTAATAAAATTAATAATTAACTTGTTAAGCTTTGGTTATAAATTTCATTTCATTGGCATAGAAAAAAAAATCAATTTCAATCATTTTCACACGGACATACCTACTTAATGAAAATTAGAATTTAAAAAAACCGTTATTTCTAAATTAACTCGTAACTAATTATTTTAAACAAATTATGAATGAATTAAATCATAGATCTTGGATAAAAAAAAGATGTAGAGTGGTTGACAAAACGATTTAAATATTTGGCAAGACTAAGAAGTAGAAAATAATACTATGAAAAAAGGAACTTTTTTAAAAAGTACGCTTTTATTTACGCGTAGAAAGTGCACCAAAAGGAGAACATTTTGTTTCTTTGCATCAAAATATAAATCTTCACGACTAAAAATATAAGCGTGGGGCGCTCATATTATAAACATGGGACGGAGAGAAATGAATTATGATGCGTGCTCCATGCTTTTATTTTTAGTCGTAAAGATTTTTGGTCACATTCTGGCGAAAAGAATAAAATGTGCTTTTTTAAAAAGTTTCTTTTTCCACAGCATTATTTTTAAGGAAATGATTGCAAATTGTGAAAAAGTATGCACCGTAATAATTCCAGTTTAATATTTTGAAAGAAAAACAAACTAGGAGATTGCAGTAATCTCCACAATTATCGCACTATTTCCATTCTTCCAACATTTTCGAAAGTATTTGAGGTGGTAATGTATGAACAAATTTCTAAATATTTTGAAAGGAATAGTTTTTTTGTTGAAAGTCAATTTGGTTTTAGATAAAAGTGCCGCACCGCTGATGCTGCAATCAGTCGTTGTTAATTCTTTGAAGTGCCTTGATAATATTGTGTATCGAGTTCTTCTTAAAAAATTGAAGGAAATATATTCGATGCAACAAGCGTATCTTTAATTAAATCTTATCTGGATAATAGGAGCCAAGCTGTAAAAAATGAAAGGAGTTACTTCCGAATTTTTAAGATACTACTAGTTGATTACATTATGCTAATAACACAACGTTGCTCATGTTAACAACATCAAAAGCGTCATTGAAGAAGCAAATAGAGCGTTGCTATTAGCTGAGGGCTGGTGTAACTCCTATAGGTTGAATTTAAATTGTAATAAAGCTATACAAGTGTTAATCACATTAAGGCACCATAATTTCGTCAACCCATGTTACGCAAATTTTTTAGGTATTAACATCGATCCTAAACTTACTTTCAATCAGCATACAAACAAAATTGGTAACATAATTAGTCGTAATATTTATCTTTTGCTCCGTCTATCGGATAGTATTTCCACCAATATATTACGGTTGCTATTTTTATTGGTAAATGAAACTCATTTGTATTACTACAATATAATATGGGATAAATGTCCCAGTTCGATTCGATTGTTTGCTCTGCGAGGTCGAGTTATCAGAGTTACAGAGAATTTTGTATACCAAGGGGTAAACTAGCGAATACTGCTTACATATCTGATGTGCATAGTTACAAAACTCGTAAATGTAATGATATAAATTTTACATATATAAATTAGGCAAACACACACAAGCTTTTTAAGCATTTCTTTTAAACTTTTTAATTTATTACTTACCCAGATAGACTAGAAGGCTGCCCTTCAACGTATTCAAAATAAAATTAAAAACATTTCTCACTAAGAATGTATTTTATAGCATTAGTGAGTTAGAAAATAGTAATTTTAATTTAAGAGAACCGTTGTTAGTAATTTGTACTATAGATTTGACTTCTGTAAATGTGTCCAATATGATTTTTTTTTATTTGTTAGTATGCTCATGCTTATGGTTAGTATTTACTTATTTATAGCTTATATATCTTATTCGTGGACTGTTCAGGAGTCCTTCTCTTCTTCAGCCCTGGTCAATCCATGTTTGTTGGTGTTGCGATGTTTTGTGTTATTGTATAGTTTACAATCATGAGATGTGCTTATTTTTGGTGTAAAAAAAAGAAAAAAGGATTATTTATTTAATATTTAATTGTTCGTTAACTGGCTTAAATGTGTGTCTTGTTAAGTGGGGTGTAGTGTGCTTAGTGTGATTATTAGATTCGTCGTTCGGTTTCTTGCTGGGTCGTCATCGAATAGACGAGGGGATGCGGAGGGCATATGGAATGTTGCCCAGGGAATCTTCTACCTCCTCGGGGAGGTCGTCTAGGAGTTGTGTAAGGATCGCGGGGAGATGTTTGAATTTTAATTTAGGTTTTCTTCGTGGGAATTGGGGAAAACGGTAGTTGTGCGGTGTGATAAGGATTTCTTTGCTAGGGATAGTGTCGCCGAAGATTCTTTTATGTGCAAAGTTTTCTGTAGTGTTTGGATTCTGTGAGTGATGGTTGGTATGGTTGCGTGTTGTATTGTGAGGTGGCTAGGGTACCTGAGAGGTAATCTGTGTATGCGTCTGAGGATACGGCGTTTACAGGAGGCGATGGAGGAAAGGTGATTAGGGTTTATATTAGTGTGTATTGCTGATCGGAAATCCATAACAGGGCGGATGTATGTTTTATAAGTGTTATGGGGTGGCAACATGTGATTCTACCCCGGAGGGCGCCCAATAGGTTTGCGCGGTTCCTAATTCTATTGAGTGTTTTTTTAACATCGGGGAGACAATTGAGGGTTCTAGTAAAGAGGAGTGGGAGTCTTTCTTGATTTAGGATGAGGAAAACATTTCTGGAGGCTAGCTTTGGGAACTTATCCTTAGAGTAATTAGGATGGCGGAAGAGGACGGTTTGGGTTTTGGTGGGATTGACGGAGACTCTCCACTGGTTAGCCCCTTTGGAGAAGTTCCGCAGGGTTTTCTATATGAGGCGGGAGACCGTTTCGCTGTTTCGATTAACCGTCCAAAAGGCGGTGTCATCCGCAAACTCTGCAACGACTACTCCGGTTTGTGTGACTTCGGGAATGTCGGATGCAAAGATAGTGTGTAGGATCGGGGCTAAGGCAGAGCCTTGCGGTAGGCCTGCTGTAGGTTGAAAAGGATCAGAGTAGGTTTTCCTACTTTGACTCGAACTGACCGATTGGTCAGGTACGAGAATAGGAGTTTGGAGAAGAGTTCGGGTATATTGAGGTTACGGATCTTGTGCAGGAGGCCGGCGTGCCAAACCCTGTCGAATGCTTGCTTAATGTCCAGAAACACAGCCAGATTGCATTGCTTGTGATTAAATGCCCTGGTGGTCTCTGTAAGCAGCTTCAACAAGGGATCGTGACACGTTCGGTTGAGACGGAAGTCGAATTGGCTGTTGGGAAGAAGATCGTTGAATTCTAGGTGGTCCCTTAGTTGCCTAGTTAGAATCTACTCAAAGCATTTTCTGAGGCAACACAGGAGGGAAATGGGTCTATAGGAGGAGGGTGAGGTTAGGTCAGCGTGGAGTTTTAGTATCATGACGGTGGAGGCCGATTTTCAGCCCGTCGGGAAGTGAGAGAGGGTTAAGCATAAATGTCGGAAAGTATACGGAGGGCTGGGTCAGGTAGGTGCCAGTGGATTTTCCTATTTAGGCCGTTATGACCTGGGGCTAAATTTTTCCCTTTTTTGAAATATGTTTGGACCTGGTCGGGCGTGATAGGGGCATAAAAAGGACTCTCGTTATCGAGTTGGGTTTCAGGAAGGTTAGAGTTGCGAAATTCTTCAAGGCGACCCTCGAGTAGTGCCTTGAACCGGTTATCAAACTGGGGATCATCTGGAGATTGAAAAATGGAGTGAAGGTGGTGACCAAAGAAATCGGTCTTTTCTTGGTCAGAGGAGATTATGTTGCCCTGAATGTCGGTTAGGTGGGATTTTGGGTTTACTTTTCTTCTGGTCAGTCTATCTAACTGTTACCTGAAGAGTTTACCATTTCTATAATCTAGCTGGGAAGTGGCTTTAGTCCAGGAGTCTTCAAAGTGTTTATTGGTTACTCGCCTGATTATGGCATTATGGTGATTGTATTCGGTCTTGAGAGCCGGATTCCTGGATCGCAAAAATTGACGATATATTCGTATTTTCTCTTTAATCCAGTTCACAATGTGCTGTGTGAGCGATTTGCGGGAGATGTCGATGTTTTTAATGGAATTGAGATTTCGACCGCTTCCGTAATTACGGAAGTTAGGTCACTAATGGCACTCTCGAAATCTTGGGTTCGGAAACTATGATATGGTCTACTATAGAGGCAACTAAATGTTCGAAATAGGTTGGTTGAGTGTTGGAGATTCGCAGGAGTGGCAACTGCAATAGAGCGGACGATAGCCTGTTACCTTTGCCATCCGTTGCGGTATCTCCGAATTGGGCGTGGCGGGCGTTGAAGTCACCTAGGATAACAGTATTAGGGAGGCTAGAAGCGTAGATTAAAAGATCATCTGATAATGTGTTTGGACCTGGCGGGTTGTAATAGGAAATAAATACTATGGGAGTGGCAAAGTGCACCGTTTCAGCAACGCATTCGAGATTCTGTAAGCGCGCCGGTAGTTGAAAAGGAGTCGAGGGGAAGCAGTTTTTAGTTAATAGGGCGGTTCCATGTTGGCTATTGTTCGAATAAGTGTGAAAGATGTTGAAATTAAGGGTAATCTAGGTATAAGCTTTGTTTCGGTGATGGAGAGGATGTGAATATTGTGGGGGTGTAAAAAGTGTTTGATTAAGGGACGTTTCCGACGCACGCCTCTGACATTAACGGCCCTACTATGATATTCATTGAGAAGGAGTTAAGGATTGGGTTGGCGGATTACGGCTACCTTCATCCGGGTACCTGATAGGCAGACGTTGATACGCCGTTGGAAAAGGTTTTGGGGGAGAGAGTCAAGGGAGCGAAGAACCATGTCCTGTCGGTCAGGGAACACCCGAAAAAAGGAGTGTGTAAGTATTTGCAGGAAGTCCTTAATGGAAAGGGGGTCGGTATCGGGAGTGGGCTTGAGGTGGGCGGTGTCCTCCGAGTCGGACTCTTCGGAAGACAGGATGTGTTGAAGGGATGCCATCTTCGATGGGGAACTGGGAGGTTCCCGTCGTTTTCGGCATTTAAAGGAATAGGTAGGTTGAGCATCCCCACCTACGTGCAGGTAGAACTATATTTTGGGAGAGGTTGTGGTATAAGGGAAGGTTCGCAACGGTAGTATCTATCGAACATGACGACACCGCGTGCGAGGAGGTATTCTAGGGTGGTTTGGGAAGGAGTTATGATGCCGACTTGGAGAGTTGGGGTCGATCGCATCCAGGAGCTCTTGGGCTAGGATGTCCTTATCTACGTGGCGAATCACACAGGAGAAGGAGGAAGCTCTAGGAGTGGAGTTAGGTAAACGGAGACCGGAGAGTTGGGTGAGGGTGACGGAAGGATCACCGAATGGTGTCGCAGCCTAAGCTGCACACCATCCGGCAAGGGAGGGGCGATCTCTAAAGGACTGGTATGGTTGTGGTTAAATGTCAAGTTCAGCCAGGGAAAGTTAAGGGATTTTACGGAATTAAAAAGGGATTTCTGGGTTGTAATGGATTTTGGGATATTGCGGATGCAATACCTCGAGGATTGGGAGCGGGTGGGTTCAAGATTAGAGGAAGTGGGTAAAAGGGCGGGTTTGTGTGCGGTTTTCTATGTGTGTGCGGGTTTGTGTGCTTTTTTGGAGGCGGTGGAACGTGTTGATGAGGTGGAAATAGACGAAGCGTTTGAGTGGGAGAGTGTGCGTAAGGAGGGTGGTGGCGAGGCGAGGGTGTATGCGTATGTGTGTGGGGTGAGTGTCGGTGTAGGTGGATGGGCGACGTCGAGGGTTGGGGATACCACCGTTACGGTAGCTCGGTGGCGAACTCCGAAGCAGCGAAGATTACGATGCCGGAACGACAAGCGTAAAAACGCTAAGTTCTTTTTTGGAAATGAAGAGATTTGTAAAAAATATCACAAAAACTTACGCGAGAAGAGGCTTACGTTCGATACCGAGGTTCGGACTGCCCTGCCCCTGCCCTGTTCATTACGCTTGAATTATATATAATATATATATATATATATATATATATATATATATATATATATATATATATATATATATATACCCTACTTTATGAGGAGAATGGCGTCTTTACTACGGTGGCGTAGTACTGCACATTAAGATATTTTCAGTTTTTATTGTGTTTGTGATACCGGTGACCATTGAAACTGTTGATATACTATTTTTGTTGCTAATAATAATCACGTCTCCGGATTTTTAATAACTATTCTGAAAATTCATTTTCACTGGAATATAACCTCAACCATAATTTTAATTATTAATAATACTAATGCAATAATTACATTTCTAGTAAATTATAAATAACTTAGAAGTTATTACAAGTTAAGTAATTCACTTTGAAGTTGTTAAAGGCGTTGATAAAGGTCCTTATGAAAAATTTAGCAACGACATTATTAATTAGCAACATAATTCAGTATATCATAACAATTTCATTGGTCACTGGTATCAGTAACACGATAAGAACTCAAAATTTCTGAATGTGCAGTATGATTTACATATGTACAGGGTGTGCAAATAGTATCGCACCAAATGGGATGATGTAGAAACGGTTTGACATTTAGAGGGGTTAAATAACACATATATACCCACATTTTGATATGAGTTTCATTTGTTTTGTGCAACTGGTATTTGTCAGAGGCAGCCATCTTGAATTTTTTTAAATGGCAACCTAGGTTGAGTTTGGTGTCATTTGACAGGTAATTGATTTAGCACGGTATATCCTAAGCTTGTTTATTCTAAAACTAAAATATTAAACAAATAGTTCAAGTGAATAAAACAAAAGAACTGAACAAGAAAATTGAGTTACTTAATTGATGAAAATCACAACAACTGCTCAAATTGTTGTCCATTCACTTCATGACAATATCTAAGTCTATCAACAAAAGCACCCAATGCATTCTGCAGATATGCCGGAGGAATGTTTGTGATCGCAATTCTAATTCGAGCTTCTAATTCATCTAATGTTTGGCCTATTAAATAAATAAATGAACACACTTATTTCCACAGAAACCAAACCGTATTTTAAATGCGACTCTACATGAGAAAAGTAAGCTTATGATAATATCGTATTGTAGTATTTACTATCAGTTCGAATTATAAAAGCGATAAAGAGTATTAGAAATTGTTAAAATTGATTGATCAGTAGAGAACACAGAAATGCTACATTTGAATAAAATTTTTGTATAAGTTGTACTTATTTACAGTCCTTTGTTCAGAAAATGTTCCCTCTACAAAGTTAATTTGTCTTTTTAATGTTCTTCACTGTCAAATGACACCAATTTAAAAAAATTCAAAATGGCTGCCTCTGACAAACACCAGTCGCACAAAACAAACGAAACATATCAAAATATGGGTATTTATGTATGTTTTAACCCCACCAAATGTCAAATCTAAATGTCAAACCGTTTCTACATAATCCCATTTGGTGCAGTACTATTTGCACACCCTATATAATTCTAGCATAACAATGCATATATACAGTGAGTTTTTAGTGCATATTTGCTCTGTAGCGCCATAGCTACTTATCAGAGAAAAATGTGTGCTATCCCAGGTTGTTGGTATCATTTTTTTGGCGTGTTCTAATAATAACTGTGAATGTACAGTGTTCTATATCTCTTGCACAGCAACTAACTTTCTTATTTTAAATGGAACACCCTACATATATTTTTTGAAGTTCGGAAAGAGCGAAAATTTTGAGTCAAAAACATGTGTCATATCCTATGCTAAACCCTAAGATATTGGAGATATTTAACATAATAAGAGAAAAATTACGGGTGCGAAGATCTCGAAGGAGTCTTACTTTTTTTTTTCATATGGTATATCTGAATTTAATTTTTGCCACAGTGTAAGAACATAGAGTCGTCTAACTTCTGTAATGAAAATAGAATGGAAAATAATATACCAAGTGTTACATTCTCCACGCCACGTTTAGCTAACTTTAAACTGCGAAGACTTTCTTTAAAATAGAACACCCTGTATTTTTTTATGCCCAGTTATCTAAAACTAAATTATCTTTTTTCTGGTATAGCCATTGCAGTTTTTGAGATATTTGCAATTTTCTTTCCAGCAAAATGATTTACAAGGATTTTGCTCAAAAATTGTACAGAACAGAATCTTAATTAAAAATTACCGCGAAGAAAAATTGTGAGCTAATTTCCACAGAAAAATTGGACATTGGAACTGTAGGAATATTTTTAAAACATCTAAGCGAGAAAAATGGGTCTATTGAACATAAAAGAGAAGAGGAAGGAAGCGAAGTTCGAGAACTGAAGAAAATATTGATAGGGTAAGGGTTATTATCAGAAATTTTCAACCTGGCCAAGCTATCGGAACTAGGAAAATCGCAAAAATAACTGGGATTTCGCGTACGTCAGTTCAAAGAATCATTAAAGAAGACTGCTATCTTAAAATGTTTAAAAAAGTCTACTTTCCAAAACTTACTGGTAAAGTAAGAGAAAAACGATTGGAAAGATGTAATTTATTGCTAAGAAGGTTTTGTTCTCGTCAAGATATTAGAAAAATAGGGTTTTCTGAAGAAAAAATGTTTTATTTAAGGCCACGTAAAAATACCCAAAATGGCATGTTCGCTGACGTACAATTTAAGAAAGAAATCCCATTAGAGCATCTTTTAATTGAAAAAAGTCATTTCTCAACAGGTGTTATAGTGTCTGTGGCAGTATGCATGTTGGGAAAATCCAGCCTATTATGTATTGATGCAGGAGTAAAACTTAATTCACAAACATACCAACAATAAATTTTGCAGCGCCTATTACCTGAAATTGCGAAGTTGCGACAATTACACTCTCCAACAAGATGGTGCTCCGTCGCACAATTCCCGCAGTACAAGGATGCACTTAAATGAAAAGTGCCCGGATTATATTGAGCCAGAGATGTGGCCACCGAACAGTCCAAAATTAAATTCTGTTGATTATTCAATTTGGGGAATTTTCGAACAAAATGTGTATGAAGGACAACAATTTGAAACCATCGAGCAGCTCAAAGAAAGATTGCAGTTTGTTAACATTATGAACAGGGTACAATAAATGGGACTATCGATTTAAGGCGCAGACGAATACATATGCATATATAGATTGGAAGGTAATAATCGAAACGGAAACGACACACGGTATTTCAAATTTCACATTAAATGTAGTAAAGGTATAAGTATATTTCAAATCCATAACTGAAATCATAGAAATCGAATAAATCAAATTAATCATTGTTTTCACAGCTATAATGTGCTACATAGCTTATAAATTGCGTTTCAATAATGATAATAATTACGCACGCAAATTATTATAAAAATTAAAGGCCGTTTAATCTTAATAAACACGGCGACAATTAACCTGTATTTATTGAAATTCTGGACATTTTTGATTTGTGGTACTTATGTCATTGTTAAAAAAAATAGGCACTGAAAACAGAAATCGTTTAATAAATACACGTTAAGAAGACGATTAACCTACGTTTATTAAAACTTCTAACTTTTTCGTTTAACCAACCAAAATAATTTTGTTTGGTTCGGTTTATATGTGCAGAGATTATAATTAGTGAAGTCGTGCTAGTATGGCGGTGTTATACATACTTATGTTCAAGATTGTCTTTTTAAAACTGCATTTATATTTTAAAAGATTTAATCAACAACTGTAAATATGTATACTGATTCCCACTTACACATAATTTTTGAATATTTCCCTTACCTTTATCTATAATCGTTATAATATATAATAATTAAAAGTACAAAAAAAAGTTGTAATATGGGTAGGTATAATAATTCTGGGTAAACACGGGTACTAATCCCGTTTCATTGCATTAAAAGTCATATTTACATTTAGTGCATGTTAGAATGGATATAGACTCCAAATATGTATTGTAAATACTTTTTTTTACGCACTTAACTTCTTATTCGATTTTATTTATAACTTGCTTCATCATCACTAAGTCTGACATATGATGTATTAAATAAAGAATTAGTGTTCTCTCCCCTATTATTATACGACACATAAACAGGATTAACTCAATTTAAAGATGGTATTTCTGACCCTTGAAGACCTTTTAAAGCATTTCCGTTCGCGTATTGTTAAGACCCTTTTGGTTCTTGTAATATCACATCCTGTGATTATTTAAGTGCTGCTTAACCAGCCAATCGTAGCAATACATATCCTGTGTGCCCTCCTCAGTGAGAACATGTCACTTGAATATTTTGTACATTTTACCTAAAACTAATTATAGCCCACATAAAAAACAATAATAGATGGTTATATAGCGAATCAGTCAACAAGAATCGTTTCAAAATATTCCAAAATCAATATTGTACTTTTATTACCATATAAAATAAATTATGTCTACAGAATTTTGCCACTTTACAAAATATTTGATCTAAGAGAAACTTCTATGCAGAATATACACCACTAATCTCATTATACCAGGTCTTTACATGAGCATATGGTATTAAACGAAGTAATTGCAATTAAATATCGTATAACATAATAAAGTTGCTTTTCAAAATATTAGGGAACTATTGCCCAAGCCAAGATTAAGTATGGTAATACATCTGTATAATTTTGATTTACCATAAGATACAGTAGCTTACATTCATCTATCGAGAGTTATTACCCATTGAAAATTACAGTATTATAGAAAAGATAGGTTATCAATATGAAATAAAGCTGTACGTGGAGGTGGATTGTTGATATATCGCTAAATAAACAAATGTAATCCATTTATGAATTGACATAGAACAATTATGGGTTACGGTTATTAGTAGTGTACTTTATGTAGTGAGCACGTAAAGTCTGGAAATACACGAATAAAAATTTTCCTATTCGTTTTCCTAAAGATCGCATGGACTTGTCTATTTTATTTTTTGTCTTTGTATATTTTCTAAATATTTTCTGTTATACAGAGTGTCCCAAGAAACCAGAACAATGATATATAGAAAACGAATATTTTTAAAATGTAGATTAAAATTAGCACTTTAGCAAAGTACATACATGGGTTTGTTTTCTGGTTAGAGTTTTCAAGAGGTTAAGGGGTCCAAGGAGTGTTAGAATCGTTGGGATAACGTGCACTAATTTGGTCAGCCCCAATTCAACCGGATTGCTTTATGTGTAAGCAATTTCTGTAAGTTGGATTCGTATTAGAAAAACTGGTTCAACATAGATTTCATCTTCACAACTGACTTTGGGTATCATCTTTAGAAGTGGTATTGAATACTTTCCTTGTAGATATAACTTAGTGCAGGTATCAAACTTATCATGAATCTATTTTTATCCGACAGCTTATAACTTGCAAGCTAGACATACTCATGTACTTTAGATATTACATTACAGAGAATTTAATCTTTTTGGTTCTATTTTTAGATCGTGGGAGTATACAGAAAATAGGTAACACAGTTATTCTGAAAGCTTTTTTGTAATTCACTTAATGCTGAATGTTAACAGCAATAAGCATGATTTTTACTTAATTTTTTATATTTTGGTGCCATCAGAATTTTGGTGGTAAGTTATTTTTTTCTCATTATATTTAAAACTAAAGCCTTTGCTTTTTTTAGGCACTTTTCAAGTATGCACTTTTTTTTTAAGTACTTACTTTTCAAGTATGCACTTTTTTTTAAGTACTTACTGTTTAAGTACGCACCTTTTTAATCACTTAATTTGTATACTTAATAATCTTTAATGGCACGTATAAGTCAATATTTTAATGTACTATTATTTTAAATGGCAAGTTTTACTTGAGTTACCTTTACAACGCAAGTTCTACATACTTTTACAAATAAATTTGGCGAATTAAACTTCAAGGAAATTCCATATTTTAAGGATAACTAAGCAAGACATTGACCTCACCATATGAACCATTCTGCTTCATAGTACCTGTAACAGTGTATATACAGAACCGTTAAAAGGTAAAGTTTTTTTTATAATTTAGTTTATGATTTCTGAATTTTTTTTCGTTTTCAAACATATTTTAAATAAACTTATGTATAACTTGTTATTTTATTTTTATTTGTGTTAATTTGTTTATAGTATTCGATAACTAGGTTTTGTTGTTCCTAGATAGATATATAAAAAAAAAGACAACATGGCGCTCGAGAATTTATTATTTTTTTCATAATTTATTGATAACATTTTTGGAATCAAGTGAAAATAATCAAGCAGAAAAGAAGCAACTAGCATTACAGGTAGGTTAACCAAACTCTAAATTAGAACCCACCCTTATATTCATCTACCGATGAGCCGACGGCAGTAGCGATTATTAAAAGGTAATTTTTTATATTAATTAAATTATTTGATCAATTACGAATGGTATATTACATCATCGCTTTTTTATTTAATGTTATAAGTTGGCCCAGTTTATACACTTGGAGCCGCTATTAACGTTACAATTTGACGCCTTTTAATAATTGTTGTTATACTTTGGCTTAAGTTAGGTTATAATATATATATATATATATATATATATATATATATATATATATATATATATATATATACTCTTGTTCTATCCTTATTTTCGCATAAGCGAAAACGTGATTATCCTAGATTTCCCTCATCTCAGATCACTTTTCGTTGTCAGTTTTGCGAGTACGAAATTTCTCTTTTTAAGTAGTATATTTTACCTACATGCTGTGTGTTTATCTGTGATATCACAGATAGTATACATGACCCTATTTTAATCCCACAGATTATAACTTGCAAGCTATCTAGACGTAAGTCATGCATTTTTGAATTTAAAATATCTGGTGTGGAACACCACACGACGTCTCAACCTACAAAATGGAAAGAATTGAAATAATTTTAATGACAATGTTTAATTATGCAACTTCTTTTATAAGTTAATTACGAAAATAGCAACATTGTAAAAACAGTTTCAATAATGTACGTCAACCAGACGTTTAAAACTTCACGTCAGACAGAGGTTAATAGACGCTAATTTAAAACTAAAAGAAATGAAACAATTTCAACTAGCCTTTCCCCCGCAAAATTTTGCGTTTGAAGTTAAATGTAATGATGATAACAAAACGCATAATAAATTAAATACAAACGTCTATATGTAACTAGACAATAATATTAGCGTCGGCTGCTAGACTTTTTCAAAAAAATTAAAACCTTAAAATAAAATTCTGGCTCATATAAAAAAAATCATCGAAATCCGTCTAGCTGTTGTCTCGCAATCTGCGTGACTTGAAAGTTACATTTATCCGACATAAGCACCCCCTTCAGTTGAGAGACACACTTTCACCTTAGACAAGATATGACTCAGTACTTCTCTGAGGTGAGAACCAACAGTATGAATATAAACTAACCCTTTTAGGAGTTAGTTAGCCAAGATATGAATCCCCTTTAACTGAGAAACAAACGCTCGCCTTAGCCAAAGTCAACCCTCAGTGTCGATGACAGTCCACTTTATCGAATACTAAGCATACGTAATCAGCTTGACATAAAATATTCGACAATTTTTAGTAGTACAAAACAGTCAAATGTTACCGTAATAATTAATGCCTTCTCAGGCAATTTTCTGTCTATACAACGGGTTTCAAAGTTAACATAAAAAATTTGAATTTTTAGGCTCAGTATGCAGACATTTAGAAATTATTCAAGAGGTTATAACCTGCAAGCTGTCTAGACATGAGTCATACATTTATTTAAGTAATCTTGTTTTCAAGGTTTATTTTTATTTAGTAATGTGTTTCTTGACTAAGAGACAATAGGTCATGTGGAGATTGTTTCTTAGCTAGAACAATAGAAACAGGCGTTTCGACACTTGCTTATATCTACCGAGATAAGAACCAGCCATTTAACTGAGAAACACCTTCAGTCAAAACCAGCTCCTTATTAGTGGAGTTAGAGTAGCAAACAACCTATATATGGAACAAGCCCTTTCAAAGGTATCGTAACGAGGAAAGAAACCCTCACCTTAAATAAAATCAACAATTTAGTGTAATCATTTATCCGAGATAAGAAATCCCTTTATCAGAAAAATAGAAACGTTAGATGTAAATCCCCCTTTTTAGCGGACAGACAACTACCAGGGACAGGAACCCCTTCTATTGAAAAACTTACCCTTAGCCATACGTGTGCGTGTGAGTGTGTGTGTGTGTGTGTGTGTGTGTGTGTGTGTGTGTGTGTATGTGTGTGTGTATGTGTGTATGTGCGTGTGTGTGCGTGTGCGAATGTGTCTACAACTGTCTTTCTCTCTCTCTGTCTCTCTCTCTCTCTCTCTCTCTCTCTCTCTCTCTCTCTCTATATATATATATATATATATATATATATATATATATATATATATATATATATATATTATCAGTTTCAATAGGCATATTGTAAACAAGTTGTTTAAAGTAACCCCAAAAATTAAAATCCAATGGATTGAGATCCGGCGAACGGAGTGGCCATGTGTGGGATCTATCTCTAACTATCTAATAAGCAGGATATTGTTGATCCTAATCGTTTCTAACACGTACTGCAAAGCGAGGTGGGCCAGCGTCATGAATGAACCACATTAAAGCTCTCGTTCTTAATGGCAGTGATTCCATCAATTCTGGCAATTCATCAATAAGTCGATGGAGCAAGAAATATAGTCCAACTAAGGTATCTCCAATAATTCCTCCCCAAACATTGCACGAAAGTGGATGCAATGTTTGGATGTCCTTCGATGATACAATGAGGATTTTTATCCGCCCAGATATGGGTATCGTGCAAATTCGTAATGCCATCCCTCGAAAAATTCGCATCTGTAAATAAGATTATTTCCGAAAAATGTGGCACTAGTAGAGAATCTTGAAACCAGTTACAAAAATCAACTCGAGCTGGAAAACCTGGAGGAAACAAGGCTTACACTCTTTGTACATGATAAGGATAAGATACTCAATACTGTTTTGTTACTCACATTCAACTCGTTCCCGATACTTCTCGTACTAGTACCTTGAGATTCTTACACCTTGTTTAAAATCTCTTCCTCAAGTTGTGGGGTTCTAACTGCACGTGGACGGCCGCCTATTTTGCTTCCTCTAACCTGAGATGCAATCTTGTACACGTTTTCAGACATGATATTCGTCAATTAGAGAAACGTTTTGCATATAAACGTCTTTCCTCTCGCGTGTTTTTATTTGCTAAAGCGTACATAAAATGAATTTGAGCGATTTATTCATTAGTAAACTCAGCCATTATGAAGAGTATGTATGCAGTACAAATAAATTGGAAAACAATCCAAAAGGATATTTGTAAACTGTCCAACACGACACAAAACAGATGTCACGAATAAACCAATGTTGTTGCCATGCAACCAAGCAAAGCCTTCTCATATCATTTGAAACAACAAAATGATAAAAATACGAAAAATAACTCTTCATTCTACTTCCGTCTATAAACAAATTGGATAAATCAAAATATACAGTAACTAACTTGCCGCACAAAATTGTATTTTTCCACATCCCATATATATATATATATATATATATATATATATATATATATATATAACGTACAGTGTGTCCGAGATTCAGCATGCATGTATTGCTATATTCGTTAATATTGAAGATAGAATGTCGGTTAAATGGGGAAAGTTTTAGAGAATTTTATGGCTATCATCATGGTAAAATCAGATTTGAAGTAACTTTTTTTGTTTTTGAAATAATTGAAGAAAACAAAAATTGTGCATTTTCTACTACCCCCTGTAGCTCTTTTATTTGAAGTCTGACAACATTTTGATTTGTACATTATTATGACACTTTTAAAAGACAATTTTAAAAAAGTACCAAAATTTATCTACAGTCATTTGGTTTTGAAGTACATACACTAACTATTGTTTTTCATATGGACGCCATCTTGGATTTTTACATTATCGAATAGTATTTGTTATCACCTTTTCAGCGATGTATCACATGATACGAAAACTATCAAAAATTTAAACCCTTGCTAATTTATCTGTTTTTACTTACAAAATTTAATACATTTCTAACTCTTGTTTTTGGACGCTATTTGGATTTTTACATTATCAAATAATGGATTTTAACACCTCTTCTACAATGTATTACATGACATGAAAATGTAGAAAATGTGTGGAGTGTAGAGGGGGACATATCGAGCATGTTTTATGATAGTTACTATTATCGGTTTTGTTTTTATTTTAGTTATTAGAAATTACAATAATTAGGAATCTAACTGTACAAATTTTTCATTTATTAATCCATGCCTTCTCAAGGCCTACTATTTCAATTTTATATTTTTTAAATTTTTGATAGTTGGAAGTAAATTTTTCTGATTGTTTTTTAACTTAATCAGCCACGATTAACAACTTGATTAAATATATATATATATATATATATATATATATATATATATATATATATATATATATATATATAATTTTAATTGCGACTAAAATAAATTTTAACACCACAATGAATTATATGAAACAATAAAGATTAATTGCGTTAGTAAATTATAATGTATTTTACTACAACTTGTGCCATCATCAATTTAATGTGATAATTGCTGTTGATGCTATTAAAATAAATTGCCTCACCTAACATCTCAAGGGACAGGGTTCAATATAGTTTAGTAATTAAAAATAAAACATTAAACATTTATGTTTTGAAAAATAAATTCAATTGTGATCTTAATTAAATCTGGAATTGTGTATATTTTAATTTTATTTAAACACCTTTTATCATCTGCAAATATATCACATGTGAATTTCATTGACCTGAACATATGTGTTAATTTCATCATGACTGAACAATAACGTTAATATAATTTGGGCAAGTATCTCTCCTCTCTTAAAATAATATTGAATCACTATAAAATCAATAAGTAGTTGAACTATTTCCAGACCAGTATACAATTAACTTGCATCCTTTACATAAATGGGCATAAATGAATTTTAATTATGTTCAACGTAACCACAAATAAATAAGATTCGTAGACTCACATTTAATGTATTTTCTTTCAGATGATCCAATTTCCAATTCAGAAATAATTCGACATATTATTATTATTATTATTATTATTATTATTATTATTATTATTAATATTATTATTGATTCTTCGATGGAAGATCTACATTTTATGGATATGCTTTGTGTGTGCGTGTGTGCGTGCCTTGTGTGTGCTGACTGTTGTGTGCGTGTGTGCGTGTGCGTGTGTGCGTGTGCGTGAGTGACGTGTGTGGTGAGTGCTATGTGCGTTGTGCATATGTTGTGTGCGTATGTATGTATGCTATGTGATTGTGCGTATGGTGGTTTTGTGTAGTGTATGCGTTGTCGTAGTGTGCGTGTGTGTCGTGTGTCGATGTGCATGTGCGATGTTGACATGTGTGCGATGTATGTCGTTGTGTATGTTGTGTGATGTCGTGTAGTCTATGTCGTTGTGCGATGTAGTGTGTGTGTGTGCGTGTGTGCGTGTGTGCGTGTGTGCGTTGTGTGTGAGTCGTGTGTGTGTTGTGCGTGTGTGCGTGTGTGCGTGTGCGTGTGCGTATGTGTGTGTCGTGTGTGCGTGTGTGTGCGTATGTCGTGTGCGTGTGGTATGCGTGTGTGTACGTATGTGTCGTGTGTGGATGTGCGTATGTACTGTCGTTGTCGTATGTAGTGTGCGTTGTGACGTGTGTGCGTGTGCGTATGTGTGCGTTGTGTGTACTGTGCGTATGTGTGCGTGTGTACGTGTGCGTATGGTGCGTATGTGTGCGTACGTGCGTGTGTTGTGCGTGTGTCGTTGCGTAGTAGTAGCTGTGTACGTTGATTGTGCGTGTGTGTGTGTGCGTGTGTGCGTTGTGTGCTTGTTGTGCGTGTCGTATGTGTGCATGTGTGCGTGTGCGTTACGTATGTACGTGGTGTGCGTGTGTGCGTGTGCGTATGTGTGTGTGCGTGTGTACGTGTGTCGTATGTGCTGCGTGTGTGCGTGTTGTCGTAGTGTCGTTGTTATGCGTGTGCGTGTGCGTGTGTGCGTGTGCGTGTGTGTGCGTTGTACGTATGTGCGTGTGTGCGTGTGCGTGTGTGCTGTGTGTGCGTGTCGTGTGTACGCGTGTAGCGTGTGTGTGTGCGTGTGTGTGTCGTGGTGTGCGTGTGTGCTGTGTGCGTGTGTGCTGTGTGCGTGTGTGCGTGTGTGTGGTCGTGCGTGTGCGTGTGCGTGTGTGTGTGTGCGTGTGGTGCGTCGTGTGCGTGTGTGCGTATGTGCGTGTATGCGTGTGTGCGTGTGTGCGTGTGTGCGTGTGCGTGTGTGCGTGAGTGCGTGTGTGCGTGTGTGCGTGTGTGCGTGTGTGCGTGTGTGTCTGTGTCTGTGTCTGTGACGGTGTCCGTGTCCGTGTCCGTGTCAGTGTCCGTGTCCGTGTCCGTGTCCGTGTCCGCGTCCGCGTCCGCGTCCGCGTCTGCGTCTGCGTCTGCGGCAGCGTGGGGGTCTGCCGTCTGTGCGTGTCTTTGCGTGTCTGTGCGTGTTTGTGCGTGTCTTTGCGTGTCTGTGCGTGTCTGTGCGTGTCTGTGCGTGTCTGTGCGTGCTTGTGCGTGTCTGTGCGTGTCTGTGCGTGTCTATGCGTGTCTGAGCGTGTCTGTGCGTGTCTGTGCGTGTGTGTGCGTGTCTGTGCGTGTCTGTGCGTGTCTGTGCGTGTCTGTGCGTGTCTGTGCGTGTCTGTGCGTGTCTGTGCGTGTCTGTGCGTGTCTGTGCGTATCTGTGCGTGTCTGTGCGTGTCTGGGCGTGTCAGTGCATGTCTGTGCGTGTCTGTGCGTGTCTGTGCGTGACTGTGCGTGTCTGTGCGTGTCTGTGCGTGTCTGTGCGTGTCTGTGCGTGTCTGCGCGTGTCTGTGCGTGTCTGTGCGTGTCTGTGCGTGTCTGTGCGTGTCTGTGCGTGTCTGTGCGTGTCTGTGCGTGTCTGTGCGTGTCTGTGCGTGTCTGTGCGTGGCTGTGCGTGTCTGTGCGTGTTTTGCGTGTCTTTGGTGTCTGTGCGTGTCTGTGGTGTCTGTGCGTGTCTTGCGTGTCTTGCGTGCTGTGCGTGTCTGTGGTGTGTGTGTGTGAGTGTGGGTTGTGGTGTGTGGTGTGTGGTGTTGTAGTGTGTGAGGTGTGAGGTGTGTGGTGTGTTTGAGTGTGTGGTGTGTGAGTGTGAGTGTGGATGTTGTGGTGTCGTGGTGTGGTTTGTGAGTGTGTAGTTGTGGTGTGTAGTGTGTGTGGTGTGTGAGTGTGTGAGTGTGTGAGTGTGCGGGTGTGTGAGTGTGTGAGTGTGTGAGTGTGTGTGTGTGAGTGTGTGAGTGTGTGAGTGTGTGATGTGTGGGTGAGTGTGTGAGTGTGTGAGTGTGTGAGTGTGTGAGTGTGTGAGTGTGTGAGTGTGTGAGTGTGTGAGTGTGTGAGTGTGTGAGTGTGTGTGAGTGTGTGAGTGTGTGAGTGTTGTGTGTGAGTGTGTGAGTGTGTGTGTGAGTGTGTGGTGTGAGTGTGTGAGTGTGTGAGTGTGTGAGTGTGTGAGGTGTGTGTGTTGTGTAGTGTGTGAGTGTGTGAGTGTGTGGGTGTGTGTGTGTAAGTGTGTAGTGTGTGATGTGTGAGTGTGTGAGTGTGTGAGTGTGTGTGTGTGTGTGTGTGTGTGATGGTGTGAGTGTAGTGTAGTGTGTGAGGTGTGTGATGTGTGTGAGTGTGAGTGTGTGTGTGTGTGAGTGTGTGAGTGTGTGAGTGTGTGTGTGAGTGTGTGAGTGTGTGAGTGTGTGAGTGTGAGTGTGTGAGTGTGAGTGTGTGAGTGTGTGAGTGTGAGTGTGTGAGTGTGTGAGTGTGTGAGTTGTGAGTGTGTGAGTGTGTGTGTGTGTGTGTGAGGTGTGTGAGTGTGTGAATGTGTGAGTGTGTGAGTGTGTGTGTGAGTGAGTGAGTATGTGAGTTTGTGAGTGTGTGCGTGCACGTTTGTGCGTTATAGAGAGAAAGTTCGTGTAAGTGTGTGTTTGTGTGTGTGAATGTGTGTGGGATGTTTGGTGTGTGTGTGGCGTGTCTCGTGAGAGTGGTATGTGTGCGTGGCAGTAGCAACATTAAAAAATTTATAATACTTCGCAGTTTAATGACATAAATATTACTCTACCTTTCATGCTTCATCTTATCTCTCACACACATTTACTACGTAATATTTCCCAGGTTAATCTATAACATATAGAAAATAAAAGCTAACATCTACGTCTACAATTTTCTATAAAATGTTTAATTATTTAATGAATACAAGAATTCAAAACGATATAGCTGTTTCCTTTGATTTTGTTTTTTTTCTACGTGATTCTTTTCAAGCACTTCTAGAATCCACCTTCATAGTACTACTACTTTTACCATTTTTGTTAATGAAAATTTTTCATTTACTCTTTCAATATGTACATTTTGATAATACTATAATAAAATCAGATATTCACACTTCTTTTTCGTATGAACTTCTAAATCGGGACCTTCCGAAGAAATAAAAGTTTATTTCAAACTTAAGGTTTTCTGTACATTTGAGGCAAGCGTAAACTCAAAAATATGATGAAAAGTGATGAAAATTTATCAATAATTTTCAAGTATGAATTAGGTGATCAAAGATTGGACAGACGACTGCTATACAGCTAACATTAGCAAAGCACTAAGCCATCGGAGATCAATAAGAAATTCTATTATTTATTTCGTCAATAGGCTTTATTGATGTTTACCTAACACCTCATATGAAATAGTTTCTCACGGCTACACTTGTTACTTCTAGAATATCTTGCTTATACAGGTGTTTTATTCCTGTGGGGATATTTTTATTGAGTGAGTTCATCGTACCAACAACCACTTTCATTTGTTGATAATTTTGTTAACGTTAACGGATTTACTTCTACATAGTGTTAGAATTTTATTCTAACATTGAGATACGTACATACATACATGCACCTAAAAGAAAGATATCCTCATTGATTAAACGTTCAAAAACTTATCTCTCACCGAAAGAAAAGCAATACTTTGTATAATGTTTTGGTGCGGGCGCCTCCATGATCCACTCACGATGTAAGGGCTTGACGAACAACAAGAATATGTACCAATTTTATGAATTTGTGATAGTGATGTCGAGGGCTATTTCTGTAGATTCTTTGAAAATTTAAAGTCTTTCATAATAATTTACTTATGGTTAGATACATTACTAATTCACCCAATTATTATTTTTCTAGCATTACACCTGCAAGAATAACAAAAACAACTGCGCCACTACCATCAGCAGCAACAGCAGCAGCACCAGCAGCTGCACCACCTCTACTTCAATATGTCGAGGGAGATTTCCGTAGATTCTTCGAAAAGTAAGTACACTTTACATATTTAAATGTTTTCATAATAATTTACTTATGGATAGATACATTACTAATTTACTCAATTATTTTTCTAGCATTACACCTGCAACAACTGTAGTAGCATCATCACCATCACAGCAGCACCGCCACCACCTCCACTTCAATAGGGGGCAAATACTTTGATTAGGGAGGAGGGACATGAATCTCAGGGTTCCCTGTACCAAACTCAGGATCCAACCACCATTCAACAGTTCTGAAAAAAAATGTAAGGTTGTTGCAAAACATTCTAGATGACTACATAAACAGTGAGATACCGGGAGTGGAAAATGTGAGGCAACTAATAATTGAATTGGTTAACGCTAATAATTTTTTGGAAAATGTCGGCAAAACATAAGAGACACGCAGAACGTGCTTCATAGTATAGAACACTTGGATGTTTAGAAGTGTATTTATTTATTTATTTTTTAGTGTTACTAAATAGGTTTTTGAGAGCATTCTGCTGGATATATGTACGTAACTAAATGTTAGAATAAAAATATTTAATTTTTAAAAATTTTTAATTTTTCTTTTCTATTATTTGTGGTAAAATATTCCTAAGATCCTTCCACCCTTCAAGAAATCAAGTATGCTGAAAAAGCGAACTTCATTAAGAAAATTATTTGAAAACACATAAATACATTGTTAGTAAATTCAACCCTTAGAAATAAAATGTTCGTATAAAAGAGTAGTAACAAATTATAATAATAATACATACATACAATTCTCATAAGTTTGTGTATATAAATAGTTCAAATTTTAAAAATTTCATTTATCAGTTTTTTAAGTAACAGAACATCTTGTAAATAAAACAAGAAAATGATAAAAAATACTTCTACGTTTAAGTCAATCAGTTTAATAAAGTTTTCATTCAAACATATAATTGGGTCCTCAAATTGTTTCGATAGCTGTTTGGAAAATAAAGCCGACATGTTTTTAATCCACGAAAAGTGATGATAGGTTTCATTATCGTTAAAAAAACATTAAAAGGATTATGGGTTCTCTGTCGCTGTACTGCTTTAGTCAATACAAATGGTACAACTTTTTTATCTTTTACACAATACAAATGTATTGAGATTATTTAATTTTTTCAAATTTTGTTAAATCAGTTATTTTAAGGGTCAACTCAATTGAATCATAATTTAAAACCTTGCTGAAATGAGGATAGCTAGACGTTTGGTCTGAATTGCGTGAAGCAGGATATAACTATTGCAATATTGATGAATCACCTTCACCGCCCAGGATCTGGATATTTTGTTTTTGGGTGATGTAGATGATTCCTAAATAGGTACTGATTTACTTAAAACTGGTATCGATTTATAAAAAGCAGTACCAGTTTCCCAAAAAAAACAGCTCAAAGAGACCTTAAACAGGTCAAAAAGGAATACGTTTCTCAGAAACGGGTGGTCGTTTCCTATTAACTGATAACTGTTCAAGCGACAAATTATTTTTACTATATGCGCAGGAAAGTTTGAAATCAAAAAAGTAAACTCAGCTAACATTATTGTTTACCTGAACGGATAAAGCAGGGGGTTTATACTTAAATCGAGATCACAAAAGATAACAAATTATAGTTCTTAATATGTCTTTATCAAGATAATATTTAGTAAACGCTATACGCGATAGATAAGCAGGACGATAATACAAAATTTCCATTAGGTGTTATGTTAATTAATATTATATTTTGCATTTCTGACTTCTTCAACGTCTTTATAAATGCCATCATCTTCACTACCATAAAATTATTTCTAACGAAAAGTGTGGTAGTAAACAAGGTGTATAAATTTTTCATAGAAAGATGCTAGATTGCAAGATTCAAAAACTTCCAATCGATAGCTTATTATATCCGTTAAATTGAAAAGTTCTTCTACTATCATAACAGTTTTCAAAATTCTGTCATATCCTTTACTCAACTCCCCATTGTAATAAATACCGAGATAGGCAGATAGAGATTCATAATGCTGATCATAGACTATATCTTCTTCGTTTACATTCGACCAAACAATTTGGTTTTCAATTTTTTGATATCGGAACAATTGTAATTAGAAGTTCATTCCACTCCTTCATGTCTCATCCCACATTATTGCTTTAATCGCACTTGCCACACCCTATAAGCAGTACTGGTTCAAGGTTGAGGTGCGTACTGTATCCAATTACTACATGTTTTACATCATGAGTATCATTCGACGGTTTATAATAAACACAATCAATTAAGTAGCTTGTTTGTACACTCCTGATAAATCATACTTACGTTCAAATGACGCCAGTCAGTGTTTTTTCTCTTCATTTTTACTGTTACTACTACCATCACTGTTTTGACCGCGCTAACACAATGTTAAATTATTATTATTATTCATATTGTTAAACTATGCGGGGTACCCATATGTAACGGTGAACTTCTGTATTTTTATCGTTCCAAAAATGATTTCATTGCTGCTTCCATTACACTTAAATAATAAATAAGGACTTTACTTGCTCTCAATTGCACTATGATTAAACGCTGTCTAAGAAATGATTCTGGTTAATTTGCATAGGGTGGGGTTGCAGCACTGCTATTAAAAAATGTTTCTTGCTTTCCAGCCATCCCTAAACTATTAAGGAACACATCCTTCATATTTTACAAAGTTTTAAATTCTTCAATTCGGGTTGCTTTGAAATACTCCTAAAAGCGCTGAACTAATGCACTTTTAAAATCAGCTGTTTGAATCACTACACATTCACCTTACTTAGTATTAATTACAGCCACATCTATCACTTTATACTTTTTACATATTTCGAGGTCACGCACATTTTGAAAGGGTTTGCAATACGTAGTTTGGTTTAACCCTGATAATTCCACGTTTAATAATTACAAGCTGTTAACTGACATCACACCACACTGCGGCTTGTATAAGAAAACTGTGTCCTTGACTTTAAGTATCTACCTACCAGAACAAATTTCAAATACCCACCTTGACCTATTTTTACACAACTACTCGACTTTGACTCTATTTAGCCAATACAAATACTATTTATCCTTGAGCTACTTTTTAGCATAGACAAGGACCTGTCATTCTTCTTGTTTCCATACATTCTATTTTTAGATTTATAAGAATTGTAACATGATACCAATAAATTTTGACCTTGAAACGCTTGAATAAATTTAGCCAATACAAGAACCATTCAACCTTGACCTAATTTTTAGCATAGACAGCAACCTGTCATTCTTCTTGTTTCCAAGATCTGATTCCATTCTTTTCGATTTCTAAGAATTGTAATATGTTACTAATAAATTTTGGCCTTGAAGAGATTAACTCAATTTAGCCAATACAAGGACAATTTAAGCTTGACCTACTTTTTAGCATGACAACAACCTGTCATTCTTCTTGTTTCCACACGAACTGATTCTATGTCTAGATTTCTGAGAACTGTAATATGATACCCTTGCAGATCGAGGTTGTCAATCCTATTTTAAGGTTTCTTACCACCAGAGGGCTAGTAACCTTGAACTGAGGCAAAACTGGCCCTGTATGACTGAGGTAACTGAACTTTAGACTCTCCCATTCCCACGAACCGATTTTAGAATAATTGTAATACTCTCAAGAAAATTATGACCTTGAAGGGGTCAATGAACTCTGACCTTAGGTCAATTAAAAGGAGGAGTAACATTCTTTTTAAATTTTCAGACGACCTTGAAATTTACCCGCCAAACATAACCTTGCAATTTAAATTTCTCGCCAAAAGTGGTCCAGAACCGGCCCTACATTATCTACTTACACATAAAGTGTACTTAAAATTCTTGAATATTCAGCTTCCGGACAGAATATCTAACTGCCTTGTTTAAAGGAAATTAATGCAAAGCACAATTACTAACACCGAAAATACAATTAAACGAAGATGTAGATGTAAACATCAAGGAAGTCTGTAAAGCACTAAGCAATTTAAAAAAAACAGAAGGTCACCAGGACTAGATAAAATACCCAAAGAACTGCTTAAATGTGGAGGTGTGGCATTGGTAAAGGGAATCAAAAAGTTATTGCAAAAGGTACATGAACATAATAGAATCCAAAATAGCTGGAGACTAGGTATAGCGGTGCCAAGATTAAGAAAGGAGATGAGTAGAATCCTTCCAATTACAGAAGCATAAATCTTCTAGATTCTAAATTCTAAATTAACTACCAAAGTGATAATTCACAACATTAACAGAAAAAAAAGAAGGAGTCAGATCAGAAAGATCCTATACAGATGCTCTATTTATTATGCGACAAATTTTAGAAGAGCCTATCGAATATAATAGACCAGCATTCTCGTGTTTCGTAGACTTATGGAAAGCTTTTGATAAAATGCAGCTGGAGGATGTTATCGAATTACTGCGCTTGTGAATGATGAATTAACAAAACCCATTAAAGCATACAGTGGTATCAGACAAGGTTATTCACTAAGCCCATTACTATTTAATATCATTATGGATGAGGTAATAATGGAAGTGCGCAAAGGAAAAGGATATAAGGTGGGATATTCGGACGTGATAATCCTATGTTATGTAGACCACGTTGTCCTGGTAGCGGAGAATAAAGACTACCCTTAAAGGCGCGAGTGCAAGTGCGAGTGCGAGTTCGAGTGCGAGTGCGAGATATATTTAACAGGGAGGTGGACTGACGTCTGCGTCTGCTACTAATCAACGGTGAGTGCCGCCCGCTCCATGGAACGTGTCTCCTGGATGCCACGCACTTCTTGCACCTCTGGGTTGGCGCGGATCTGACTAGGATACTTCGTTTTAAAAGTTTAGGAGGTAATTGAGTCTGATCAATTTGTATATTGTTATGTAATGCAGGTTTGATTATCCTAGATCGGGGCGATTGGAATAATGTAATTTTAATTAGGTCATAGGGACAATTAATCCCAATTAGTACCTCTTTTTATGTGTGACTGGAATAAGATTAGTAGGGAAAAACTTAATTAAGATATTCTTTGTTGTTTTTGTGTCGCTTCATTTCTGAAGTCAAGACACATTTTCATTGATATTGAAAACTTATTTTAATAGAAGGAAAATGTGCAAATATGTTTTTTAAACAATATTCATGTCTAAAAATTGAATAAGATTAAAATTATTTAAATGGTATAATCGATATTTTTATAGAAGCGGGCGGCTTTAGAATTTTTTTTAAGTCAGCAGCTATATTTCTATTAATCTCCATCTAACATGAAGTTTTAATCATCCATCTGACATAGATTACTGTTTAACGAAGTAAGAGTAATCTTATAAATTTTTCTTTACATTTAGATAATCACATTATTAACATTTATAACTCATTTTCAAGCCAATAGGTAACAGTGATCCTTTTCATTTTAGTACAAAAATTATCACACACTTGTGTTGGCAGATTTAAAATGTAAGATGCTCACAAATAGCTTTCCAGTTGGAATATACTTCTATATTATTGATATCTCTTGATTTTGTGGTTGGAATGTTAAACATGCAGAGCAATTGGTTATTTTGACATAAATGGCCCATAATATATTAATGTGCTTGCTCTCAAGCAAGTTACACAAATATTACTTAACTGTAACCTTTTTAATAGATAAAAATGTACCTGTATTCTAGCTTATTTTTTGTATTAGGCTATCTGATTTTTAGGCGTTCTAGAATCATTGGCATTTCTTCATCATTTTTGACTCATCTGCAACTTGCTTAAATTTGTCTTTACTCATAATATTAGGTGTATAAACGAATTAAATCAACATGAGCTTTCAAACATGTTTAATCCAGGTTTACCACCAACACTTTTCCCAGACAAGCATCTGCACGCCAGGTTTATATTTAACTTTAAGATCGTAACGTTGTAAAATAATCACGTTGTAATGAACTATTATGTTCTTCTTTAGTTTTTGAACAAATAATTCTATTTTCAGTGTAAATATTAACATTTAGAGTTTCTCCACATATTTCACTAATGATTCTGTGAAAAATTTCAGGAGAAAATGATACACCGTGCGGAAGACTTTTAACCTGTATCTACCAAAAGGTGATGCGTCAATCATAACAATTACAATTGCTACATTATAAAGGGTTTTCCAATAAGAGGTGTTATTTTGAATAGCCCGCTATTTCGGTAGATGTCACTTTTGAAGCTGTCATTTATTGACATTCGACAAGTGAAAACAACGCGATTAATAAAAATGGAACGATACACGCTTCAACAACGCACTGAAATTATTAAAATTCACTATAAAAACGGTGAAAATTTGGCAGAGACGGTTCGTAAAACTAAAACATTTTTGGGACGTCGTGAAGCACCTTGTCGGACCGCAATACAGAAATTGGTGAACAAATTCGAGCTGTTGGGACAAGTTAATGATGTGAAGAATAAAACCCGTGCACGTCGCTCAAGAACAACTGAGAATATTGCTGCTGTAGCCCAAAGTGTTGAAGAAAACTCAGGTTTGTCCATTCCTCGTCGTTCTTTGGAATTGGGCGTTCCACAAACGTCATTACACCGTATTTTGCATAAAGACTTGGGTCTTAAGGCTTATAAAGTTCAGTTAACACAAGAACTCAAGCCGGCCGATCATCAACAACGTCGTGTCTTTGCTGATTGGGTCGTTGAAATGCATGAAAATGATCCGGAATTCCATCGAAAAATCATCTTGACTGATGAGGCCCATTTTCACCTCGGTGGGTACGTCAACAGGCAAAATTGTCGCATCTGGGGCACGCAAACCCAAGAGTTATTGTTGAAAAGCCTCTCCATCCTCAACGTGTGACTGTTTGGTGCGGTTTATGGTCTGGCGGCGTCATTGGACCTTACTTTTTCGAAAATGAGGCTGGAGCAACAGTTACGGTGAATGGATTGCGCTATCGAGAGATTAATGATTTTTTATGGCCGGAATTGGATGGTATTGGTTTGGACAACGTTTACTTTCAACAAGACGGCGGTACGTGCCACACAAGCAACGAAACCATTGACCTTTTACGGGAAAAGTTTCCGGACCGTGTTATCTCTCGAAGAGGTGATCACAATTGGCCACCGAGATCTTGTGATTTAACACCTTGCGACTTCTTCCTTTGGGGCCACGTGAAAGATAAGATCCACGCCAACAGCCCAGCGTCGATTCAAGACCTCAAAGATGGAATTCGTGAGGCTATCGATGACATAGGGCAGCCACTTTGCGATTTGGTTATGGAAAATTTCATGAAAAGGATATGGTCCTGTAAGCGTGGTCGTGGTAGCCACTTGGCTGATATTGTTTTCCATTATTAACGGTATAATGAAATAAACATCCGATCAATTATCTCAAAAAATTCCATTTTTCTTTGAATATCAAAATAACACCTCTTATCGGAAAACCCTTTATACCTTTTTTTTAAACAATAGTTGTAACATTTTCCAATAACTTCTTAACTCCTGAATAGTTAGTGGGGTTATAAGTACAAGGAAGTATCAATCGAAAAACAAATTTTTATATCACTTACACTGTGTTGCAAACCACTATCATTTTCCAATTTTTCTTGTTTTTATTTTATGTTTTACTTTACTATCTTATCTGCTAACTATATTAATTGATATGGCATTTCTTCTACTTTTATTTGTTCTGCAGCGCTACATATTTTAATGGTTGTTTTTTTTGCATTTTCTCCTAAAAACTCTTCTTTTATTCTTTATACCATAAACTATTCAGTCTTAAAACATCGTCCTAAGTAAATGATAATAGTTTTCAAAATTAGTTGAGCTAATAAATGTATGAAGTATGAAAATGCAAGTATAAGCCTGGTGTTAATGTAACAGTTTGATAATTGTATTTAAAGGACAACTATGGAATCTAATTTTATTTTAATAAATATAAAGTTAGATCTTTAATAAATTAAATATTATTAATCTGCCTTTAAAATAACCAGATCGCCCTCTAACAGACGAAGGCTAACAATAAAAATGTTATAATCAAAGAATAAGTTTAACAACATTTAACCAAGTTATGATGTAGGTTGTGAAAAACTTTAATTTGGAATTGATAAAAACATTCACAAATAGAAACTTGACGTACCAAATCTAACAAAGACATAGTGGTTATTAATAATTGTAATTACTGTTGTACACTGAATACAAACTGTTTATGCTTAATATGATTTAAATTTTAACTACATATGTTAAATTATTGTAGTGTTGCTAACATATTTAATCGGTAAAGTATTAACTTCAAAGTCTAGGAAAAAACAGAAGAAAACCTATACAAAGCAAGAGTTCAAATTAAGACGTACCATTATACCTTTTTTTAATTATCAGATGCCAAAACCTATTTAGTCGAAGATTTTCTTCTTGCCTGTTGAAGTTATTTGGATGTTTCTATATCTCAATTGCTTCAGGTTGTAAAAGAACATTATAATGAGTTTGTCTTGACAATATTTCTATATTACTAAATTGAATGTCCTAATTTAAATTATTTAAAGCAAGCTGAGATATCGCAGACTGTGTGTTCTTTTCCACAAAAACAAGACTACAAGTGTCTAAATGTTCGGTAATCGTTCTTGTAACTTTAGAAACCGTACTAATGTCATGATCAATTAGGACTGTAATATAAAAGGAAGAAAACTAGTTCAAACATTAAGTATCAGTTTTTATTTATAGTTATGCCTTGCAGGTATAATAACATTATTAATATCAGGTTGATGCATAAGTAATGGCGTTTTTTATTTTCAAAAAGTATAATTATATTTTACTACAAAAATTTACAACATTTTAATCAATTATGTATTCTCCGTTATTATTAACGACTTCCTCCCAAACAAGTTTCTCGATACCTCTACGGTAAAAATCGTTTGGTCTTGAGTCAAAAAAATGATACAACCAAGTCCGTAATTACACATCATTATTGAACGAAACACCCCGCAAACTATTCGAAAGTGATCGAAATAGTTGAAAATCTGACGGTACCAAATCAGGAGAATATGGATGGTGCGGCAATACTTACCAAAGCAAGCGTTTGAATTACTCTCTCTGTCATATTAGCAATGTGAAGACGAGCGTTGTCATGATGAAGGTCATGCTGCCGATGGGGTCGTTTTTCCCGAATAGCTTCGTAAAGGCGAAGCATTTGTTCAACACATAGCTCTGCATTGACTGTTTGGTTACGCCCGAGCAATTCATACTGAATGATCCTTCCCAGTCCCACCAAACGCATAACATCGTCTTTCGAGGGTGAAGATCTTGTTTATTGAGTAATTAAAATTTTGTTATTTCAGAGCCAACTTTTAAATAAAAAAAAACGCCATTACTTATGCATCAGCCTAATATATTTATGTGAATACCCCTTACCTTGTAGTGATTTTGTTAAATATTTACGTTCATCATTCAAAAATTCAGGATCACAAATTTGTTTAGCTCCATCCACTAAAGATTTCATTACACCATTTTTTTCGTGGATGGTAGTTCGATACTTTACGAAGATATCTATCGGTGTGTGGCGGATTTCGGTAAACCTTAAAGAAGATAGATAATTATTAGTTTTAGGTATAGCACGTCTAGAAATAGTAAACTGCGATTAGTTTCGTTCTCCATTTAAATTGAATGCTTGGATGAATTCCATTTATAATCCATTTAAATTGAATGCTTGGATGAATTCCATTTATAAGAAGTAAATATCTGGTATGGAACACCACACGACCTTCCAAACTACAAAATTAAAAGAAATGAAATAGTTTTAATAACGTTTTTTTAGGATAATTATGCAACCTCTTTCATAATAAGTTCATTACGAAAATAGGCAACATAAAAAAAACAAAAACAATAATCTATGTCAAACAGACGTTTAAAACTTCATGCCTGACAGAGGTTAATAGACATCTAGATGCTAACTTAAAAAATTAAAATAAATGAAATAATTTTAATTATAAATTATTATTGATTTTATTATCTATATAAATAAAAAGTTTACCTGGATTTGAACCTACGACCTGTACTTTGCTAGAGTACCGCACTAACCAACTGTGCCTTAGAGATACAATCCCCAATCGATATAAATTTGTCTTTATAACTTTAATTATAATTTTTTTAGGGTAACTATGCAACCTCTTTTTTATTCGTTCCTACCGAAAACAGACAACATTGTAAAACACAAACACAGTAATCTATATCAGAATGACGTTTAAAACATGATATCAGATAGAGGTTAATAATCTATAAGATAGATATAAAACAGTTTAACCATTTTCATTCATATTTAATGAATGTTTAGACTTGCCTTGCGTTATATCAAGAAACTTTATAAGGAAAAGTTTTGTAAAATTAAATTTTATTTAAAAATTATGCCTACACATTTTCTTATAAAATGAATCGTTATTCAGATATTGAAAAAAATAGAATTAACACCTAAATTCTACCTTAGGAATTGTTTTGCCGCGTATGTATGTTTAAGGTCTATATCTAGGTATTTTCATAAATTGCTTTGAAAATTTGATAGCTGTGAAATTAGCTCCAAGCCAAATGAAAACAAGCTTAAATATAAAATTTTAAGTACGTATTTTCGTTCTGGAGTTATCGTGGATACTAACATACATCCACACACACAGACATCCATACATCATGTCGATCTTAGCCAAAAGTTGTAAAATGAGCTAATAAGTCTATTAAGCGATAGTGAAAAAAAATCGATCGCATAACCTTCTATACCTACAAATGTATACGTAAGTTGGAAGGTAAAAATTCATGTAGTGCTTTTTTTCTATCTCTCCAAATAAGAAGAGTATCGTCTACATATCTGTACCAAACTAATGGTCTTTTAGTTATACCTTGCGAAGCTTAAGTTTCAAATTTAGTTTAGTTTAGTTTTTGTTTGTGTTAAACGTTGCAGTGGAATACTCGCATTTGGGTGCCTAAATCCCGATAGTTTTGGTTATCAATACACTGTCGCCCTTTTGACTCATGCCTTTCTCCTACTGTGACATGCTTGATGAGTTATCTACATGAAAATTAATATCTCAGCCACCCCTAACCACTGAGCTTCCGACACCACCTTACGTTATCTGTTACACCCTATTCTACTGCCAGTTTCTCCCCTAATATAATTGGCGATATTATGTCAAAAGCTACCAAAATAACCGGGCTTCGCAACAAGATGGAGTGTCAACCCTTATTGCCCACCCTCTGGTATTGGTTTTCAAACGCCTTCTAAACATACACCTGAAATCATATTTAATTTCTAAGATATTTTTGCTATAAGTCTCAAGGAACGCAACAATCCACATTACACACCATTTTGACTGTAAAACGCTGCTTAGTTGGATACTCAACATAACGTGATAAAATATTTTAAACTTTCTACCCCTAAAACTACCATTGAGAGATGATTAATTTCATAATTTCTTCCTTGCTCATCGCTATCGTTTCTTCCCGTTACGGGATGATTTCGGGGAAAAGTTAAAACATGTGTTTTTATTTCGTAAGGACCATCTATATATCAATTTTTATGTTTCTGAGCTTAACGATGTAGGTAGCGGACCGAGAAAATGTTATTATTGTAATAAACATTTTTCAAATCGCTATTGTTACCGCGAAAGAAAAGATAATTAATGGGTTGTTAATATCCTGATAATTAATCGTGATTTGATAATATTTTCCGTGATATTTCATTTTATGTAAGAAATATGGGAATGTATGAAACTAGTATTTGAGTAAGGGTTAGATGTAAAACGTCACTGGTTTAACTAATTACGACGGAAAATGCCGCAAATCAAGAGAATTCTTTGTTTGGTACTAGTAAATTCGTGACCGATAAGGTTTGTTACGGAAGAACGCATATTTTAAAAATTAATACTCCTTGTGGTAATTAATATGAAACTAATCCCAAGTAATATTTTTTGTTTTTTTTTATAACTTTTAAAAACGGGCATGAATTTGGAGAGTAAAAACGGCAGTTGTAGTTAGAGATTGTTTGATTAAATACCTTCATTGTAAACAGTCTGTGTTTAAATATTTTTGCGTGTACATTTTATTAAAACTAACTAACGCGAATTTGTATTTTTCTTTTGGGTGTTAGTTTTAATGTGTTTTTCGAATCTTAATCTATAAATAAAAGCCACCGTTTTGGGGTTAAACCGCGTAGGTTAACCATTTGTGTCTGTGATCAATTAAATGATTCTATTCAAAACTTAAATAGGAGTTTAAATGTATACTAAACCAGCGCGGGAAACAATTCGAAATGCCTACGCAAACAATTAAAAATCAATCATTATCTTGCAAGAGGTTACATAATAAAATAAACTATGCAATCACGCTCAATACGCCGAAATCTGTTAAAATAAAAGGGCTAGCTTCAGACAGTATAGGGATCCCTCCCTCATTACTTGTGCGAATTAGAATTAATATGTAGTAATATGTAATATGTGTAAGTAGTAAGGCGTGCACAAAGCATGTAAAGATAGATCTCGGTTATAATTGTAAATAGGCAATACCGATAGTTTACACACACACGTGTCCAGATGACCTGAAAACAACCTTAAAAATACACTTCAAATTCCATCTTTACTGTCCTTATTGTATGGATGAATGTGTAAACTGAGAAAGGGATGCTATATTTTTTAACGCAGTTACTCAAGCCTGGGTATCGGTTCCTTTGTTATGATTTATTTACACCTTACCATCGCAAGGCTTTGTTTTAATGAGTTTTTTTGTGTTAAGGATTCAGTCGGCTTGTTTAGAATTGTTTCTCTACGAACTAATTTTTCGTTATATATAATTTATTGTTATTATACGTATGTATCTTTGTGCTTTTATTAACCACACAATTGTGTATGTGTAAATTCATTGTCTATTTTTTGTTCTTGTCTAAGTGTACGTAAACTGCATTACAGTTACCTTATTGCTACCTGTTCAATGTTACTGTTTGTTATATTTTATATGTACCGTAATCTGCCTTATTTACTTAAGACCGGCATGATTGGTTGTTTGGTATTACAATTTTTATTCTGATTTATTTATGACACAATTGCGGGTGTGATGACACTGTTTTTTATTGTGTTTATGTGTCGCTTAACTGCTTTTTATTTTTTTGTTCCTTAATTTGTACGCACTTTAACCTGATCTAATGGTGTTTTGTTATACATTGAACCTTTTCATTGGTTTTTTTGTTATTTGATTTATTAATGTACTTGTGCAATTACTTATTTACGAATAAACTGGTCTTTCTTGGTGGTTCTTTCCCAACTTAGTAAATTAACAGGTTGAACTATCATTACGCAAAGTTCGTTAATTCTAATTTGAATAGTTTCATTGTTTACCTGTCCCACATGATGCAACACAACTTCATCGAAGCTGTCTAATTCAAATAACAAAGCGTAGGTACCATTAGACGGCCAATTCTTTTCAGCAGATTTGAGATTTGCGAGTAATTATATATCGAACTTGTAAATAAATTCTAATGCTTTAATTATTGCCAGGAAGGTCAATGTAAGGCAAGCAATTAATTTGAGTAATAGTAACATGATTGTCAGTAAAGTCAAAATAACACTAAGCGTTTTGTTTTGTTCTTGAATTTGCATTATTGCGAATAAGTTCAAATTACACTTTTTAAGATAGGATACCTGGGGACTCTACAACGACTTTTAAGACATATTCTCTTTGCATAAACAATCAGCCACCTATTTCATTCCCTCCCCAAGGAGGAGGACGGGCTGCTCGAGCTTTCCGAGCTCCTTCAGCCACAATCATGGATTCCCAGCATACATACATACATTACGTATGTATGCATGGTGGGATTAAGGATGGATATGGTAAGGATAGGATCGGAAGGAATGGAGTTCTGAGCGGGCAAATACTACCCCAGCATTCTCCTAAGTAGCTGCACATGGTGTGCATATACGCAGTGACCATGCCGCTACATGTGTATGAGTGAACCCCCTGAAAAAACCTCATACAAGGTAGAAAGGTAGACGGTAACGGGAATCGGACCCATTACCTCCCGAATGTTGAGCAGGTCGTGCCAGCACTACGCTACCAGCTTGATTTTGAGTGAGGAAAAAGCCTTTTATTAATATAGATTGCATTGCCGGTAAGACAAACAACCACTTTATCGACAAAATAAGATGCTAGATTAATAAAAATTACTAATTTAATATATGTGTTTTTAAAGGGGACATTCACGTTCTATAAAGCGCTTGAAAAGTTGGGATAAATTTCCAGAGCTTAGTTTTTGATCAACAGATTTGAAATTTGGAAGATGTACGTTTTAGTGTCGCATCTGTCGATTGGTTGTGCTAGATTTTTGAAAAAATATTGGTGCAAAACGAAAAAAAACATAAAAGTTTACGAAACCAAAAATTTAAAACAACGGTTACCTTCAAAATTACATTTTAAAGCGAAAGTAGACAAACGCCTTTTTCAAAATTTTGGAAAAGTCTTAAATTTTGTCATCTAAGGCGTGTATGCAGTATTACGTTAACTCCGCCTACTGTTGAGTGCACGTGCACTAGAGTAGTTGGTTCAAGTTTCTTTATTACCTATTTGCTGTTTTATTTATTATTGTAACACAGAATCAGGTAAGAGAATTATTATGATTACTGATGGGATTGTGAGAATTATTATAATGAGTAAGTGCTACAATGATAGTGGAATTGAATTACTGCAATTATATATCAAAACGACTAGAACTATACTCGTAAAAATAGTGAAGTCGTAGCGGTTGAGGAAACCACCACCAAATCGTGCTGTTTCAGCTCCATCTCAATTGTTAGTACCGGCATCCACATCTCAGGGCGTAGGTATTTGAGATCATCGCGATGCGGACGGACATCCTTAGTACTCACGCTCTTGATATTAGTGGTACGTACGTACTGAACAGTTTTTATAGTGTGTTGTGCCTGTATGGTATTATCTAAGTATACCTAGAAACGTATTTTTATATTCATCAGTGTGGTCGTCTATGTGTATGCGTGTTTGTATATACCTATAAAGTGATTGTGGGACATAGAATAAACTTTTAAAATGCCACCAAAAAGGAAATATAAACCAAGTCCGAAAAAGCGATATAAAAGGTATGCCACTTATCACTTTCAAGCTGATACGTTATTGCGTAGTAAAGATTATTCCAACTACCTACATTCTTCAAAATTAATAATTATGTATGTACAGGGTGACTTAATCCCACAAAATGAGATGATCCGACCACTATTACCTTATGTAAATGTTGATAGTTTACCAGAAAAAGTGTTTAAATTTTTCTAAAAATTGTTTTGGGTGCCCTGAAATTTCCGAAAAAAGAGCATAAAATTCATAGAAGGCTGTATATTTCATTGTTTCATTCCTTTTCATTTTTTAAATAAAACGTCAGTTTTTGTCACATTCACATTCAGTAAACGGACACTGTACTACTTATGATGAGGCTCGCACACTCTTTCACTAACCTGGTGCAACATGTGAAAGATTTCGGTTGCGACAATGTTGAATGAAGTAGGGTTTTTAGTTGTTTTATAAACAACGACATAATAAATAGCAAGATTCGGATAACGAAAAATGAATTACCAGTATGACAAGTGACAAAACAATCTGTCTTGTGGAAATGAGTAGCCATCGGATTTTATTTTAGAACAGACTTGCTTCAATGTAAAGTGCTAAAGCGCTAGTAGTTCAGCGTTAGCGGTTGCATGCCACGTGGTTGGTGCGGGTTCGAATCCCGCCACATGCAATTTTTTTTGTTAGGTTACAGTAGTATTTTTTATCTAATCTAAAATAGATATACAAACCTTCTGTAAACTTGGTTTTATAGATAACGCATGTCTACAGAACACACAGATGTTTTGTGCGCATGTCTATTCTAAAATAAATTGCAATGGGCAACGTTTCGCGTCACCATACAAGCCACCAGATCTAGTGCTGCCAACAGCTGCGGCACCTGGCACTGCCCCACTCGAAACGAACGTTGTCAAGATAACTTATTGCCAATGCTTCTTCTGGGTGCTAATAAAACAAAAACAGTTCTCAAAAAAATGACTGTTTCATTTTTCTCGCAAACTATTAACATCCGGATAGGGCATTATTAGCTGAATCGTAATCTTTTATTCTCGCCTATCATCAAGTAAAATACCTGCACACATTTTAAAGTCACCCTGTACATTTTGCGATCTTAAAAAGTGAGGTGGGTACCTTTTAATTACAATTTTAAAATAAGATTATCGCAACTGGGCGTTGAAGTAAGAAAAAAACTTAGAACTGAAGTAAGGGTTGATCATCACGGTTTGGAAGAAGCGACAGTTCACACTTCTGATACTCATATTGAATCATCTACAGCCATGTTCACGTATGTATCTATACATTTTGTAAAATGGATTATATTTAGTAGCATGTGATTTAGGGGAGAACCAAAAGCATCCTCAGACACAGGCATATATCGAGAAGATGATCCTCAACTGAAGTCTGACGCGAGCAACAGTAGAAGTCCTGATTCGTCCAGGTTTATTTATTATTTTGACTATAGGATATTAAGGAAATCAATATTGTGAATACATATTTGCAGGCCTTCGACATCTAAAGACGTTGATTACCCAGTAACGATAACAGAAACGCTGCAAATTAAAGAACAAGCTTTTGAGCCATTTCCAGAGGGGAGAAGAGTAGTAGATAAACAACATTTTTTGCACAATATTACAGATCTTGATGACCATAAGCCGTTTGATTGCCGTTTTTCTAACATGAAATTTATTCGCGAGATCAGAAAGGGTTTAATAAGTTCATTTGCCTTTAAGTGTAATATGTGGAACATAGAAAAACGAGTGTCGACAGAGCCTTCACATGGAAGTGTAACATCTATGGATGCAAACTCTGCATCTGTATTAGTTGCAATATCTACTGGATGTGGGAATTCACAACTGTCTCAACAACATGCTATTTTAAATATCCCTTCGATGATTACACGACAGTATTCAAAATATCACGAATTAGTTTCGCAAACCATTTTAGATACTTCATGGGTGGCAATGGAAGAAGCTGGATAGGAAGAATTGCGGTTAGCTTGGGAAATTGGAGATGTAGATGCCGCTGGTAATGGTCTCATAACAGTGATAGCTGAAGGGGCTTGGTCGAAGCGATCGTATAATTACGATGCATCTTCTGGGATAGTAAATTGCATAGAATACGTTAGTATCAATACTACTAATATTCAATATTTTAGGCATGTATAGTTGGAGCTAAAACTGGAAAACTACTGTTCGTTGCCTCCAGAAATAAGTACTGTGCAATCTGCGCTAGAGCTGCCACGAAAAATGTGACAGCTACAGACCATCGTTGTTATAAAAACTGGCAAAGCACTTAAATTGGAATGGAATCCGACATAGTACTAGAGGGTTTCAAATCCAGCATTGAAATGCATAAATTGAAATATGTCAAAATAGTCGGTGATGGAGATAGTAGTGTATATAAGAAGCTTTGCACTGAGAGACCTTATGGTGGTAATGTTCACATTAGCAAAATATAATGCACTAACCACCTTCTGCGAAACTACTGTACCAAACTACGCGAGCTGTGCACCAAAAGGAAAAGTATCACTAATCAAATTGTTGCTCGTCAATTTAGAACCGTTTTAAGGGTCAACATTCAGAGGTTAAGAATTGGCATAAAAAAAGCAATACTGTATCGACGCAAAGAAGAAGGAACGCTTGAGCAACAAATTGCTGGATTAAAATCTGATATTTCCAATTGCCCTCATCACGTATTTAGAAATCATCTACAATGCGATGCATATTTTTGTACGGGCAGCAAGGAGTGTGACGTAAATTATTTATCAGATTTTCAAAACTGTGGCCTAATGGATGATATACTGTCCTGCGGTAATAGGCTACAACAGAATGCATTCAATTTGCTGTTGAATATGAACAACAAGGCAGCTGAATGCTATAATTCTATGGTAGCAAAATTCATTGGAGGCAAGCGTATGAATTTTAGCATAAAGAATAGTTATGATATCAGATGTCGAGCTGCGGCGCTTCACGAGAAGGCTATATCTACGGTCCATAAACGAATGACTACAGAAAGACCGGGAAAATACACGAAATTGTATATAGAAAAGATGAGATAACGACGAATAACAATAAAACAAGAAAACAACTTTTCCCGACAATGCAAAAAAAGAAGAGTGGAACTACTGGTGCCGATATTGACTATGGAGCAGTTGTAGAATTAAGTACCAGTACAATGGAACAAAGGAAAGAGGAACTGTTGCGCCTAATCGCGACTTCCAATGTCCAAGAATTGGAAATGAAAACCCGAGGACAATGCAGCAATCCTGTATGGAAGAGCGAAAAAATGTATAGGCTTACAGCGTGTAATTTTGGAGTAGTCTGTAAACTCAGGGCGAGCACGGATCCGACAACGTTAGCAAAACGAATTTTGAATTCCGCATTTACCGGATCGGCTGCTACCAGATGGGGTATAGATCATGAACCCACTGCACGAAATAAATTTAAAGAAAAACTTGGCATTTCTGACGAAATTAGTGAATGTGGTCTCTTCGTGCATCCCGAATTTCCACATTTAGGGGCCAATCCAGATGGACGATTATCTGGAGGAGAAATTATAGAGATAAAATGTCCTTACTCCAGCAGACGCATTTCGCCAGAAGGTGTAGCCCAAAAAAAAAAATTAAATTTTTGGAGGAATGTATGGATGGCACCTATAAACTGAAAAAACAGGATAAATATTATAATCAAGTACAAGGCCAGTTGGCAATCAGTGGTGCTGCTTTTTGCTATTTTGTGGTGTGGACACCTTTTGGTATTATAGTTGACACAGTAAGTTACTTATCGAAACAATAATACATTGTCCAAGATAACGAATGTTGGAACGCCATGTTGCCAAAATTAAATAAATTTTATTATGAAGTGATGATACCGGAAATAGAACAAAGTAACTTTTAAATTCTTTATACACCTGTATTCCGCACATTATACAGTGCGGAAACGCGGATAAATTCGGTAATTATTCTGCATGATAGAGACAATATCTAAAAAGGTTGTAGCGATTTAAATTACGGCGCATATGAAAAATGTTTTTCAGAAGTTTCCATCAATTGTTTTGTAAGTTGTGACGTCATGAATATTTTTTTAAGTAACAACCTACATTTATTTTTATTTCGGTAGAGTTTTTGAAACGATTTAAAATTTTGAATAGGTTACATAAGAAAAAAATCAAGAAAAACGGCTTACACTTAAAAAAATTAAAAATGAATTTCCTAATTACCGGGATTTGGTTCACCCTGTATAAATGAAACACCCTGTATAACCTAAAATAATTTTAAAATATGCGCCTCAGTTCTTTCTACCACACTTCAATATTTTGTTCTCCTATACCATCGAATAAAGGATATATGTATTACCCGCGGACGCAAGTGTGGGACACTCTGTATTAACATCATCCACATGTACCTTTTCGTACGTAAAAAGATGAACCCTTTTTAATTCTGCAATAAAAAATAGGGGTTGACATTTAAAAAAATGTCGATGACGTCATATCTTTCCTTGACACCCTGTATATTTCACTTTTGCTAAGAAAATTCGAAATTGAAAATAATATCGACGGGACCGAGCGTTTTCTATCTAAGCCCCATTCGGATTTTTAATTTCTGCTCACTGTATAAATATTTTTTTGATTATAGTAGGAGGAATTGTATGATTTTTAGTAGACTAGTATAATTATTTTCTTTAGTGCTCAATACCTACATATTTCTACATTTTATTCTACAATGACATTGCAGAAGTTCGAAATGTGAAAAATCCAAAAACTGAAAATATTAATTTTACAGACTTTAGATACCGATCCACGTTGACGAGATTGACGTGCGACAACTTGATGCATGACAATCGCGTGCAAGCTTGAGGTTATAAACTATCTTGCAATTGTGTATCACACACCTTCTAAAAATCACACTTGTTGTAACTTACCGTGAAAACCCCCTTAAGTAATTAATTAATTAAATAGTATTCATGCAAAACATATAGCATACCGTGCTGCTAAATGACGTATCCTATACGAATTCATGACCGGGATCATCAATTCGGATAGGGTACCGAAATTTCCATATCGTATCCGAATTGGCAATTTTGCAAAAACATGCAAAAGATATACGCGGCATCCATTTATCATTCGCTAATTGATTTCAGAACCCTAGCCCTTTTCTTACGTCCGTTTCCTAATTTTCATTTTTATTTGTTAAGTTTTAATTTTTACGCGGTAAAGCATAAAACTTATGTTATCAGTCACACTTAACACGTAATATATATCAACATTGTATAATAATAACCTGATAGTAACAATGACATTAAAAAACTTTCTACTATGTTAATCAACAGAAATGACAAGCCGAAAATCGATGTGTGTAGAAATTTAAACAATGGGAATTCTTTTAGTAAACAATTTATTATTAGTGTCACTTAGCGTGAGTAATGCCTTTGATAACTTTAAGTTCTTTCTTTGCATTATTATCTCGATAATAGGGACAATCAGTACACTTGCAGAAACGGTGTATCTTGCGATTCAACAACCGATTTTCCCTTTTTAAATACTCTCTTTCTTCGTTAATACTGTGCCTAATACTATCTGCTTGTGCAACTCTTTTCCAGAATAATTCTAAGCAAGCAATCGAATTAAATTCTTTTAAATTTATACCAATCTTATCCTTCGAGCCAGTACTGTCGCCATAGTACTTAGGAAAAGGTAAAATTTTTTCAGTTAGTGTTTCTAACTTGCTACAAATAGAAGCTAATCCTAATATCATTTTACCTTTTTTTAAAATTTTGTTGAAGTGCTTTTGAGTGAGATTACTTTCAATCGTTAATAAAGTCAAATTTGAATTATCAATATTCGTATCTTTTGATAGGCGTGCTTTTAATGTCCAAAAGGCATTTCCAAAGAATTGTCGTTCATTAAGTAAATCTGAAATTTTTTGACTTTGTGTTTTCTGTAATTGTTGATGCTGTTGCTTAATCTTATGATACGAGTCTTGCATTTTTATTAGTTTAACACTTTGTTTAGTACAAACATTTTGTATATATTCATCTTGACTGGCTAATATATCGTAAGCTTTACGTGTTTCTTTTGTTTGCTCTTGGAAATCCTCAAAAAAGCTTTTTGCTTCATCCGAAATATTATTGCAAGTTCTTTCAAGACCAGCGCGTAAGTGATCAATAATATCTTTATACTTGCCTGATTCCTCATCAATTTTCGATAAATATTCTCCTCTGACAAACATTTCTTGTTCCTTGCTTTCCACTTCTAATCCATACAGCATTGTTTTATAGTATTCTTCTGAATCGAAAGCATTCTTCTTTATTTCTTTTATTTCTTCTTCACCTTGTGCTTGAAGTTTATTTAGATTACTCTCATTTTGCAATTTTAATTCTTCTAAGCCATCGTGAAATCTGTACACTAAGCTATCTATATTTTCACAGTGAGATTTTAAATTTCTTAAGTATTGCTCTTCGGCTAGATTTAATTCATCCAATAAATATGAAATAGCAAAATCTTTAAAATCAACTGTCTTTTCGAAGTTATGCCAAGCATACACCAATTCTTCTTTCATCCGCGGTATAGAAATATCAATCAGCATGCGCCTCCATTTTTGTTCGTATAGTTTAACGTTGAGTTGCCCATATTTGACTTCTCTTGACATTTCATCATGTTTGAGTTGTCTTCGTTGCATTTCCTTCTCTTTTAACTTTTGTTGTTTCAAAGCTTCTTTTTCTGCCTCTGATAGCCCCATCGTAAATGTTAATATATAAAAAATATACGCTTCACGTCAAAATGTAAAAGTATGTCACACGACAAATTCGTTGAAGTATAAACAATAGCTCATACCTAGCTCACTCTTTCAGATAACCACTTTTTCTAATTTTAATACTCAGTGTGATGATCTTCAAAACATAATGACGTTCTAAATGATTTATTTTTCGTAACTAGAGACGAAACGTATAACGTATTAGGTCCTCATAACTGATATGAAATACAAAAACAAATCATTTTTCAAGTGGAGTAATATAATAGATGTGAAATGTAGAGCGCTTTCTACCTTATCTTCCATATTTTTTCTGCTAAAGTTAACAGGTTTCGAAATATTCACAATATGTGCTTTAGTGCCTTCTATAAAGTATATTAATAACTGAACGAATTTTTACAAAAATTTAATGGAACCGAGATAGTTCAGAAATAACTTCTAATAGTGTTATTAAACTAGAATACCTATTTCTTAAGTTGAGGTGGCTACACACACATACACATGCGCGTGCGCACTCGCATACGTACAAAAATGCTTCGCTCGAGAAAAATTACATTCTCTTCAAATATAAAGGTATGACCAAAGCATCATCCACTTACGAAGGAGACTTATTCAAAAACTGAACGAAATATATTTCAACATGGAAGAAAACAGGGATTAAGCAATCAATGAAATTCTAATAAAAATGTTTAATAAGCCCACATCTGGATTTATCGCTGAACTGTAGTGAAAGTTTGCCAATAATGAATGGGCAGACTTTGCTTTCTTGCAACAAGCAATCATACCAGATACAGATAAACGCGTGTACTTCATAACAGAGAAAGGAAATGCCAATACGTATGATTCTAGCATGTCAACAAACCAAACCAATGTGGGCCCTATAGTTAAGTAAATGATAAGTACAGAAATTGTATGTGGCATCTGCGGGAACAGCCCATAACTAGAACTTGCTAATTACAAAGTTTGCAATATACAGTGTAACAATAAGTGAAACGAAGTACGAAAACAAAACAATCAATCTTTTTGAAAAACCATTGTATTAATAATTCTAACTATTCGTGGAATAATAGCAATATGCATATACAGGGTTAGGAAAAAGTACCGGAACGCTTAAATATCTGCAAAACCGCTAAAGCTATGATTACAAAATTCGGCATTTGGGGATTCCTAGGCATGCGGAATTGGAAAGTGATATCGACACTGTTGCTAGATTTCCCAGTCTTGCGCTACACATAGTCCTTTTGTTATCTTAAATGGAATGTCCCATTTATTTTTATTCAAATAAATGACTTGAGCTATGAAGGTTATTTTTTTATTTGTGATTGGCCACTTTCCCTTGCACTTTAACTAATAACAATAATGCTAAGATAAGAAAGAGATTAAAAGCCTAAACTAAAACAACAATAACTTAATTAATTAATTAACAATAAAATTAATAATTAACGACACTAACTTTTAATTAAATGCTCAAAGTGGGCTCTATTATTTGCCAGACAGTATCCAAGTCGATCATAAAATTCTCGCAATGTGTTGCTCAACATATCCGGTGTTATAAGTACAATTTCGATGCGGATTCTTTCGCAGAGTTCGTTCAAATTTTCTGGACGATTTCTGGGAATTTGTTGTTTAGAAATTGCATGGCTTCTCTTGAATAATGGGGCGGAGCACCATCATGTTGGTACCATATTTCACCTATATTTCTATTTTATTGAATGGCAGGAACTATACTTTCTCTAAGGAGCTCCAAATACGAAAAGTAGGCTAATTCGTATTCGTCGAAATGTTGTCAGCAACTCGGCTACTGATTAATTTATCTATATGTGCTACAAAGTTTAAAATGGGATCCAACTTGACTCCTAAGAATCTAACGAAATCAGGGTTTTGAAAATTTGATGTACACCATTCTTCAGCTAAAAGGCTTTTTGAGATGCACCGATAACGTTATTTAAATCGATTTTGCTAATGCAAAACATTCAGCCATGATATATATATATATATATATATATATATATATATGCGCAAAATAAGGATCTTGGTTGATATTATCCATCATGATTTCGGCGAATTCATTGCGGCGGTCAGGATCATCCTATAAAAACTCTTGAGTGTAATGGATCTTGTACGGCTTTAATTTATTTTCTTTCAAAATAGTCCTTACAGATGTTTGACAGATTTCGTATAGCTAACTGGTTGGTGCTTCCTTTTGGATTTTCCTCTATTTGTAATAAAATGTTTAATTTATTTTCATCACTTGTAACAGTTCTTGGGGTTCCGGTTTTAGATAAACATTTCATGGACCCTGTTTGGTCGTAACGTCGACAAGTTCTGTGTACGGTAGACTTTTTAATGGGTTTATTAGGATAACGATCATTAAACAAGTTGCAGACTTCTTGATATGTCCTTGGTTTATTTCCATACCCACGAAAAATCAAAATATCAATACGTTGGGTTTCTGATAGAACAAAAGCCATAATCAAATTATAATTTTGTAATCGATGCAATATTCAGCGGCTTAACTGACAATGATGTGTTTAATTTCAATTCAATTTCAATTCAATTCAATATATATTTATTTGCCCATAATCGATATTTTACAAATAGTATTTTATCGACATTCCTCCAGGTGTACAATCAACGCCCTGTAGAAATGCTTACATTCCCGTGTCATTAACAATGCACCTTAACTAGGGTAGGGAAGAGGCTCGCCGAGCTCCGGGGTAGTGTGAAACCCTGTGCAAGCAATCCTGAGTCAAATAAAAACACGCTGCTCCGCTTGCCTCCTCCCTCGTGTTACCTATATTAAGATGTTGGAGTCGTCGCCGAGGCGGCGGCTCCCTCATCTGTACTCGGGCTATTCCCTCATCCTTTAATTAAGGACACCGCAGGTGCCTGTGTACGAGCTATTCCCATACCCGCCCTATGTTGCATTATCTAAGATGCGGCCATCGCTTCTGTACGTAAGCTAATCCTACGTCCGTTCCTACGTTCTTATTTTAACTAAGCCACCCACCGGTAGCTGTCCGCCGGTTATTCCTGCGGCCACCTGTTCCTAACTTAAATTTATTTTAAACCTGCGCAGATGCAGGTTGTGACGCGGGCTGCCCGCGTCCAACCCTATTTGTTTGGTCCTTACCTAGAGGTGTCAGATGACACCTGTACGCGGTCTAACACCGCGCCCTTTCCCTAATTTCTTAATTAGGACGCTATTTGGCGTCCGAGCGGCGGCTATTCCGACGCCCCGTACCTATTTCTTAAAAATTATCTTATGATCTAACTAAGAATCTTGGGTTTCCGGACGCAGCCGTCGACCCAATCATCTGTGCGCGAGTGATGCCCGTGCCCACTTTTTAAATTAATGTTAGTTCCTAATTCTAAGTAAGCCGCCCTTGTTCCACGTAGTGGTTAGGGGCGGCTGTACGCGAGCGCAACTCGCGTCCATTTCCTACTTAATACTTCCTTCTCCCCAGAGTTGGAGCGGGGGAGAAGAAAATTTGTGCGACGGTGAAGCCTTCGCCCGTTTTAGTTACTTAATCTACGTGTTTTAAAAACTACTTAACTAGGATACCCCTGATTTCGCCGAAACTAGAAAATCAAAGGTATCATACACGAGCCACGCCCGTGTTAGTTTACGCTAACTAAGAACACCGTCCTTTCGGTGGCAGGCGGCGAAAGGAAGGTGCCTGCGCACGACTGGTGTCGTACCCGTTCCGTACTCCCTAAGATTCCGCTGCTCTCGGTGAACCGAGAACGGCGGCATCTGTGCACGAGTGAAGCCCGTGCCCGGAAGGCTACGGCTAAGGATTTGCATACGCCGGCTACAGTCGGCGGCCGCAACTCCTGTACGCGAGTGAGGCCCGCGCCCTCGAGAGATACCTCTAAGGGTCCGCGTTCGCCGGATACAGTCGGCGACCGCGGTCCCTGTGCAGTGAGGCCCGCACCCATACATGCATAAGGTACGCGCCGTTTCCGGCGACGGAGCTTATCGTCTCCGTCGCCGGAAAGGACGCCGCCTGTACGCGAGTGAAGCTCGCGCCCTCGACGCTACTTATCTAAGTCGACGCTTTTCCCTTGAAGGAAACGCGTCGACTGTACGCAAGTGAAGCTTGCGTCCGGTCAAACCTACTCAAGCACTAGCACTTTTCCGTCATTTCCGCAGGATAAACACTGTCACTCGCGGTCACTAGCACTAGCACTTTCACTAACACCGTCGCCCCACGTCGCTCCGACTCCGTGGTTGCTCCGGTGGTCCTTATTCGCTACTCCTTCCCGTCGATTCGCTGCCCTCGGAAGATCGGCGACGTCCAATAAAAAACTTGGCAACTTCCACTTGACCCGAAACGATGCCGTGGATGGACCTTCGTTCGCCCGTCGTTTCTTACGAGCGACATCCGGTTGACGCAAGGTCCGCACCGACCTGCGGCTTCTTCCACCCGCATCCCACCCACGGCAACCATTCGCAAGACCTTTACGTGGTTATCGGGGATCCGTTTCTTCCGCCTCTCTTCCGAGGGGGCCTACTCTAACACCGGAACGTAATTTAGATCCGGTGGTTCTTAACGTAGTTTGCGCGCGACACTAGGAAACTTGATGCCGCACGCGCGCCCGCCACTGTCAAATCCGGGTTTTTATATTGTCCCAATCGGTAATAAAGTCATAATCGGTGATGTGTCACAATAGGTAAAAAGACGCGATTTTAGTAATAACGACCCGGATTACACTACTCGCGCAACGTTCGGTTTAAGTCTCTGCACTTGTTTCGCGAATTTAGATAGTTCCGTCCCCCATTCCCGTTCGCCCGCCAACGCCGTGATTTCCTCCCACGCTTGTGGCCACCGTAGGCCCGCGCCGACCAGTCTCGCGTCCGCCAACCTTCTAGCGCCTTCCTCGATCTCACAATCGAAAATTATGTGACCGGAGTCTTCGGTGGCGTGCCCGCACGCACACCGTTCGTCTTCGGTCTTCCCGAATCTTTTTAGGTAACTTCCGGTTCCGCCGTGCCCCGTTACGAGCTGGACTGTAAAGGGGTCCAACTCGGGTGCAGTAAATATCCTCTGTGCGACGTCCGGTAGAAACCTGAAGGTTAAGCGGCCGGTAGCCGCGCCGGTCCATCTTCCCCTGCCATCTCTCCATTGTCCTATTCGACAATAACCTCTTCACCGTGGTCATCGGAATCTTGGCGAAGGCGATCCGCGCGTTGTCGTCCCTCGCAGCTTCCTTTGCGAGCCGGTCTGCCCTCTCGTTTCCGGGGTTTCCGGCGTGTGCCTTCACCCAATGCAGCTTGACGGCCGACACCGCCGCTACCCGACGTAACAGCCGCCAGGCCTCCGCCACGAGTTCGGTAGGCCTGGCGACGTTTGTCAGAGCGAGCAGTGCGGCTTTGCTGTCCGACAAGATGGATATTTCCGGAACGTCTCGAAGATGTTCCAGCGCGTATCTTAGGGCCTCGACGACCGCGACCAGCTCGCCCTGGAAGTTGCTGCAACCCTCGTCGTGCCTCGCTCCGCCGCTGGCTATTTCCCTCCCGTCTCGGTATATTACGTACGCCGCTCCCGTTCCCCCTTCCGATGCCGAGCCGTCCGTGTAGCACCTGACGTCGGCCGCTCCCTCCTCTCCGATGTGAAAGTCGGAAGATGAAGCCACGTCGGCCGGATGCCTCAGTTCGCCGGCGTCGACCCTCGTTTCGGCCGTTCTGTTTACGTATCCCAGCTCGTCGAGTACTCTACCGCTTGCTCTTCCGCCTCTTCGGGCCGCTGCACGGTCGCGTTCGTCCTGTAACAAAAAATCAATCGGCAATAACGTGCTTAAGACTAGCACGGCTTCGGTCGAAACCGTTCTGTACGCCCGGGCCGTCTTTACGGCCATCGTTCTCTGTGCGCTTAAAAGTTTATTCCGCTCTTTGACGCCTAGTCTTTCACCCCATATTTCCGCTCCGTATAATACGGCCGGCTGTATCGCGCCTTCGTATATGGTTTTAAGTGCCGCTCCCTTGATTCCCCAGGTTAATTTCGCGGCCGCGCCTATCTTGTTCCCTATTTGTTTACCTTTCGCGCTCGCGTATTTAATGTGTTCTTTCCAATTTAACCTGTCCAATTTAATCTATCAGGACGCCTAGATATTTGATAAACTCTTTGCAGCGAATTCTTTCGTTACCCAACCTGAACGACGGTTTCTGCTGGTTTACGTGTAAAATACCCCTTCTGACTTACTCGCGTTAAATTCGAGTTTAAACTCGCGCCCCCACGCGATTAATGTTTCGAGTGCAGTATTCGTTACGCTTTTTAACCGTTTATATTGGGCGGCCGTTGAGATCAATAACGTGTCGTGGGCGTATCCTATTATGCTGCATCCCGGTGGCAGCGTGGCTCTGAATATGGTATCGTATATGATTTTCCAATATACCGGTCCGGTACAACTTCCCTGTGGACATCCGCGTTCTACTCGTCTTCTCGCAACCTCGTTGGTCAGTTGCACCTGCGCCGTCCTGTCCTTGAAGTAGCTTCCGGCGATCTTGATTAAATTCCGGGGTAGTAGGAGTCTCTGCATCTCCCATCCTATCGCCGGCACCCAGGCGCTATCGAAAGCACCTCGGATGTCGAGCGATATGACGGCGCAGTAGTCCCCCTCGCCTTGGCCGCTTTAACTTCCCGGACTGCTTTCCTTATCGCATCTACGGTGGTCTTTCCCGAGCTGAAGCCGAATTGATTGGGGTTAAATCCTCCCGCGGCTTTAACGTGATGTTCGATACGCGTGGCTATTATTCTGTCCAGGGCTTTTCCTATGACCGGAAGTAAACTTATCGGCCGGTAGGTTTTCGGGTCCGTGGCGTCGCTCCTTCCCGCTTTCGGTATAAATCGCATAGTTTGTAATTTCCAGCATGCCGGAAATACTCCCCTATCTAGACACGCGTCGAAGATCTTTGACCAGACATCCGGCGTCGCGTCCAGCGCTTTTAACGCCGCGTCCGGTGTGATCCCGTCGTGTCCCGGTGCTTTCTTGTCGCTCATGCGTTTTAACGCTTTGCGAATTTCCTCTGCGGTGATACTTCGGTCGTCCGGTCCCTACATTCCCGGGGTCTCGTGTGCCTTCCTTATGGCCCGGTGAACCGGCTCGTCGCTATTGCGGTCGTCCGTCGGAAAGAACGTTTCCAATAGCGTCTCCGCGGTTTCTAACGCACCCGTCGTCATCGACCCGTCTTCCCGCCTGACCGTAGTTAGGCCGCGTCTTCCCGTCTGCTTACCCCTTAGTATCCTGTACGCCGTTCCCCAAGGGTCTTTTCCGGAGTTTTGTGCGCAGTACTCTTTCCACTTCCGCGTGCGTGTCTCCTCTATCGTTTGTTTGTACCTCGCTCTTACCTCGCGGTATTCCCGTATCCTTGCTTCTCGTCTTTCCGGAATCGTAGTGTGGCGTTTCGATTTCCGGGCTAGCCGGTTGACTTCCCTTCTCAGAGTTGTCAGTTCCGGCGTCCACCACGGCACGCTCTTTCTGTAGCTCTTTTTGCGAGGCATCGAGGCCTCGCACGCTACCTACGGCTTCGTTTAGTTTAGCTGCGCACTCCTCCAGGGCATCGTCACTCTCGATTTGGTTTGCCGCCTCCGCTATGTCGCCTATTTCCGCTCGATATACGCGGTCGAACTCTTCCCACCTTGCCTTGCCATTACAATACCTCACGGTTAGACCTTCGTCGTTCGCTTCCTCGTCGATTTCCAGCATCCACGTGATTAATTTGTGGTCGGACAGCGTTTCTATTTCTGTTACGTTCCATTCGCGCGACGCGTTGTACATCTCGACCGTACCGAACGTGGCGTCTACGTGACTGGTTCCTCTGGGGCCTTCGAACGTCGGTCCCTCGTTGTCGTTAAAAGATATCAAATTCCGAGTTTCGATTACATCGCAAATCGCGGCGCCCCTCGCGTTTTCTTCGTCGCCCCCCCACAACGGTGATTTCGCGTTAAAGTCTCCCGCAAAAACCGCAAGTTTCCCGTTTAGCGCGCGTGTAACCCGATCGAATTTAGCCACGAGCTCGTCGTCGTCCTAAGCACTTCCGGTCGGCGGTAAATAGACCGACACGGCGTAAAAAGTGAGGTTCCCGACGACGGATTTTATCTCGCACGTGGTGATCAGTTCGTCCGATAGCTGTCCGACTAGTGTCGACGATAACCCCTGTCTGTGGTGTATGATGCAACTCTTGGTCCCCTCGTTTATTCCGCCGGCTACCTCGTACTCCGCCGGAAACCCTATTATTTTTCCGCGGTACACGTGTGGTTCCTGTACGAAGCAGATGTCGATGTCCTCGTTTTTTAAAGTTTTTACGAGATTACTCGTCGCCCCTTTACCCCTTCCCGCGTTTAATTGCGTGTGCTCCGGTCGTTACTTTTTTGGTTTTAATGTCCATAATCAATAGCGAAATTCCTCGTTTTATTGACGCGTGACTTCCGCAATTAAAGTCTAGTACTTCGTGGCGTTCGTCGAATCTCTCGCGGCGCGCTTCGTCGTTCGCCCGTACACATTGAACGCACCTTACCCTTTGCGATCGACATTCCCTGGCCCTGTGCCCTACTTCCGCACATCTTCCGAAATATTCTTTGTTTGCGCAGTTTCTGGCCTGATGACCTATGCCCCAGCATTTATAACAGTGTAGGACCGAAAGATGGTCCTCCACTGTCACGCTACTCCATCCTAAACACACCTCCTTTCCTACAATTTCCTTTCTAAGTTCGGGGTGGACCTCAAAAACTACATCCGCGTAAGGGTTGCGTCCTCTGCCGCCTAACCTAAACCTCTCTTTAATTTCTCCCTTAAACCTATCTTCGCCTCCTCTTTTCCGTACCAGATCCCCGTTAAAACTTACTATCTTCATTATAATTTGGTCTGCCGTTATTTCCCTGTCGACCTTTCTAAACAGTACGCGCGGATGGCCTTTCTTGATTTCTCTTCCCTGTAGAGTTCCCGTTTCCTGAACCGCGCGGGTTAACTTCTCCGCGTCCCCTTTCCCTGCACAATCTACGATTATACCCTGTCTCGTGTGTCGTATCTTTTTAACGGCTATATTTTCCGGATTTACTTTTTCCCTACTTCCTCCGGCGTGGTCTTCTCGTTAACCGCCATCACGCTGACACTAAATGCGTTTCTGCTAACGGGTGGCGCAATATCGGTTATGTTAGGGGGACCCGCGCGAACCAGTTCCGCGTAGCTGATACCCGGCGTTGTACCTGTTGTGGCGCGCGACCTAATTTCACGACTAGCACCCTGCGACGCTTGTTTTTGTTCCCTTATTAATTTAATTTCCCCGTCCTTTTCTTATTTTCCGCTCTTAGTTCGTTGATTATTCCCAATAATCTTCCCATTTTTACCCCGACCATTGTTAAATGCGCGCGTACTTGCCTTCTATGGCTCACCGGAAATGACTTAGAGCCGTCTTCCGGAATTAAAAACGACGCATACGTACATAGTGTAGGATTTCGTTTTCCAGGATCTTTTCTTGGCTGGGGCATGACGTGTCACCGGTATCCTGGTCTAGCTTGTCCGTAATGCGGCAATTTACCATTTCCTGCTCCCTTATTCCGTCGCGTAACATTCCTGCGTTCCGCTCCGTCTCTGTCTCGCTTTCCGGATCCGAATCGCGCGGTATTACCCTGGGTTGCCTTTTCCTGGTTCCCGTATTTTCCCTGTTTTCAATATCCCGCCCCTGACTGGATTTACTCGCCAGCCTCGTGTTCCGCCGTTCCACCCGCTTAAAGCCCTCGTCGTCCTCTAAAAGACCCGCGGCCTCGGTAGGCATGTTTGCCGGGTAATTATATATTCGCCCCGAAAGATTATTTTAAATAAAATGCGCTGGGGGCGGCGGCGTGGGTACGCTATACGTATCCCACGCCGGTTTTGCTTAATTAAAACTACTATGCGCGTGCCAAATATTTTTCCTCAATAAACACACACAGTATAATCTAGAAATTTACAGTCTAAATATAAAGTGATTGATTTATTTAATTTAATCTGTTATTTCATGTGTATATGAATTTTATTCCTAAAATCTTACGATTACGAAAAGGAAACAGTGAATATTCAACTTAAAAATCTGTGTAACCTGTTCAATTTACTATGTTTTTTATGAATTTGTTGTTATTAAAAATGTTTATTGCAAACAAAATATAAAGAGAAATTTAAAACTATGAAAATCTGCTTAATTTATTGTTTGAAATGTAAAAGATTAGTATCAAGGAATGCACTTAATTTACTTGGTTTTCCTGTCGGGTTTAATTTATTTTTAAATTCCTATTGCTCAAATCTGCAATTTACGATTACCTAATTTACCTGGCTTTTCCTGTTCTATTGTTTGAAATAAAATGAGGTACTTAAGTGAAAATGTGGATTTTGATGAGCTAAATGTTTTAAATAGAAAGAATTCCTTGTTTTAAAATAAATATATTAAAAATGCACTGAAGGATTACTACTTATTTAACTTAAAGGAATGCAAATTTGTTAAATTTAATGAATCTATTTATAATTTACAACTAAAATCTGATTGATTAATTTAATTTACTTTCTCTGTGTGGAATTTATTAAATTTTTCTACAATAGGAATGTTAAATCTAAATAATTCTAATTATTTAGGTTAAACTGATAATAATCTTGGTATTTACTGATGTAATTTGCTATAGGAAATTTTTCTATTGATTTATTTCTATTAATTTAGAATATATTTAGACCTATTCTATTAAATTGAATTTTTACCTTTACTAAAACTATGTGATTTACTATTAAATGACGTTTAAAATAACAGTATACAACGACGGCCCTGTTCAGAAGTCAGAAAAACAGAAGTTCGAACTTACCCCGATTTCTTCGGGAAATCAAAATTCTCCTCGTATTCCGTGCTGTTTGGCCGCTATTGCACCCTTTTTATTAAAAACACAGTCACTTTTATTAAATCACAGTCACAATCCGATATAAATTTCACAATCCGGTTTTAAAATTGACAAATCACAAAACTTTCACCTCGAACGCGGGAGCTCTTGCAAACACGTCCGATCGGAGCGAGAGTCGATACCGAAGTTGATGTGTTTAATTTGTCATTGTTGTAACATGGCGACGGCTAGAGTGTTGAGAGCAATTGAAGCAGTGCTTACTTATTCCTAGGGTATTCATATTTTCGGGCATCTCCGATAAATTTAATGCATTCTCATTCTAAAATAAGTAACTATCCCATAATATTTCTCACTAGTATCTAATAGTATAAACAGAACTTTGAGAATTTGGGATCTTCCATTTAAGATAACAAAAAGACTTAGTATTGAGATCTTAATAAGTTTGAGACGCCCAATTGATTGCAATAAAAATAAATAGAGCATTCTATTTAAGAAAATAAAATGACTACGTGTAGCGCAAACTGGGAAATCTGGCAACAGTGCCGATATCATTTTCTAATTCCGCATGCCTAGAAACCCCCAAATGCCGTATTTTGTAATCGTAACCATAGCGGTTTTGCAGATATTCAATCGTTCCCGGTACCTTTTACTGAAAATACGGTGTCATATCTCAGCAACTAGTAGATCTAAAAGTTTGAAAATTTGAGACCTTACTTTTGAGACGCCCAATTGACTGCAATAAAAATAAATAGAGCATTCTATTTAAGATAACAAAACGACTACGTGTGTCGCAAAACTGGGAAATCTGGCAACAGTGCCGATATCATTTTCCAATTCCACGCGCCCCGAAACCCCCAAATGCCGAATTTTGTAATTGTAACTTTCGCGATTTTGTAGATATTTAAGCTTTCCGGTACTTTTTCCTAACCCTGTATAGTGTAGATCAAGCAGTTATTGTGCAGGTTTTATTTTCAATATGTTAACCCTTGCAGCCCTGTAATAAATAAATAAATGTAAAATGTAATGTAAACTTTGAATAACAGTAATAATAGTAATAATAATAATAATAATAATAATAATATCTGTCCAAAGTATATTTACAACCGACGACCTAGAACTACTATTAATACAGAAATGGAACCTTAAAGACCATGGGTAATGTAGTCACGCTGTTATGGACTCCCCCCGCAGCAAAAGCGTTTACTGCCGTATCATCAAGTGCCTGGAAAACTCTTACACAGCCAAATGTCACCAACTTACTGCCAGTATATGCAAAAACAGATATCCTACAGTATATAAATAGGACTGCAATGATAGAATGGTAGAAAGACTGGGAAAAGAGTCAACGACATCTCCGAAACATTATACCGGTGGTGGGACGTGACGAAGGTCTCGCACTTCCCAGGCAGGACGTTATTAAGATAACAAGGCTCAGAATTGGACATACGCGCATAACCCACTCTCACTTACTAAATAGGACTGCAATGATAGAATGGTAGAAAGACTGGGAAAAGAGTCAACGACATCTCCGAAACATTATACCGGTGGTGGGACGTGACGAAGGTCTCGCACTTCCCAGGCAGGACGTTATTAAGATAACAAGGCTCAGAATTGGACATACGCGCATAACCCACTCTCACTTACTGTTAAGCAAACGGACACCTATGTGTCCCCAATGCGTTGAACTACCACTAACTATCCCCCATATCCTTGAGGAGTGTCCCAGAATGGACGAATATCGTCAGCTATCGTGTATTAACAAGACCTCTACTGAAATAATAACTGACGCAAGCACAATGGATAGAGTGTTGGAGTTCATCAGAAATGTGGCACTATACGAACACATATGAAGAACCAAATGGATAATATGTTTATTGGATCGTAACCCCTGAATAGTGTGCCAATGGCCGCTGATGTCGACGCATGCTGTGACAGGGTAATAAGGCACGCAAAAAAAAATAATTCAAGGCCAACACCGAAATATGAGCTCGTGGCTGTTAACAGTCACAGATAGCTCTATAAAATACGGTGTCGCAGACCAGTTCACGTGGAGCCTCGTAACTAGCGAGGACAGGGATGGCAACCCTGCGTGCCCTTAGCTGGAAGTCCACTTTTCTTATACTAGTCTTGAGTGGCTTTCCTTACTTCAGCTCTTTTCTGTCGTACCACCCTCGCTCTAACTCTTGATCTCTTCAGGCTCCCAGCGAAAGTTGAGAGACCTCTTCCTTTTCTTCCTACTCTTCCCAGGACATGCGCCGTCAAACGCGTATACGGGTGTGGCTTGCCCGGGATGTCCCAGCTGGGGACGGCTGAGCGCTAGCCGTGTCCTAATACCGCAACCGCGAACTGTACTTCAAAGACTCTAGCAGGGCGTAGCTAGGGAACGTCGTACAGCTAGTGGTCGGTGGTCTTGGCTTCATCGCCTGGACTACGAGGAAGGTAACCTCTATAAAAAATCCCCCAATCCCAAGGTCGTTTGGCAGTTTTAGGTTCCGAAGGAATTGCGCGAGGGGATGCCTAAGCGTGGCCAGGAGGAAGCCTGGTCAATAGCGTTGAAACGCCTGTGGGGAAACAGGACACTCCGCAGTATTTTGTGCCCTGCCATAACATGGGAGCACTGTTGTGGTCGACTTTCTTTTCTTCTTATCTCGTGGGACATTTATGGTGTTCAATTCGAAAAATTCCCCTTTAAAAGGGGACGAATTTCCAGCACTGAAGTGCAAAACAAACTTGGTCAAGGAGACGAGTTACCCTCGGTTCTTGATCATCAAACGTTTACCGGAAGGTAATTTTGAAAGAGTTAGTCCGTTTTTGATAAGTAAGAGCATCTACAGTGTAGCAGGGGAAACAAAAAGAGTGAATAAGGTTAAGGTGGGCTTTTAGTCGAAACCGTATCGAAAAAGCAATCTGACACGCTGCGAAAACTAAAAAGAATAGCAGATATTGAAGTTGAAGTCAACCCTCATGCAGTATTGAATTTCTGCAGTGGTATCATATACTGTCGTGACTTTCTAAACGCATCTATACCAGAAATATTAGAAGGTTTAAAATCTGAACATGTTGTAGAAGTGAAACGTATACAAAGTAAGAAAAAGAACAGCCCCTATCTCCCCTTCATCTATTGGGGAAATAGATGATCCATTGATTAACCCCATCAACCGCAAACAAAAAAAAAGAAGGTTGGTTGACCTAAAGGCGTCCCTCGTAAAAGAAAGGAGGATATGCCATCAACCAGCTTGGTTATTAGCTAATCCAAGCAGTAATCTAGTCATAACTGTGATAATATAAAACTGTGATAATAAATCTGTGATATTTTTTATGTATTATTTTGGTTTATTTGTTCTACGTTGTTTGTCTCTTTACTGTTAGTAATTTATTTATAAAACCCCTATTTATTACATATTTATTGTTTGTCTCTTTACGGTTCGTAATTTATAAAATCTTATTTATTAGATATTTATTTAATTATGGACAATATTATTCAACTAAATATCAACGGATGCAGGAGTCACCTTGCCGAACTCAATTTATTGATATGTAAAGATCTTTTGTATCTGTTTACAAAAAACAAGGTTCAAACCAGACGGAAAATTTTGATTAAAAGGTTTCGACGCGTACAGAAACGACTTAGATCCAGGACTTCGTGCGCATGGCGGAACAGCTATTCTTATTAAAACAGAAATATCTCACGATTTAATCCCTCTAACAACCCATTTACAAGCCGTCGCAATTGTTATCAACTTTCCAATTCGGTTTTCACTGTTTAGTATTTATCTACCAAACTCTACGTGGAATAAAGCCCAAATCCTCGATCTAATCAACCAATTACCCCATCCGTTTCTCCTAGTTGGTGACTTCAACGCCCATAACTCGATTTGGGGATCAAGATCTTTAGATCTAAGAGGCAGAGTTTTGGAGGAAATCTTTGATGAAAATAACTTAACATTATTGAATACTGGCGACAGTACTTATTTTAAGGCCAGAAGTAATTCCTTCTCGGCACTTCACCTCTCACTTTGCTCCCCCCGTTTAGCATTAAGATTTGAATGTGAAGTCCTACTTCAAGACATTTTCTCAGACCACGCTCCCATAAAAATATCAATGCGAAACTTGAATCCAATTACATCACTGGAAAAAAGATGGTTGATTAAAAAAGCAAACTGGGACAAATTCAAAGAAAGTCTTGCTCCCTTCAATGTAGTATTAGAAGACATCGATAATGCAGTTAGTGACCTTTGTTCTAAAATCATAAGTGCATGTGAAGCCAGCATTCTACAATCGAATAGCAAGCCAAATAAAAAGTGTGTCCCATGGTGGAACCAAGATGTTAAAAATGCCATTCGCAATCGTAAACTCCCTCTCCCTCTCCCTCTCCCTGTCCCTCTCCCTCTCCCTCTCCTCTCCTCTCCCTCTCCTCTCCTCTCCCTCTCCCTCTCCCTCCCTCTCCCTCTCCTCTCCTCTCCTCTCCCTCCTCTCCTCTCCTCTCCCTCTCCTCTCCCTCTCCTCTCCCTCCCCTCTCCCACCCTCTCATCAAATCCGCAAATCAATGCAAAGCAATTCAAACTCAATTAAATAAATTAATCAATCAATCGGATCATATCTTACAGCTTGCGAAAACCAGCTTATAATTCAAAAATACTGGTTTGGTTTAACTTACAGCTTAATAAAACCTACAACTACAAAGATACCGATTGATTTAACTTAGTTAAAAGTGTGCTGTAAGTGATTAAATACAGATACAAATTAAGATGTGAACAATTAAGTCTATACTTAATCGATGTATTGTTTTAGAGACCGTCAACATCTAACACGTCTATATCTATATTTTACTTTTAATCCTTAAGTTTTTTATAAATCTAAGGCCTTTTTTTGCTAAAGGAATTTATGACAAGAGAGACCTTGTGCGTATAACTGTCTTATGCGATAGTGTGTGGGCCCCCTATCGGTAAAACTTGAAATTCGAAATAGCATTCTAATGCGTTGTATTCTGACGTATTTGTGACGCCAATAATGAGACGTTACTAAAACGGCTAAAATATGACGTCGCATTGACGTTCTTTATTGGTACAATGACGTAACTGACGAATAATTACTCAAATGTCTAATAATATAATAATAATTGAACAAAATTTTAATAATTATTATTTATTAATCCAACTGCTCATTTATTTTTATGTTATTCTTGTAGACATTTTGTTTACAATTGTTTGTTACTTTTTATTGCTATTTAAATTTTTAAATAGATTTACTTTTATGAAATCTGTTAAAAATAAGGAATTAGTTTTCATCTATTTTCAGTTTTTTGAGAAAAGATATTGATCGCATACTAATGCTACATAAAACTGCAGTAATATTTATTCTATTGTATTTTGTAGCTTTTGTTGGTTTACAGGATAACCAGTCATAATTCTTTGTAAAATTCATATACTAGATCTACGAGTACTCAAGTTACTTGGGCGATCACATGGTTATTGTCTATGTCTACTCAGTAGTCGAATTTTAAAATCACTTGATTATTATAACTATCAATTTTATTAAATACACAAATAAAAAGTTTACCTCGAGTAGGATTTGAACCTACGACATGTGCTTTGCTAGATTACCGCGCTAACCAACTGCGCTATAGAGATTCAAGTCCCAATCGACGTAAATTTTATCTCTATGTATGTAGAACTGATGTAAATTCTAAATATAATGACATTACAATCAAATTACATATATTTATGGAATGTGAGCCTGCAATAACGCATGGATTCACACATACCAAAACAACTTGACTATTATCAAATTATTATTAATAAAATTAACTCCACACGTTATTGTGTGATATTATTATTATGACCGTGTAATAATAATGATGAGCATTGGGTAAAATAAAACACGTTGCCCTATAATTGTCGTACGGGATGAATTATGTGTTAGTTTCAAATCGTATGTGTATTATCGTGATTAGAAATGGAAAGTTGACTTGTTTTTTTTTTCATTTTTCGACTTAAGAAGTTGTCTTGTTTATAAATCTAAGGACCATTTTGACAGAGATGTTTCCGATAACGCAGATCTTGTATGTAATATATTTAAATTATCATTTTTTCCACTTTCAGTAACGACTTATAACCTTTGGACCTGTTTATAAATCTAAGGGCCTTTTTGACATATATATTTCCTATAAGACAGATCTTGTATGAAAAATATTTTAATTATCATTTTCTTTAATGCCATTTTTGACAGAGGTGTTTTCGCTAAGACAGATCTTGTAAAAAATATTTTAATTATAATACTAAGTTAAATCAATTGGTATTTTTAAATTGTGATTGGTTTTAGCAAGCTGTAAGTTAAACGAAACCAGTATTTTTGAATTTTAAGGCCCTTTTTGACAGAGATGTTTCCGATAAGGCAGATCTTGTATGTACAATATTGTAATTATCGTTTTTTCCAACGACTTATAACCTTCGGGCCTGTTTATAAATCTAAGTGCCTTTTTGACAGATATATTTCCGATAAGACAGATCTTGTATGTAAGATATTTTAATTACACCTTACACAATGTATTTTTCGACTTAAGAAGTTGTCTTGTTTATAAATCTAAGGACCAGTTTGACAGAGATGTTTCCGATAACGCAGATCTTGTATGTAATATATTTAAATTACCATTTTTTCCACTTTTAGTAACGACTTATAACCTTTGGGCCTGTTTATAAATCTAAGGGCCTTTTGATATATATATATATATATATATATATATATATATATTATATAAATATATTATATATATATATATATATATATATATATATATATATATATATATATATATATATATATATATTTCTATAAAAGACAGGTCTTGTATGAAAAATACAATACAATACACTTACAGGCACACTTTTAACTAACTAATTTAAATTAATTGGTATTTTGACTTGTAGTTAGTTTTAGTAAACTGTAAGTTAGACCAAATCAGTATTTTTCAATTGTAAGCTGGTTTCCGCAAGCTGTAAGTTATGATTTGATTGATTGATTTGGTTGGTTGATGTAATTGGGATTGAATTGCTTATATTGAGATTGATTTGCGGATGATCGACTGTTCTCCCACGCCAGTAACCTCACGTTTAGGGAAAGTACCAGCTCTGAGTGTCCGTTAGCCTTATCTACAAAGTATGCGGTTGCTCATAGGAGATTGGTATATACAGTGATGGAATAGTTACCTGAAGGTTATTAAACTCAACGATAGTGTACGATTGCCGATAATTTGGAAAAACTTACTTACCAACATTACCCCGTCATCACTACCACTTAAACGTCCCGAAATTCTTAAAATACCTCTTGATGAACATCAAAATTCCTATAATGAACTAGCGACACACATCCACGCCCACATAATAAACGAATAAATTTAAATGTTTATAGCGTACTAGAACAACTGATACCTTCACGAAAACTGGATTGAGTAACAAGTCCGATAGGGTGCTATTATCAAAAAATGGTTGTGCTGATGCGATCGTAAGTAACGTTATTGTGTTATGGATACTGCAGTAATGGAGATCAAAAAGATCTACAGTTGCACAGTACAAAGATCTAATACGGTTTATCTTACAAATAAATTGTTGCTACAAAAAAATTACAATGTATGCAGATTAAAGAATCAAATTAATTTGTACATCATGATATTAACAAAAAACACTTTCAAAAGTATTTCATTTGTAAATTTTACTTAGGTTGGAAATGCTGCATTATAATCGGTGGTAGTAGCCATTGCATCAACACAATTTTGATGAAAAACTTTAGGTTTTGTTAATGTTTTGTAAAAATTTTATGTTCTTTTTATTATCTCTGACTAAAAGACCTTGGAAAGCTCAAGCAGCCTCCTCTTGAGAAGGGAAGAGTCACGTTGGCTTTTCCTTTCCTTTTCATGCTGCGCGTGGCCGGATTAGCGCTAGTCGTACTACATCCGTTTTTTCACCTTTGTAATATAAATTCCTCTTGTTAGCCTTCAAGGAGGAGTTTGACAAACGTTTAAAGTTAAGAGCTTACAGTGCGTTATAGCAAGTATAAGAGAATGGCATTACGAACTAGCTGCTTTAATATTTGACGAAAGTAGAGGATCGTGACGGCAAAGCACTTATTACTATTTATTCCGGAACACGTTACTCGACAGCAGAATTGTGATAATCACGAAGGTGATTCTGCATCAGTTTGCTTAAAGTTTTTACGCCACTTATTACCTAACCTTCAATTGAGATTTTTCATTCATAGTTTCTTTTTCAAAATTTTATGCTCATAGGGTGTACGGAAATGAACGTAGTCACGTGACCCGCCCCTCTTCCACTTGGCCACACCCACTTCTATCCGATTGGTCCTGTGCGCGCATACAACCCCAGGCTAAACGTTTGTGAATGGAGGACCCTAGGATAGGTCTCGCCCCCTGGAATCTGATTGGTCCGTTTTGGCGGCCAATGTTGTTTTAATGGCGGTTTTTATTTTGGCGGCCATTTTGTGGGCGTGGCTTGTCGGTCATTATTGTAAGTGTTATGACGGAAAACCTGAAATTTGAAATAGTATTGTCACGTGTCTAACCTACCACGTAACATAAATATGAATGAATGAGTGAACTCGGCTAGTTACTCCGTTAAGCGGTCAAATGACCGTTAAAGACATAGATAGCGTGGGTGTTTTGGAGCGTAGATAATTATTAGATTGATTTAGGTTAGAGAGACGAAAGGAAGAAGTTGTAGTAGTCCATGTAACTAATATAATAACCAAAGTTTGAGCGCCACAAGCCTTAATAAGCTAAAATTATGGTTTTATAAGCGAGAACCCCATACAGCTTGAAACGGCAAGAAAGGAAGCATGTAATAAAACCCGCGTGAGTAACGTTTGTGAAATTTTAAATAATAAAAAATTATAAATTAATGAAATAATAAATTCTCCAACAATACAAACCTTACACCACTTATAGTTGTGCCTTAGACTCAGTCGGTTGATTAATAGGGTGTGTTCAATAAAATGATTTGCTTAATTACCACTTACCATTAATAATAAAGAATATAAAAAATTAATGAAATTATCTCGGGCGCCAAATTGTTTTTTTTAAATATCGGAACAATTAAACCGACTTTACAAAAATGTAAAAAATAACAATATACAGACTATGTTTATTGAATACCAAATGCAATGATGAAATAATGAAGGTCTTAAAATTATGCTTAAAGTACTAAATAATTGCTACATAAATACCTTAGAAATTTTTATACACAAACTTTTCTTTCTGTTTTCTTTTGACAACCTCTGGTATCTAAATAAGATTACGGAGAGGTTAACAAGATGAAGTCATTCTTACGTCATCATTGTGAAATCTTGACATAATGTTATCAACCGCACCCCAAACTGAAATTATCATTATAAAATACGTGTAAATTTCTTTTTCAATCCACTTCTTATTGCACTTATTGCATTATTTGGAAGTTATCCATTCAAAAAATTGCAATCATAAAACGAAAAATGTACGCAACAATGAAATCAAATGCGTACTGAAGAGGTAATTACGTTGTAAATTGAAATAATGATAAACGTGTACTTAAAGTGAAAATGGTATAAAAAATACGTAAAGTAAACGCCTAAAAAGAACAAATGCTTTAATTTTATGTAAATGTATTAAAAATATCTCTTACCACCAAATTGATGGCGCTTTCACATAAATTTAGATAAAATCAAAAAGAAGCAGCTTCTTGCTTCGACATTAAACAGGAAGTGAAAATGGAGGCTTTCAAAGTAGATGAAGCGGTTCTGCGCACAAGATATGAACAGAATAACTTAACGCAGACGCGTTGCGTATCAGATAAAAATCGAATAAAAATTGCAAGTAGGAATATAAATCTTTACGAAAGTATGCACTATGAAGATATGCAAGTTAAGTTGCCTACCTCATACCATATCTTAATAATTAAAATTTTCTTATATTTAGAACTAAATGAAGGAAAGATCCTAAATTGAGGTATATTTTATACAACACAAAAAAGAGTTGTTACAAGCAATAAGAAACAAACGCCAATTACCCTGGTAACCTTATACCAAATAAATTTGTCATAGACCAATACAAATAATTAACAAGTAATATTTCAGTACAAGTCAAGGCATGCTTTTAAACAATTCTTTCTAAACCCATCAAAAATTTAGCACAATTAAAAATTAATATTTCACACCGAATCAAATACGCAGGCAAGTTAATCATATCTATATATTGAAAAATCTTTTTGAGCAACCAAACATTTGAAAGGCTAAAAACCTTAAAACCGCCTTCCCTGGTTTGTTTGAAAGTACTTTCAAGGGTTAACCTGAAAAGGAGAAATTCAGCATACCTGGTTATACTTTGACTTAAACTATTTTTGGATTAACTGACTAGCCGTTGTTTCACAAACGAAAAAAATTTAATTTACACAAACCCCTTATAAATAATCGATAGGTAGTATAAGTATGTAACATATTTCAATACAAAAAAATTTACAGACATTCCAGCAATTCTTGAATCGTGAGGGATATTCGAGTGTAATACAACTATAACCTTTATCTCAGTTCAAAACAATTGTAAATAACGAAAATTTGAATAAGTATTTACTGCTGACTAGGGAGGTACCGTTTATTAAAACACACTTTTAGGTTGTGTCAGTACGTTGCTGATTGTTGCTGATTATAAACGTCTATCGTACCCACTTTTGCATTGTTATAATCGAAGCATAGTTTAATTAGAATAGCCTAACCTTATCCGATGAGTAAATAACGTCTATCTCTGGCTATCCTCAAGATTCAGTCTTCGTTACAGTGTGTATAGACGAGTACAGGTTAGAACGATGCTACCTCGAACATCTAGTTGAAACGTGTAACGAGAAGCAAGCAAGAAAGACCGGGAGAAAGCAAAAGCTGACAAAATATACCACGAATAAGTGCAAAGTAATACACTAACAAAAGGTTTTACCTCTATGATGCAAGTCGAGCTCCAAGAAGTTTTACGTTTTTTTTGCCTTTTTTTAGCTAGTGATATTTAGTGCGAAAAGTATCTACTAAAAGAATATTATAATTAGATTGAAAGAAAACATGTGGCTTACCCTTTGTTAAACTAAAATTCTTATATATATATATATATATATATATATATATATATATATATATATATATATATATATATATATATATATATATATATATATATATATATATATATATATATATATATATATATATATATATATATATATATATACATATATATATATATATACGCACAATGGCGTTATCTAGTACCTCAACAACATGTAGAAATACATAAACTATGAAACAAATCTCGCGTATATCCAAAGATGACTTTGATTTAAAACAGGAAAACAGATTTTTCTTAAAGAAGCTCAATTTTAACCAAAATGGCGAACTCAACACGTTATTTTTAATTAACTGACTAGCCGTTGTTTCACAAACGAAAAAAATCTAATTTACACAAACCCCTTATAAATAATCGATAGGTAGTATAGGTATGTAACGTATTTCAAAACGCACACTTAAATCTAAAAGAGTAATTTAAAAAAAATATGTGCTCCCGCTAGTAATTGTTAAATAAATACTGTAGTAAAATGAAAAGAATACAAAGACAACCGGTATATGATAATAACTAAATTAGCAGCTTCTGCCCAAATAACAGATAACGACTCGTAACTCATGACAATAGTAAAATGGATGGCAACATTAATATACATGACTGTGGTTCTAGAAATCATAGAAAAGTATACAGAAATTAGATAAAATATACCACGAATAAGTGCAAACTAATACTCTAACAACAGGTTTTACCTCTATGATATAAGTCGAGCTACAAGAAGTTTTACGTTTTTTTACCCTTTTTTTTAGCTAGTGATATTTAGTGCGAAGAGTATCTACTAAAAGAATATTATAATTAGATTGAAAGAAAACATGTGGCTTACCCTTTGTTAAACCAAAATTCTTATATATACCTATATATATATATATATATATATATATATATATATATATATATATATATATATATATATGTATATATATATACAATGGCGTTATTTAGTACCTCAACAACATTTAGAAATACATAAACTATGAAAAAAATCTCTCGTCTATTCAAAGATGACCTCGATTTAAAACAGGAAAACAGATTTTTCTTAAGGAAGCTCAATTTTATCCAAAATGGCGAACTCAACACGTTATTCAATCAAATTTTTGTTATCATATTCATTGTTACCAAAATTATTGTTAAAATGTTAAATAAACGATCTCCAATAAAATGTAAATTAATGATAGCATCTAGCGGTAATTCAGCAAAGTAAGATTACCTACATGGCGCTAGTATGAACTATTGGCGAAATTAAACGCAATGTAACCTATACAGGACGTTTAAGTAATTTATAAAGGTATAATAGTTATGCCCAAAAATGCAGATAAGTTATGTTAATGAAACAAATGATGAGTAAATAGTAAATCGACCAACATAAGTTTACAATTTAAAGGTAATTTTTTGAATAATAAATAAAGGAAAATATACAGTCGATACGAAAAGATCTGAAATCGATGTTAGCATGTTACAGTTTCTAATGAGGGGACCCGATTCCATCTCGTAAGACAGCTATAGGACTACGGAACTAGCTTTCGGGCTTTCGCCCCCCTATTCGGACCCCTTGTTTACTATGGCGGGAAAGCTAGAAATTTGAAGTAGTATTATAATAAGGGGGCCCGATTCCACCTCTTAAGATAGCCATAGGACCCCGGAACTTGTTTTCGGGTCTTCACTCCCTGTTCAGGCCCTATGGCCTATGGCGAGAAAAATTAGAAATTAAAATAGTATTCTAACAAGGGAGCCCGATTCCCTTAGCGGGAAAACTATAAATTTGAAACAGTATTATAATAATGGGACCCGATTCCTACTCGTAAAACAGCTATAGGACTACGGAACTAGCTTTCGGGCTTTCGCCCCCCTATTCGGACCCCTTGTTTACTATGGCGGGAAAGCTAGAAATTTGAAGTAGTATTATAATAAGGGGGCCCGAATCCACCTCTTAAGATAGCCATAGGACCCCGGAACTTGTTTTCGGGTCTTCACTCCCTGTTCAGGCCCTATGGCCTATGGCGAGAAAAATTAGAAATTAAAATAGTATTCTAACAAGGGAGCCCGATTCCCTTAGCGGGAAAACTTAAAATTTGAAACAGTATTATAATAATGGGACCCGATTCCTACTCGTAAAACAGCTATAGGACTACGGAACTAGCTTTCGGGCTTTCGCCCCCCTATTCGGACCCCTTGTTTACTATGGCGGGAAAGCTAGAAATTTGAAGTAGTATTCTAACAAGGGAGCCCGATTCCCTTAGCGGGAAAACTATAAATTTGAAACAGTATTATAATAATGGGACCCGATTCCATCTCGCAAAACAGCTATAGGACTCCGGAACTTAATTTCGGACGGCGCGCCTCTGTTCGGGCGCCTTGTTTACTATGGCAGGAAAACTAGCCATTTAAAATAGTATTCTGGCAAAGGGGCCCGATTCCAGCTCGTAAGACAGCTGTAGGACTCCAGAACTTGCTTTCGGGTCTTCGCCACCCTGTTCGGGCCGCATGCTATCTCATAAGACAACCATAGACCTCCGGAACTTGCTTTTGGATCTTAGCCCCCCTGTTCGGACCCACTTGTTTACTATAGCCGGAAAACTAGAAATCTGGAATAGTATTCTACTCTGCGCCTCTTGTCTGGCCCCCGATTGTATGAGACGCCGTCTACGGATGTATTTTTAAAACTAATAAATGTTTTCTGTAATAGAGATTGATCGTGGGCCTCATCTAGTCGTATATTTTAAAAGTAGATTTAACTGTTAATGGGGGAAAATTTGAAATAGTATGGTGACCGCATAGGAATTCTGAACCTTTAGTTGTACGTAGAAACTGTTTTCAAACCAACATCAGACTTGCGTCTTGTTTGTGCACCTAGGTTCCGCTAACTGAAACAAGTTTCAACCTAGAATCATATGTTACAATCACTTTAAGTACTAAAATTCTTTTTATTTATCAGAGTAGAATTGCAGAAAAACAAGAATTGTATAATAACTTGATTATTTCATCATTTATAATTAAACATGCAGTGAAAAGGGTATTTACAAAATCGACCATTGGTAAATTATTTAATTTAAAGTACAAAAACATTATATGGTAATGAAACCATCAAGAATTCTTCTCCAGGAAGCATAAATGGTATCCTAGTGGAGGTCCTCCAAAGGAATAAAAAAATTTCCAATTACCATTCTCGTCAATGTAGATACCTGGTTTGTTTGGTGGATCCGTGTTCACAACAGTTGCACACGGTCTAGGTGCGTCCCGCGATATCTGATGAGAAGCACATACAAGTCGAAACACATTTTTGTTGGTGATCTATTTCAAACATCTCAACACTTGCACCGCATACACCTTTGGAGTTGATATGCGACCAGTCTTGCTATAGTAATGCGTTTTTCAGAGCACACATAGGAGCCTCGATGTTATGGTATAAACTACTATACGACTTTGCTTACATTTTTAATTTTTCAATTGACGGGTTGTCCGTCAATTGAAAAATTAAAAATGTAAGCAAAGTCGTATAGTAGTTTATACTCCAGGTTTATTATTGGTTTGTTAAGAAAATTTGTTGTTTTTCACAACCCTTAATGTGAATTTTGTTAAACGGCAGCAACGCTCTTATCAACTGCTCTTGGAAATCGTTGTAGGGTGCACACCCCTTATCTGTCTTTACATGGGTTTTGACATAAAATAATCTGGAGGTGGTTTTGCGTTGAATGGCTACAAACCCTCCGATATATCGTTTACGTAACTGACTCAGGAAAACCCAATGGTTTTCGTTGTATGCCCGCAGGTCTAGTTAACGCCTTTACGTCTGTTTTTGTAACAGGGTATTTTGCTGTAGTTGTTCCTAAAGCTTTAGCGTGTACAATTAGAATGGTGGGATTGAACCTCATACGTCTGACCAGTAAACTAGCGTCCATAATTTTCGTCTTGTAATTTGAACCGTGTGCCGACGTTACACTAAAGATCGTACAAATTTATATCGCTCATTAGAAACTTTTCATGTTTAAACAAATCCGAGTACACGTGGCCAATTATCCTAACATGTTTGTTGGTCGCTGTAAGTGAGAAACCGTTATTTGCGTGTCCCAGTGTATTTATATGCATTATATGAGCCGTTTGTGTTGTTTGCTTGTGACACCATCTTCTGATTTAAGTAAACCCCCATTTGCGAGAAAAGGGGATGTATCCAATTGTTTAGCGGCGCTACAGCAACCGTGCTAGTAAGAGCTGTATTGTCTTGCTGTAGAACTGCAGGCCTGAACCACACGGTCTGACTTAGATCTATGTAATTGTTTGCATTTCTGAGCACTACAAATTCTCTTGAGGCGTTATCACTTAGAGCTGTCAAGGGTTTGCAAAATATCCATTTACCATTCTCGATACTTGTCTTCGTCGACGGTAAAGTGAACAAATCCAATTCGAACTAGATGCGTTCACACGATTGTGCGTGTAGAAAAGCGATTATAATTATTTTGAAAATATATCGCCGTAAGTAGCTGCTCTCGGTAGAGACTGGTTATTATCGCACATACGTACTCTTTTAAAACCCGAACCCTCCATTCTTTTATCGAGTTTCTCGTCGGCTTTACGTTTAAGACTTCTACCTGCCTTGTGAAATTTTTCTTCAAATGACTCCTTAATTGGACGATCCTCTATTGCGTCACCAAGGATATTGGTCCCTATGCTTAGAGCTTCTTTTCCAAGAGCCTTAATAGATTTAAATAACGGTTGAGTTGATCGGCCTATTTCGACAGTTTTTTTTTTAGTGTGACCGTTCGGAAGCGGACTCTGCTTCCATCAAGCTTAGTCCTGAGAAGGACTGTTTTCGCACTTGAGTCGAATTCATATGTTATGATTTTTTCCCAAGCAGTTGACTACTGTCAGATTCGAACGTGGTACCTTTCACTTACAAGTCTGACACCTTTGCCGCTGAGCCACTGAGTAATCCAATATATATTTTTTAGAACTAGCCTACTGCTCGCTCCCATGTGTGCTCTACCGCATTCGCATATTAGGTTGTATACACAATTCTTGGAATTCTGACCTTCATTGCGTGGTTTAGTTTTGGTTACTATTCCCCTGAGCACTTTGGTCGATTTCGCGTACAGGTTATTCCACACTTCCAAAATATTTTCATCGTTTACAGCCGCAGGGGCCATCTTTATACTCGAATGAGGACTATTGTTGTAAGCAGTCATAAGTTTTTGGAGTACATCTATTTACCTACTTGGAATTGTTGTAGGTGAAATAATGCCACATCGTTGCTTGCAATGTTTTATTAAATCTTTTAACTGCAGATGCTCTTACACGAGGTTTATTTGTTGTTAAATACATCAATAACCGTTATAATTGAAATTATGAGAGAATTCCGATATTGGATTAGCGCTTTTGTTCAATGTATAGAATAATTAGAAATTTTTTTTGGAACCCTACGATTCAATTTTCATTTGATTTTCTTTTCGTGAATCGAAATCTAAGGTCAACATTTTTTTTTCAAGATAGCAACAGCACAGTAAAATTGACATCATTGAAATCAATATAACTATTGTATAGTTTTTTTAGTAAATTAAAAAATCAGATGTAGCCAGTGCATGCCTTCCTTATGTCTGTGTCCAAATTGTATTAGCAAGGAGTATATAGGGTAAAGACATAAGAATATTCTAATTTATTCATTTTCTCACTTATATAAAGTGTACAAAGTACGGCCATTAATTCAACCTCGGAAACAATTAAAAAACCATAAGAGTCCGTAACTTAAAGTGTAACTTTTGCATCAAAATTGTATGTTAGCATGTAAATTAACTAATGTTTAACATTGTAATAATAATAATAACAATAATAATAATAATAAATAAAACCTCGTCCGTTGACAAAAAAGTAGAAACATTTACTGAATTAATCGTCAACGCTGCAAAAATTCTATTCCAAAAAGTAAAGTAATAGTTAAATCAAATAACGTACCGTGGTGGATTCTAGAAATTAAAATAGCGGTCAAAAAGGAATGTAAGTTATATGCAATCTTTAAAGAAATACCTACAATAGAAAATTTAGTATTGTTTAAACAAGCCCACGCGGAATCTCGAAAAAAAAATTTGTTAGCAAAAAAAGATTCATAAGCAACCAATGTAAACAACATTAACTCGCAAACAGCCAGCGAAGAAGTATGGAGGAAAGCTAAAAGTGTAATGGGTAAAATGAGTGCTCCATTCGCGCCATTATTGATTGTGAATGACGAAAGATTGACACGCGACCTGCAAATCGCTGAAGCCCTAGCGAAACAATTTGAAAACAACAGCAATTCTACGAACTATTCAGAAATCTTCTTGCAAATAAAACAACAAAACGAAAAGAACATTAACTTTACTACCAATGAGGTTTATGAGTACAACAAAGACTTACCATGGCTGAATTGTAAAAAACTTTTCTGAATACAAAAGACTCAGCGCCTGGAGCGGACGACGTTATATACTCTACGTTAAAGGAACTTCCTCCACCTGGAAAGAAGAAAATATTACAGTTATATAACGAAATTTACATAAAAGGTACCTACCCTAGACAATGGCAGCATTCAATAGTCATACCTATTCAAAAACCGAACACTGATGCTACACAAACCACAAACTACAGAACGATATCTTTATCGTCTATAAGTAAAATATTCGAAAAAATAATCAATAATAGACTGACTTGGTCTTAGAAAAAGAACAACTTATATCCAAATACCAAATAGGTTTTCGTAAAGGGCATTCCACCATACATGAACTGGTATACCTCGAAAATTTTATCTTAAATAGTTTTCTAAAAAGATCACATTGGTTTTGATATTCACAAAGCCTACGAGTTAATGTGGAGGTATGAAGTAATTAAAAAACTTGAACAATGGGGAATGAAAGGAAGCCTACCTCAAATAATTAAAAGTTTCTGTTCTTTCCGTAGTGTTTGTGTTCGATTAGGAAACATAAATTCCCAAACGTATATGTTCCAAAACGGAATATCCCAGGGCTCGGCATTGAGTTGCACATTATTTTTGGTCGAAATAAACGTCCTAGTTAAATCTACACAAACCCCAATCCACAAATGCTTATATGTGGATGACCTAATTATTTTCTACGAAAATACATCTATAGAAGATATAGAAATACAATTAAATAATGCGACTGAGGATATAGTTAAGAACATTGCAAGTATGGGACTACAACTATCCGAAAATAAGACTGCCGCCATACATGTCTGTCGCAAACGAAATCCCCACAACGAACCTAACCTGCTTATTGCGGGAATGGTAGTTCCCATAGTGGAATCAATCAAAATATTAGGAGTCATCTTTGACCAGAAATTACATTTCAAAGAACATATAAAGCATCTAATTGCAAAATGTAAGAAGAGGATCAATTTTATAAGACGTATGAGCAGCATAACGTGGGGTTCGGATAGATGGGGGCTTATCCAATTATATAGGGCCTTTTTTGGCTACAATAGGATATGGTAGTGCAGTATACTCATCTGCGAGACCGACATCATTGAAATAGCTAGATAAAATACATACACAGGGAATAAGGCTCGCAACTGGGGCATTCCGAAATAGCTCACTGCTATCTGTATTCGAAGACTCAGGTGTCCCACCGTTAAACACTGGGAGGGATATTTTGCTATGTAACTACATAACTAAAATACTAGCAACACCAAAAGACTTAAATCACGGATTACTGGATGGCACCGAAATAATAAACGAGTACCAAAAACTACAAGTAAACCAACTATCATAAGGGGACTAAGACTAATTAATATCTTTGTTTGTCTGCCTACAGTAATAAATCGTACAGACTGTGAGATTCCACCATGGTTAGGCTTAAAGACGCGCTTTAACTAGAACTAGCAGAATTAAAGAAGTATAATACCCTGCCGATAGAGTACCGACTGCATACAAGTCGGCTAATGCTCAAATATCCACACGTGAAACCAAACGGCTCTAAAACCCAGAGCGGAACAGGTAGCGCAATATTTTTTGAAAGAGAAAGCCATAATTGGTCTCATAACTGTATTACAAGTGTATAAGTATATACACGGCAGAATTATACGCCATTTGGCAATCGCTACACCAAGACTAAAGCGAATACATAGTTTGCAGTGATTCATTAAGCTCTCTAGTAGCCCTTAAAAACCAAAGCAATACACATCCACTACTAAATCAAATAAGAGACAAACTCCTCTACCTAGAAAGCAACGCCTCAAAACACATAATTTTGATGTGGGTACCGGGACATATCGGAATTTACGGAAACGTATGCGCTGAGATATCAGCAAAACAGGACGATATACAAATCTCACCAAATGATCTGAAACACCACATCAGAAATAAGCTGATAGAATAATGGCCAACTACATGGTGCCAAACACACCTGGCAATAAATCATGAAAGGACCCATCTAAAGACCTGGCATAATAAATACAATCTTACACGAAGGGAGGAAGAAGAAGGCTGAGATTCACCTTGACGTGGTGAGGGGGCTCAGTAGCCACTGTTGTCAGCAGTGGTGAAGTAAAGAGATCTCAAGTCGTTTGTCTTCGCCTACTCGTGCGCTTTTACTTTAGTTTGTTTGAAATCTTAGTCTTGTTTTGCTTTCTTTCTTCATGTCCCTTGTTGTCGGTTAAAAAAAAAAGAATAGCAAAAAAAGGTCTTGGTCCGCTGGCAGGTAATGCACTGATGACGACAAAGCTTTGAACATGGATTATGGAAACTAACTCGAGGCCTTCGGGGCGCCCACATTATACGGTGCAGGGGTTAGGATTGTCGCCAGTACCGGTCGGGAGCGAGGAGGAGCGGGCAGGACTAACCCCACCGTTATCAAGCGGCTGCTCGGCGTCCGTCGTGGGAGACCAGGCTACGGAGCATGTAAAAGCTTCTGGAATTTGATAAAATAAGTCCCTTTGTAATTCAAAGGAATATAGATTATTTAATTGGAGCGATTGCTAACATAAGCAAAATAAAACAAGGACTTGTTATTTAAGTTAAAAGTAGAAACCAGGCACAGAAACTTTCAAATTAAAAAACATTTAACGACATAGCTGTAACAGTAACACCTCACAATACATTTTTTTTCTCTAAAGGAGTCGTAACCTGCCACGATCTAAAAAATGCCACAGAAACAAAAATTAGAGAATACATGGAACCACAAGGAGTAATTGACGCTAAATTTATGACGATCAGGAAAGGGGGTGAATTATTAAGAACTAGTTCAGTATTACTTACTTTTAACAGAGCAATGCTACCCACGTCAGTAAAGGCTGTATATCATAATTTACCAGTAAGGCCTTACTATCCTAACCCCTTACGATGTTTTCAATGTCAACAACACGGACGCAGCTCATCTACGTGCACTAAGGACACAGTATGCTACTGTGGTTACCCAGAACTGTCGTACATATAAAAGAGAAACTGCAATATAAAAATTAAAAGTAAACAGGCGAGAGGTATTGACTTCAAATCCTTCACATTCGGCCACATATGCGTCAATGCAGTGCACTTTGCAATGAAATCTATCTTACAAGTACAAAAAGCAAATATAATCCAAGCCACAACAACGCATATATTACCTAATACCGTGTAAACTATGGTAAACACTGAATTATCTGATATGGAATTGGGATTTTGCACACCGGATGTACAAAAAAGGAGAAGGTAGTGAGCAATCAGACCCTGATAAAAGAGTTCGCACCTGTAGCTCAGTCAACGCATTAACATCAGAAGTAGAGGTTTACTCAGAAGATAATTCTGATACAAGTACATCTTTTGATATAAACATCATTAGAAAAAAAAACGTTAAACAAAAGGCTGACCAAAGGAAAGCCAGGAGGTCCAAAAAAATCAGCTAGATTGGTCTTTTTACTACTCAACTGTGATAACTAGTTTTCAAGGATAAAATTATGATTAAACAGTGATATATTTTACTGTGATATTTCATTGTTTTGTCCTTTTTTTAGTTTATAAGTTTTATGTAAACTTTATTTATTTATTAGTTTATTTCTACAATTTATCAACTTATTTATTTCTAACAATGGTATTCGACAACCTAAAATACATTAACCTATAACATTCAATACCAAAGAAAATATTCTACAATGAAATTGTAATGGGTTGAAACATCATTACTGCCAATTAAAAATTATGCTAAACGAATATCAACCTTTCTATTTTACTAACCTCAAAGAAAACGAAAAATTTCGCCTTAGAGGTTATCAGTGTTATAACAAAAATTATATTAGTAGCGAAAGAGCAACTGGAGGAGTAGCCATCTACGTTAAAGCAACATACCACATACGCATTGGAAACTGAATACTCACGTACAAGTTACCACGAAGAAATAACCAAAGTTCTAAACTTCTTGAAACAAACTGGAATATACAATAGGATATAACAAATTAACTTACATGGCAATAAGACCATAGCAGTTGATGCCATTAAACACATTAATAATAATAATAATAATAAAAAAATAATAATAATAATACCTAGGGGTTGGACCTTGCAAATGATCGTAAGTTATGCAAGGCCAACACCGAAATACGAGCTCGTGGCGGCAAACTGCCACTGAGTAGTAACATGAGGCCGGAGCTACTCCACTTCAAGGTCACCCATGTAAATCTTATGGGATTTATTTCAAGGTCAAGTGAGTTTTCTTATTATGCCAGAACGCGCTACACACATCAAGGACGTTTGAAGCATGTTTTTGGCGGGGAATTTAAATTTTTGGAGCAGGTCAAGGTCAAAGTAAAAATAGAAATTTCAATGTCATCTTCATCATCATATTACAATTCTTAGAAGTCTAAAAGTGTAGTGGTCAAGGTCAAAGATTATTGATCTGTAGGGATATCGTATAACATTTCTTAGAAGTGTAAAAATAGAATAAGTTCATGGAAAGAAGAAGAAGAAGAAGAAGCCTAGGTTAGCGGTTTTGAAGGATGTAGATTTATAATAAAAAGGCTTCCTTGGGTGTGTGTGATTTAGTATTAGCAGAAATGATGAAAATGGTAGTATGCAAGATAGGAAACGCAAGAAAAGAACAAGTATTAACTATTGTAGAGCGAAAGAAGAGGTTGGAGGTGTTGATACGAAAAATTAAAGATTTAAAGGTAGATTTAGAGGTGTATGAAATAAATAGAAGAATGAGACAGCTTCGAGTATGGAAATAAAAAAGAACAAGTATGAACTATTGTTGAGTGAAAGAAGAGGTTGGAGGTGTTGATATGAAAAATTAAAGATTTAGAAGGTAGATTTAGGGGTATACGCATTTTCACATATAAATTTCTAATGCTTGTTTTTAAGAAAAGTATGTAAATTTTTTTAAATCACGTAAAATTTGGGATTTTGTTCTTCCAATTAGATGTTTCATTACGGAAATTTGTATCCTATAAAAAGAATCTTTTAAAAACTGTATTTATGTATAATATTTTAACGAAATAAATGGATAATCATGTAACAAAAAAAGAATTAAAACATTTATTTTCACAACCTCTACACATTGTAGGTGATCTGAATATTTCACTATAAGAAATAAAGTAAAATAGAAAAAATAAACATTTATTTACAAATAACACTAGTCTAACAATTATATTATATAGTGATGAGAACGTTGGAAATGTACGAGGTGAAGCTGAAGATGAAGAGTTTAAAAATAAGAAGGGTGCAAAATAAATAAATAAATAATGTGTTATGAAGTTTGATTTAACTATATTATAAAATCATAAGTTCGTTCGCATATAAATTTCTAATGCTTGTTTTAAGAAAAGTATGTACATTTTTAAAAATCATGTAAAATTTGAGATTTTGTTCTAAATATTATTATTATGTTACCGAGTTAGATGTTTTATTACGGAAATTTGTATCCTATAACAAGAATCTTTTAAAAACTGTATTTAAGTATAATATTTAACGAAATAAATGGATAATCATGTAACGAAAAACAAATTTCATCTTACTAAAACTTTAGTGACATCAAAGAGATTTTGAACTTGGAAAAATTGTGCAAAATCGTTATGCAACTACTTATGATTTTTTACTGTTTATGTTTAATTCCACATGTAAAATTGCAATCCTTTTTGATGTATAATCTCTACACTTTATAGTTATAGGTGATGTGAATATTTCACCTTAAGAAAAAAAGTAAAAAGAATTAAAACGTTTATTTTCAAAACCTCTACACATTATAGGTGATCTGAATATTTCACTATAAGAAAAAAAAAACCGAAAAAAGAATTAAACATTTATTTTACAAATAACAACAATTAAAACTACTTTAGAAAAAATAATAAAAAAACTAAACTACAATAAACTACACTTAACACTCTAAGGATCCATATTGTCCAAAGCACGAAACACTAGTTCTGCATTCCGACCAATTTTTTCGGTCGATGCCAACTCGTCCGTGGCGTCAGCTAACTCCTTAGTTAGCCGGGCCACACGATTCCTAACTTTAGCCACACGATCTTGGTTCGAAATGCTGAAATCACGCAGCCACTCCAAATTTGTTTCCCGCACATGATGCAGCCTTACCGCGGGCTCGGGGGGGTGACACGTCTCAGGGAGTTGGTGCCCTTGCGAAGGCATGTCGAGCAGCAGGAGGTTTTTACCCCCACGCATCCGCCCTGGCGATGCTACCGCGGTAGTAGCAGGAGTGATACTGTAAGTGGAAAATGAATCATTAATAATGCAATCATCATACATAAATTAAGAAATAAGTAACTTACTTTTCGAAGTAGCGTGCAAAATCTTCTTCGATATCACTGTCCCGGATACTTATTACAGGAATATCTGCAGGTGATGACAATGGTGGTAGTGGCTTCGGTAGTGATACAGCAGTACTACTAGCTGGCTGCACCAGCAAGTGCTGCAGTATTTGTGGTTTTTCGTTATTTTTCTTTTTTAAGCTCAATTTCGTTTTTTTGCATAATGACGCCATTGTAATGTATATATGTATACGTGTTATTGCAATGTAGATGTACATATAATAACTGAATAAGAAGTGCAATGTTAAACGTATATATAGGTGTAGGTTTTGTTAACGTTGGCAAAACAAGCGGAAATGATAAGGGTAATGAACGAACATATGTGAGAGTAGTTCGTTAACTTAAATAAGGTTAAGGGACTAACCCAAGGTAATTATGTGATCTATAAAATTAGTAGCAAAATTTTTGACAACAGCTAGTATAATCAACTGGATGTCAAACTTTAATTGTTGGCAATTTTCTATAATTTTTGGAGGGTGTTATATTACATTATATTGAGGTAATTTTTGAGGTGTGTCGAATTACATTTCATGGCAATTTCGGGGGTTGTTAAATTTACATTTTTCCACAATTTTGTGGGGATGTCAAATTACATTTTTTCGATAATTTTTGGAGGTGTCAAATTACATTTTTGTTGCAATTTTCGGAGGTGTCAAATTACATTTTTTGGTAATTTTGTAGGAGTGTCAAATTGCATTTTCACGCAATTTTTGAGGGTGTCAAATTACAATTTTTGGCAATTTTTGAGGGTGTCAAATTACATTTTTCAGGCAATTTTTGGGAGGTGTCAAATTACATTTTTTGGTAATTTTGGGTGTCAAATTACATTTTTTTGGTAATTTTGGGGGTGTCAAATTACATTTTTTGGTAATTTTGGGGGTGTCAAATTACATTTTTTTGGTAATTTTGGGGGTCAAATTACATTTTTTGGTAATTTTGGGGGTGTCAAATTACATTTTTTTGGTAATTTTGGGGTGTCAAATTACATTTTTTGGTAATTTTGGGGTGTCAAATTACTTTTTTTTTGGTAATTTTGGGGTGTCAAATTACATTTTTTGGTAATTTTGGGGTGTCAAATTACATTTTTTGGTAATTTTGGGTCAAATTACATTTTTTGGTAATTTTGGGGGTGTCAAATTACATTTTTGGTAATTTTGGGGTGTCAAATTACATTGTTTTGGTAATTTTGGGGGTCAAATTACATTTTTTGGTAATTTTGGGGTGTCAAATTACATTTTTTGGTAATTTTGGGGTGTCAAATTACATTTTTTGGTAATTTTGGGTGTCAAATTACATTTTTTGGTAATTTTGGGGTGTCAAATTACATTTTTTGGTAATTTTGGTGTCAAATTAAATTTTTGGTAATTTTGGGGTGTCAAATTACATTTTTTGGTAATTTTGGGGGGTCAAATTACATTTTTTGGTAATTTTGGGGTGTCAAATTACATTTTTTGGTAATTTTGGGGTGTCAAATTACATTTTTTGGTAATTTTGGGGTCAAATTACATTTTTTGGTAATTTTGGGGTGTCAAATTACATTTTTTGGTAATTTTGGGGTGTCAAATTACATTTTTTGGTAATTTTGGTGTCAAATTACATTTTTTGGTAATTTGTCAATTTACATTTTTTGGTAATTTTGGAGGTGTCAAATTACATTTTTTGGTAATTTTGTGTCAAATTACATTTTGGTAATTTTAGGCGTCAAATTACATTTTTGGTAATTTTGGTGTCAAATTACATTTTTGGAATTTTGGGTGTCAAATTACATTTTTTGTAATTTTATGTCAAATTACATTTTTGGTAATTTTGTGTCAAATTACATTTTTTGTAATTTTGGGTGTCAAATTACATTTTTGGTAATTTTAGTGTCAATTTACATTGTTTTGAAAATTTTGGGGTGTCAAATTACATTTTTTTGGTAATTTTGGGGGTGTCAAATTGCATTTTTTGATAATTTTGGAGGTGTTAAATTACATTTTTTTGGTAATTTTGGGGTGTCAAATTACATTTTTGGTAATTTTGGTGTCAAATTACATTTTTTGGTAATTTTGGGGTGTCAAATTACATTTTTGGTAATTTTAGTGTCAATTTAAATTTTTTGGTAATTTTGGTGTCAAATTACATTTTTTGGTAATTTTGGGGTGTCAAATTACATTTTTTGGTAATTTTAGCGTCAAATTACATTTTTGGTAATTTTGGGGTGTCAAATTACATTTTTGTAATTTTGGTTCAAATTACATTTTTTGGTAATTTTGGGTGTCAAATTACATTTTTTAAATTCAAATTACATTTTTTTGGTAATTTTGATAAAGATTATATGCATGCCGTTAATGTTTGGAATACGTTTAGACTTGAAACGTTAGGTTAATACTCGGATTTATATCTAAAAACAGATGTTTTACTTTTGGCGGATGTTTTTGAAAATTTTCGTCGAACCTGCTTAAGCGCATATCAACTGGACCCTCTTTATTATTATACAGCGCCAGGTTTGGCATTTGATGCAATGTTAAAAATTTCTCAAGTTAGATTAGAACTTTTTACCGATATCGACATGGTTATGTTCATCGAAAGAGGTATTAGAGGAAAAGTATCGCAGTGTTCCAACCGTTACGCGAAAGCTAATAATAAATACATGGGTGAAAGCTACGATTCTAGTATCCCAACGAGCTTTTTAATTTATTATGATATTAACAACCTTTATGGAAGAACAATGGAAGAATTTTTACCATATGGGGAATTTTCTTTCATCGATGAGCCTAATATTGAATGCATATTAAATAATCCTAACGATTCAGACATTGGTTTCATCATAGATTGTGACTTGGGTTACCCCACAGAGTTACATGAGTCCCATAGCGATCTACCTTTGGCACCTGAGCACATGATACCCCCAGCCCCGTATTCCAAATCCAAATTAAAGAAATTATTGCTCACATTGTACCCAAAACGTAACTACGTTCTTCACTATAGGAATTTAAAAATGTATTTAGAGCAGAGATTAAGACTAGTTAAAGTAAATCGGGTTTTACGTTTCAAACAGTCGGCGTGGTTAAAAACATATATAGCTTTGAACACAATGTTAAGGCAGGAATCAAAAAATGAATTTGATAAGAACTTTTTTAAATTAATGATTAATAGCGTTTTTGGTAAACTTATGGAAAATGTTCGCAAATATAAGGATGTGCGTTTAGTCACAAAATGGGAGGGTTGCTTTGGGGCTCGCGCACTTATATCAAAACCCAATTTTCGTAGTTGTATTATATTTGACAACGATATGATTATAATAGAAATGAACAAATTGGTTTTTTGTTTTTTTGTTTTTTTGAATAAACCTATATATGCAGGATTTTCGGTATTAGATATTTCAAAAACCTTTTTATATGATTTTCATTATAATTATATTTTAAAGAAATTTAAAAATAATGCCAAACTCTTGTATACGGATACTTGTGTATGCCTTCTCTGTACCCGACATATATCAGAGTATGAAAGAGGATATTAATAGATTTGATACCTCAGATAACGTTTATAACTTTCCATTAGTTAACAAAAAGTGCCAGGCTTAATGAAAGATGAAAATCACGGTAAAATTATGTTAGAGTTTGTTGGTTTACGCTCAAAAATGTATGCATACTCTGTTAACCAACACAAAGTTGTAAAGAAGTCCAAAGGTTCTACATCGGCTAGTGTCAGACAAGTTACATTAGATCATTATAAAAGGGCTCTGTTCGACTATAACATTGTAAAGCGTCACCAGCGTCTTATAAGATCAAAAAAACCTTCGGTGTTTACAATAAAACAAAATAAGGTGGTTCTTAGTCCTTATGATGATAAAAGATTAATACATTTTGGGTTAACTGATACTCGTCCTAGGGGATTTAATGTTACATGATCTTATACTTTTCTTTTGTTGTTGTAGAAATCATAAAATGAGTAATCAACAATCTCTAAAAAAAATGGATGAGGAATTGCAACATTCCTCGCAAGAAATTTATAAGAAATTTTTGAAGCATGCCTTAATGGGGAAGGGTTCTATAGAGGTTTATATTCTAGTTGCTAAGATACTTCAGAACATTGTAATACCTGATGAATGCTTTAAGTGGTATGCTGAAAATGCAGATGGAGCGTGTATCGATACGATTAACACATTATTTAACGTAAAGGTTAAGTTAGACCGTTATATTAAAATGTTATTAGAAGTTTGTGTAGAAAAAGATTTTATAACTGATATAGAATTAGAACATGTAATTGGTCAAATTAATGTTTCCTTAAATTTAAAAATTTCTTTTAAAATATATGTATGTAACTTGCTAAACGATAATGATAATTGCTTTACACCTAAAGTACAATATAGTATCGAAAATATTAAGAAACATTATCATGACATTACTTGGGCTACTAACGAATTTATTTCAACTGCTGCTTATTATGCTAACTGTAAATCACTTAAGCTATATATCGATGTAATTAATGAGCAAAACTTTAAATACACTTTTGAACCGTCAAAAAATTATGTACATTTCACAATATACAACTGGATTCTGGAAAACGTTGAAAAAGGTCGGAAAGGCGAACGATTAGGTTGGACAAGCGGACCTGACTCTGGGAAATGACCATCAGTTAATTTTGAGGATTACAAAGACACTTTAGGTTTAATACATAAGATAATTAGATAGATTAAACAAAAAAATTATGTATATATCAGTATGTTTTTATTAATAAAAAAAATAAATTACAATTTGTCTTTTATTATTATTTTTCTTACAGAAATTACATCCTATGTTAGTCTGTACCTTAAGTACACTATATTACAATAATTTATTATTCATATTAGTCGATACCTATACAAGCCGGACATTTATATCCGTTATTAAACCAATAGTGATGCTTTCTACAGTAATTTAAGTGTTCCAAACTGCTTGTTGTTTTTACCGGCATTATTGAAATACAAATGAGCTTATTATACAATCCTCTATTGCTTATAAATTTGAGTTTTCATTTCTAGTTAAGTAGTTAACAATAATATGCTTATAAAACTTTATTGTCATCGTCGATCCACGAGTATTCGTTTAATCCCAACCATTTCACGTACACTATTCTTCTTACGTCGAATGACATTTTCCACCAAGTACACATCCGGATATTTAGCTTTACCTTTACTTTAACAATCTTGAAAAGTTCACTAGACCAGTTTGGTATATAACCTTTATCAAAGATGCTTTTAAATTTACGAATGCGGACTATGTCACCCACCATGAACCGATGGTTTTTATTAAAGATTTTCAGATTCGAATATACATTAAGCTTTGTGTTAGCATTTACTTCGCTAGGTTTCATTCCGATCGTTCGATGTTTACGGTTACTGTACTCTGTCGTCACTTCTTCGAGAAGTGGACCAATAAATACGTATTTTCCATGCACCCCAAATTTTTTATACATGGTATTCTTGATTGTCCTAATCACTCTTTCTGATATGCTAACCTTTTCAGTGCTGTAGGTGGAATAGTGATTAATGTTATGTTTTATCATGAGGTTAGCGAAATGCTTATTGTAGAACTCTTTTCCAGCATCTGTTTGCAGATTTGTGGGAGTCCGTTCTTTAAAAATGGTTTGCATAGCTTTCATAACTTCTACCCCCGTCTTCGTCTTCAAACCTCTCGTCCATAGGTATTTAGAGAAACAGTCGATAACTACCTGGATGTATCTGTAGCCCTTATTCTGTTTGGAGTAAGGTATAAATTCAGCTAAATCGGCTTGCCATAGATCATCGAATCCCTTAATAATAGTGCGTCTACGAAGGAAATTTTTGCGTGCCGGTTTATGCAACTCGTTTACCACTTGTTCCATCCTTCCTTATTGTTCCATCCTTTACTTAACGTTTCTTTAGTTGCATTTAAATCTGCTTGTACTACCTCAACGTAATTACGAACATCATTTATAAGCGACGTCACTAACTGAAGACAAAACTCGAGGTAACCTTTATTTATGGCATCGGAGTCTTCTTGAGGATCGGCTACCGCTCTTAAGCGGTTCCCATTTAAATGGAACCTCGTCAGTTGATAGTGCTGTGAGGTTAGCGCGTCTTGAGGTTCGATGGGATCGGCTACATTAGTTAAACGCTTATTTTCGACATTAAACTTATCGTCGGTAATGGAGAATTGCGATTTTAGCAGTTTATGGAATTGAGCGTGAACAGGAGAGCGTCCAAACTTGTCCATCATTGCGCGAACTATAGTTGACTAAAAAAGTTTTCGTATAGTTCTTCCACGACTGATATGATATCATTAACGAGTCCAGTATTACCGGCCATTTTTTCAGCCCACAGGACCTCCAAATCTTGAATCAATTCATGCACGTTGTTCCAGTATTTGTATTCAACTGGTCGTCCAATTTCTTTGAATATTGTAACTTCACCCCCCTTTTTCTCCTTCACCTCCACCTTCTCCAGTAAGGGTTTAATTATCCCTGTATATTTTTTGGCACGTGTACCTTTCAATTGTTCATCCGGGTTGTTATCACGACGAGCTGCATTAGTTGCAATTAAGATTTGTGTATAGTTCGTCTGTCTTCGCTAGTTATTAGACGTTTGTCTGGTTCATTCATTATTATTAGATCATAGAGACCGCTCGTACCATTATACCGAACTCCCTTAATAATCAAATCCTTTCCGTCTATCTTTACCGGTGTCTTGCCAATTGCCCACTTATCGCTTGAAATGTCGTAAAGAACTCCATAAGTGGTATCAATTGCATTCGATGCATCGCTTAGCATGCGTTCTATGTATATTCGTGGTAATGGATCATATTGTTCCAGAAATTCTCTCGATGCAGAGGTATTGAGTGAAATAGAATCGGTGGTATTCGCTACATGTTCTTCTTCTTCTTCTTCCACTTGGGGTGTAATTTCTCCAATCACACTAGTCTCGAGGAACGATGGTGTCTCTTGACGCAGAGGATTTCTTTGAAAATACGGAAGTTGTGCGAATGGACTAACATAATTACTACTACTACTACTAAAAGAAGATGATCTTCGTTTGTTAATTCCTCGCAAATGATAAGGTATTGACGGTGTGGTACCATACTGCTGAATCGGCGACCTTTTCTTTTTGATAGGGGAGGAATGACGTTTTGGTGACGGTTTTGTGAATACCTCCTCCTCCTCCTCCTCCTCAGCATCCTCTGGCTCCGTCTTTACTAGCGGTTCGATTTTCTTTGCAATGTTTGCAAGTGGTTCAATGAGTGGTTTGTAAGTTTTAGTGAAATTTGCCTCTTTAGTAAATCGATCCTCCTTAAGATGATCACATTTTTGCTGTATAGCTTTACGAACTTGAATTATACGTTTTGTCAACGCTAATCTTTCGTTGTCCATCGGTGCGGATCAGCAATAAAACAGATAAAACAGGTCTAACAGGTAAATAGACAGCTCTGTTTAAAACAGGTCAGTTTAAAACAGGTCTGTTATGTACCCTGTTGAAACGGGGGCTGTTTACTTGTAGGCTGTTTTTTCCCAAATGATATTTTAACGATACTGCTATGGTATTATATACTGATCGAAGCCTTTCCTAAAACGGCCGTTTTCTACTTCAGCGTCTTTATTTATTACCAGGAATCCGTATCGATTTCGCCAACTCTCTGAGCACATGTCTCGAAACAATTGCATGGTTACAGTTGGGGCGACATGATCTTCATGTATGTGACGCAAATTCAAATCATCCTGTTCGAAGAACACTATTAAATTGGCGTTATCTCTAATCAGCTGTTTGGGGATTTTAGTATGGGTTTGACCCAAGTATAAGCAGTCAATGTTATTATGACGTCCCTTTGAAAAGGATGTTGTACCCGGATTTCTACATGTATCCACTTTCTGACCTCCTAACTCGTAACGTATTTCCTCGAAAAGGAATGGTGCAAAGTTGTTTGTTAGATAACATGTTTTTACACCGGCTCCTTCTAGGGCCGAGCTCCATTCCATTTTACCTTCAATATACAGGAAACTATCGTATGTTGCGGTTACCAAATCTTGACTCTGTATCAATATACGGATCTCATCGGATAATCCATAATTAGAAGAGCCGTACGGAAGATATGTATGAATATCAGACTTGGTGATGGTCTCATCAAAACGTGCGCTTTGAAAAATGTTTAACGAATCTGACATTTCTATGTGGTTTTAACCCTATAGATTCCAAAAAGTACTTTTCGCCAGACGTTAATTCACCAGCACGCTCCCTGCTTGAGTAAATCATTGTTGGCTCACGTCCTGTATTTATAGTATCATTGAGGAAAGATGGAAGTGGACCTTGGTTAATTCTTAAGCCCATATTCTTTTAGTTCCAGTCCTACCGTAAATGGTTGGCTCTCCCCGAAATCGATTAATTCACCCTTCTGGTTCGTTAATTTAATTGAAATATTACCGATAGTATTGGTGTTGACTACCAAATACTGAGGATTGCTAGGAATTTTGTCTAAACGATAGCCTGGTGGGACAGACACGTCTATTTCATACAGCACCTTCGCTGGATTCCCGTTTCTATACGAGCCTTTGACAATATTACACTCTATGTGAATATTTGTATGTTTAATTATTTGTATATCTAATACAGAGATTTGTAAAACGTTAGCTTCCAATATCACCGGTTCAAAACCTAGCATACGTCCAATGGAATCCTTTTGAGTAAAATCTATGTCAAATTCACAGCTAAGCTCGCACTTGAGCGTGTTATTATTTGCCCTTAAACTAAAGAGACTTGTAGGAATGTGCGTTTTACATAGATGCTCAGTTCTTCCAACTCGTATGCGCCATGTGGAATTTCAATAGCGTTGAGTTCTGTCGCTTTTATGTAATAAAATTTATCGTTTCCAGCGTGTATATTCCTTATGCTATTACAACCGTAAAATCCGACGACACCGATTACGTAGGTTTTCTCGGAATTAAGTTCGATCGGGGGGTAAAAGTTATTACTCGCTATGTTACCAACACCCTCTACACTGAAGGTGATTGACATGGTGACTGTATGTTTCCAACTACTGAATATGCTATTTATATAGAAACTTTAAACAGAGATGTCCACAATTTCTGGTACCGAATTGTTGCTCTTGAGAGTAATTATAGTATATTTTGCAATCGTGAAAATAGTCCAGAACTTCTCTCGGTGGTGGAATATTTCCGAAACTATCATAGTACCATACGCTTCCATCACGTTTTTTGTGTGTACCACGTCCCTTTTGGTTATCTAAATTAATAATACCAGCCTCGTTATTCCATGACAATTTTGACATATCTCTCATAAACACACCCCTAAAGTATGGTACATTCCTTGCGTGCACTCTTAGCTCTACATCAGTCAACGGTCTTTTCGGTCATTTTTGAAGTTTTTTTTTTTTTATTTATTATTGGTTTCAAGTGCAAAGCCATACCTCCTCCTGACCGATAGGGTTTCAAAAATATCACCCCACCGGTTTTCTTTCCTACAGCGATGGCCTCCATTGTACGATTATGGCGCGAAGTTTCATCTAACATTTTCCTTGCACTACTAGATGCGTTAACTGCTTTTGCAATACCCGCTGCCCCTCCAGCTAAAGCACCGACCGCAGATAATCCCGCAAATAACGGTATAAGAAATGGTAAAAATCCACCCTCTTTAGGTAGCGGAATTACTCTGGGAACGCTTACTTTCCCCTTCCCACCTAATCTTTTTACAGTCAGTTTTGCTGCTGTAAGAGCTGATTTTATAGCCTTTATGGTTCTAGGACTGTTTTTCATTTTCTTGCTAATTATTCTATGTAATTTCAATAGACTTCTACGCGATCGTTTTGTTCTGCTAACACCCATCCCTAACTTTCGTTTTGCCTTCTTTATACCTGCTACAGCTAAAGCCTCTGTGCGTTCACCTAACTTTGCGTCGGGTGCCTTAACACGGTCCCAAGCTTTCTTCCAAAATATAATCAGCTCGATGTCTACTAACCAAGTCTTTACTATCCCTATAACTGATATCGTGAGCTTTGCAGTGAGCGTCTAGAAGGTTGATACCGGGATCACCACGTTGAAGCCTTTTATCTAATTTAGTTCCGGGACCACAATACTGATACCCTGGAATATAGAGCTCAACGGGTAGCTTATTAATGAGAGTATTAACCAGACCTCCCCCACGTGCACTTCTTCCCAACTAACATTGTTTGTGTGAAGGGAGGAATTGTTATATTTATAGGTAACGATCAAGAACAGGCAAATTTTTTATCAATGTTTTATTTATTCATATATGTGATACAGCAAATAGCTAGGTCGATAATGCAACAGCTCCATCATACAAACTGTATTGTGAGAATTTATATCGTACTTGTAATTCAACACATTTTCAAAGTCATGATAAATGTTATCGCTATTTGTTTCATCATCACCATACTCCATCTTACGAAAGTGGCGGTAGTTGTTGGCTGGCTCGATGAGATTTTGAAAGAAACAGGGGAGACCGTATGATTCCAATAAATCCAACCTATAGTTAATTATATCCTTTAAGTTGAAAAGCTCTTCAGAGTCGTTCTTGTTCAACGTAAAGTAACGACCGTGGTTTTGCTGAATTGTTATGCTTTTTAATAATCTTTCTGATGATGATGATGCGCCTTTAACTACTTCCCAATTATAAAAAATGGTAAAATTTTTACCAAGCAATTCTGAACTTTTCTCGTATTCAATGTCCGTCTCCTCGTTGATATTTGACCAATCAATTTGATTTTCAGTTTCTTGGGAACAAAAAAATTTCATTTCCAAATATGTTTGAAACTTGAGTAGCATCTCCCAATCTTGCCTTTTCATAACAATGAGTCCGTCTGCACATACGATTCGTATAACTCAAGATGCTGCTGCATACTGTATCCAATTTCAATGTATTTGTTTTTTGGAGAATTGGCCTCGAATAAATCATATAAGCTACAATCAATTAAACGTTCATCAGTAGCAGTGTTATGTAAATTTTCAGTTGTGGAAGAGCATTCGGTAGATGTAGCTGCTGTGGTAGAACTATCCCCATGATTACAACACCAACACGAACATGTGAAGAAATTATTATTACAACTATTCTTGCTATCCATGTACAGTTTTTTAAAATTCATTTGAATGAACTTGTGTGAGTTGACTACAAGAAGTGATCAATTTGTAACCGTAAATATATATTTTATAATTATTATACGTTTTTCCCCACCTCATAACATTATTATGATGGTGGAGGGGAGAACAGTTCTTGTAAATCTATCATGATATACCTCAGCACGATGTTGTTCTTGTAGTACGGGTGATAAAATGCATTCCAATTGTTTTAATTTACGACGGAAACGTAATCTATCCAGCGCCAAATTTTTCCACAGCCCTCTTCTTGCATTACGATAAGCAAAGGACCACACTATCATATTATACACTACATTTTTAGTCTCATCAATAACAACTCACCTCATTATGATGTATCTACTCTTCATTTAATCAAGAAATAAAAGTCACTATTTGCAATTAAAAATATTTATAGTTTTTATTTTCAAACAATTATACATGGATATACATTATTATTATTATTATTATTATTATTTTACAGAAATGTTAAATTCGTTGTCTTTCCTACAGTTCCGGTACTGGTGATGTACACGTCTTTCTCAGCCAGACCTTGTTTAAACGTTTCAATGCGATCTTCTTTTTTGAAGTATTCATAAAATCGTAAAGGAAGTATACACTTAAAGTTTTCAGTTTCAATGACAATATGCTTTCCATACTTCGTGTCGATTGTATCGATATCAATCACTTTATATTTTGCACCCACCTCAAACTCTTTTACATTCGTGAAGGGTTTACAGAAAGTGCTACTGTTCAATGCAGATAGATCCATCTTTACTGATTCGAGCACGCTTTTGAATTATAGTTTCCACCGGAACTGTCTCTCTCTATATATATTTTTCAAGGTAGAGGGGGGAATTGCACCAGTAGGCTAATCTGCATCTGATGATGAATAACTGCTACCATCAGGAGATGCTCCCCATTTTTTTATGTCGTTTCAAAACTGATGCAATTGTACAGCTTTAAGTTCTTCTACAAAACATTTTTCACATATTTCTTTTAAATTTAAAAACTTTTCACATATCGTTACTCCTTTTTCATACTTTTTCACTAACACGCTACACTCCGCTTCACTATAATCACCTCGTCCGTAAACAGCCTCATGTTCAGCATCCATGTAATGCCAAATTCTTGTTTCAAGCATTCCAACGCTGTTCTCAGGTCGGATGCTTTGATCCATTGCTCTTGAGCGTATGCCATCCACATGTTATACACACAACACTCACTACACCCTATTTCCTTATATTGTTACTCTAAACTACCGCCACTATGCAGATATGACCTACTTTTTATGCATAGCTTACGAAAATGTAACCTCTATTTAGTTTTGAAAGTCATTACGAGTGATCTTGAAGTAGTTCCTTTATGATGTGGAGTACCTATCACAACATGTTTAAACTTGTTTATACCAGTAATTTCTAGTTTTAGCTCTGACCTTGACCTTCAATGAACTCATGACCTACTTTTTATGCATAGCTTACGAAAGTGTAACCTCTATTTAGTCTTGAAAGTCACCACGAGTGACCTTGAAGTGGAGTAGCTCCGGTCCTATATTACTTGACCTGCTCCAAAAATTCTCCCACCCAAAAGCATGCTTCAAACGTCCTTGAGGCGTGGAGCGCGTTCTGGCATAATGAGAAAACTCACTTGACCTTGAAATAAATCCCATAAGATTTACATGGGTGACCTTGAAGTAGAGTAGCTCCGGCCTCATATTACTACTCCACTGTTAGCTATCGGGAATAAGGTGTAGCGGACCAGTCCACGTGGGGTCTCGTATCTAACGAGAACATGGATAGCAACTCTGCGTGCCCTTAGCTGGAAGTACACTTTTCTTATACTAGTCTTGAGTGGCTTCGCTTATTTTAATTCTTTCCTGTCGGAGCACCCTCGCTCCAATTCTTGTTCTTTTCAAGCTCCCAGTGAAAGCTGAGCGACCACTTCCTCTTATCTCTACTCTTCCCAGGACATGCGCCGTCAAAAGCGTATACGGGTGTGGCTAGCCCGGGATGTCCTAGCTGGGGTCGGCTTAGGGCTAACCGTGTCCTAATACCGCAACCGCGAACTGTACTTCAGAGGCTCTAGCAGGGCGTGGCTAGGGAACATCGCACAGGTAGTGGTCGGTGGCCTTGGCTTAATTGCCTGGACTGCGAGGAATGTAACCTCTAGAAAAAATCTCCTAATCCCAAGGTCGTTTGGCAGTTTTAGGTGCTGAAGGGATTGTGCGAGGGGATGCCTGAGCGTGGTCAGGGGGAAGCATGGTCCTTAACATTGAAACGCCTGTGCGGGAAGAGACGCCCCCCACAGTATAAACGTCGTTCTGTAGTATGCCTTCTCTGCTCCAGTTGACGTTTATTCAGTGCGTTCTCGTGGGAACAACATGAGCATGCAAAGTCAATTAACACAGAGTGCCAACTCTTTAAATATGGAGATGCCAGTGGGTCCACCTAAAAGTCCAGAACCCAAAGACGGTAAATTTAGTGGCGAATCCCGTCGGCTTTGTGCCACAGACCATTGCTCGACTTCTGACAAAGATAAAGCTCCCAAAAAAGGGCAAGCAGGAGAAGGAAACCCCATGGTCCCGGTTCTTGCTCCTGAAAAAGGTAGAAGGCGATTTTATTAATATCAGTCCTTTTTTAATTTCGAAGGCCTTATATGGATTAGTTGGTGAAGTTAAGATTAAAAAGGTAAAAGGCCTATTATGGAAAAAGGAAACCCACTAAACGGTTACTAACTATAGATGGAGACATGGAATGAGTACACTCAGCCCAATACTAAACGTACATGAGGTAGAATTCCCGAGTGGCAGTACATGTGTGATGAGGTAAAGACGAACTTTCTCACGCAATCACGAGGTGAGAACTTATAAGAGAGGCTGGGTAGTATACTCCTACCCGATCTTACCTTCAATTGTTGTTGGATTCGAAGACAATGAAAGTGAACTATTCTCTATGGTGCTGCCAATTACCACACATTAGGGTAAAACAAGTTGGCACATGGGATCTAGATGCGCTTAACACTGTTCCTGAAACCTTCGAATGGGAGAGTCTCGAGGAACAGAAAGGTGGCTAATGGTAAAGAACGCCACATATTACGTGCCCACCTTACAAAGGATGTAAACTCACAAATAATGGTTGAATCAAGCATCTAATTCAGCAGTAAAAATTTGGATCCGCTGTTCAGGAACAGCCTTCGCATGAAGCGTTCACCTTGCGAGGAATCCGAAAGGTTCTTAATTAAAAATATCAAGGAACGACACAGTTATCACGGGTCACCTACAAAAGGAATGTAAACATTGAAAGAAATATGGTTATATCGGAATTAAAATGCATATTTAGAGAACGAACAAATGGTCGGATCCGCTTCTCAAGGATACCGAGGAAGCGGCGTTACACGTAGCAAGTATTTCCTGAAAGCGTAATTGAAATGTAAACAAATATCAAGGAATGAAACAAGTTAACACCGTCATTGTACCGAGCTATATTAAACGTGTACATTAGAAAGAAATTTACTTATAAACGGATAGCAAATTGTGATATTTTTAGCTAAATGTTTTATGTCGTTTGTCTTATTTAGTTTTACTAGTCAATAGTCCGTTGTATCTTTCTGTTAATGTTATTTATTAATAACTGTAGTTACTCTACTGATATCTAAAATGGCTTTATTACACAATCATGAATATATCCTGCAATGGAATTGCAACGGATTACGAACGCATTACTGCGAACTAAAAATGTTAATTGCAAATTATAACCCTCTCGCAATTTGCCTTCAAGAAACGCACCTAAAAAACAGCAACGAATTCTTTATACGAGGGTATAAATGTATCAATAAAAACGACACAAGTCACCAAAGGGCAAGTGGTGGTGTTGCAATATATGTTAGAAACGGAATACCATCCAGTAATGTCACTGTTAACTCGGAACTTCAACTAATTACAACTCATATACAATCCCCAATTACCATTACAATTAGTAATGTCTACCTTCCAGTATTCGACTGGAATTTACCTACTACTACTAAAGGTGGTAGACCAACTTCCAGAACCGTATTTACTGTTAGGGGATTGCAATGCGTATTCCACCATATGGGGATCATCTCATACAGATCGACGAGGGAAAATAATTGAAGAGCTTTTAGAAAGGAGAAACATCGTTCTACTAAACTCCTGAGAACCAACGCACCTAAATGCAAAATTCAACAACTTTACTGCAATCGATTTGACGTTGGCTCAGTCTCGTATCGCTTTGAACTTTACATGGCCTGCCCATAATGACTTCTACAACAGCGATCACTGTCCTATCCTCATATCTACGGGATTTAAAAAACGACATCACAACATCCCAAGAAGATGGTTACCAAATAAAGCGAACTGGGAAACTTTCATACAGGTAGGAAGCCAACCTGGACCGAAAGGTATCAGAACGCAAAGATGAAGAAGTACAAGGGTTCACAGCTAAAATCCTTAACGCCGCCAAGAAGAGTATTCCACGTAGCTCTGGAATCCTTGCGTTCCATGGTGGAACAAAGAAGTCAATGAAGTAATCAAAACCAAGTGTAAATTGTTCAATGCCTTCAAAAGCTCTCCAACACAAGATAACTTGATCAACTACAAAAAAGCCAGAGCAATAATGCGGAAAAACATCCTAAATAGCAAAAGATCATCCTGGAAAAAATATATCTCCCCTATAAATGCTAGCACACCCCCATCAGAGGTTTGGACTAAAGCCAAACAAATTATTAGAAAACCTCCTGCAGCCATGTCCGAAATGTTGGTCGTTAACGATCAACACATCTCGAGCTCTGAAGAACAAGCAGAAGCGTTTGCCAGTTTCTTCGAAAATGTTAGCAGCTCGCGCTGCTATAGCGAAGCGTTCTTAAAAACCAACCATTTATCTGAAAAAGAGCTGAAGTTTGATAGCAATGTAGTACTGGACTACAATAAACTATTCTCTATGGAAGAGCTGGAAACAGCCCTAAAACACAAAAAGGATAAATCACCGGGACCCGACGATATTACCAAGTCAATGCTGCAATACCTCCCTCAAACAGGAAAAGACAAATTACTAAAAATATTTAACAAAGTTTACACCAGAGCAACATTCCCTCAAGACTGGCTTAATACAATCATTATCCCCATATTAAAACCCAACAAAGACATGACCAACCCAAGCAACTATAGACCTATCTCCCTATGCAGTAACATAAGTAAACTGTTTGAGACTATAGTGAATACCAGGCTAATGACACTCCTAGAAGTAAACCAACTAATTTCTCCCCATCAAACGGCCTTCAGGAAACAACACTCCACAATCGATTACTTGGTATATATAGAAAACTATATCAGAGGGGTTCAGAAAAGTTGAGCATAGCGTAGAAGTCTCATTCGATTTAGAGAAGACTTATGGTACAATATGGCGATTCAATATAACAGAACAACTATATAACTGGGGAATACGGGGAAATTTACCAAAACTAATCACTAGCTTTCTGAGTAACAGAAAATTTAAGATAAGAATAGGCAGCCTCTTGTAAGAATCACACTCATTGGAAAACGGTATTCCCCAGGGATCGGTACTAAGTGTATCTCTGTTCCTCATAGGTATCAATCAGATACTTAATAACATTGATGAACCCAAGAAGTGTTTATACGCAGATGACCTGCTAATACTCTTCCAAGGGAGAACAACGGAGAATGTTGAGACAAAACTACAGGGTGCCATAAATAAAATTACGGACTTTGGAAGTAAAAGAGGTTTAACTTTCTCTAAAGATAAAACTAAGGCAATACACTTCTGCCGATTAAGATCAGAACACCACCATCTCGACCTTTATATTAATGGGACACTGATACCTACTGTCCCACATATGAAAATATTAGGAGTCATTTTCGATGCAAAGCTATACTTCAAAGAACACGTTAAATCAATCGCAGAATCTTGCAAATAACGATTAAATGTCATCCGATGCATGACAAATAAAACCTGGGGTTCATCAAGAAGAGCGCTGCTTACGCTATACAAAGCATTTGTATTATCTCTCATAGACTGTGGATGCATAATTTATTCGTCAGCGCGGTCTTCAACGCTTAGACCATTGAATAGTGTACATGCATACGACATAAGGCTTGCAACAGGTGCATTCCGCACTAGCCCACATACAGCTCTTTTTGCAGATGCTTCAATACCACCGCTACATATTAGACACCACCAGCTCTTACTCAACTACTTTGCTAAAGTACTCATATTACAAAACCAAAACCACGAACTCATGAACAGTGATATCTTCGAAAAATACATAGAAAGACCAACAATAGTCAGACCCACCCTTGTTAGAGCAATAGATATCATAAATAACACCTATGACATAGAAGATCCGTTTACATAAGAACTACTACCGGAAGCATCAAATAAAATAGAAATAACAAAACTAAAACAAAAAATCAAGAATTACGCACTAATCAAGTGGGAACAAGAGTGGAATAACATAAACACGCAGTTATCCAAAATCAAAAAAATATATAAAGCCGTGGAAAACAGAATGTAATCTCACGAAACCATTAGAAGTGGCATTAACAAGAGCTCGCATTGGACATAGTGACCTCACCCACGCCCATTTGTTATGTAGAGGAGAGCGTAATATATGCAACGTCTGTAAAACAAACTTAAGCATGGAGCACATATTGGTAGAATGCACAATCTACAATCGTGAAATACTAGGACTTAATAGTACATTTGAAGAAATATTTATAGATGGCAAAGAACATATCATGTTATTGATATAATTCCTTAAAGAGTCAAGACTGATTAAAAAATTATAAGAACTATTAATTAACCATCAAAAGAGAAGTATTGGCAGATGACCATAGCAGTCTTGCCATTAATAATAATAAAAATAATAATAATAATAATAATAATAATAATAATAATAATAATAATAATAATAATAATAGAATGACAAATTTTTGATATGCACGTACTCGTTGTCAGTTCTGTCGGCTATACAAACAGCGTTCACTGAGGACAGAATTATATCAGACATACTTATGGCAAGCAGACTTTTAAAACAATTAAAAAAGCAAGTCATATTCATGTGGGTCCCCAGCCATGTTGGCATCACAGGCAACGAGGAATTTGACGCTTTAGCCAAAGAGGCAGTTCTAGGACTTGACGCTGAGGTTGCTAACATCTGCAGTCTAAGCGACGTTAAAATATATTGCAAAGAAAATATCAGAAGACTGTTTCAATCCGCATGGGAGAGGCACCATACTTACCTGCGAACATTTCAATCTCTCGTTGGACACTCGACGTATAGTAACAACCTTAAGCGAAAAGAGCAAATGGTGATATATAGATTTAGATCGGGTCACACAAAGCTGACCAAGGGCTATTTAATGAGCGGTGATTTGCAACCCGAGTGTGTTGAGTGTGATAAGACTTTGAATGTTGACCACATTCTTAAGGAATGTCCGAAATATGTTGTACACCAAAAAATTCATTACAAACAGAATGCCGACATATTGATACTTTGAAAGTCTTCTAGACAAAATATAAAGTTGTCAAGAATGTACAATCAGGTGCGGCTAATGACCACAGAATTTGATGCCGCCAATAGTAAAAAAAAAAAAAATAATAATAATAATATTAATAATAATAAACTGTTGCCAGTAGTGGTGAAGCTAAGTATCCTTGCCCTCGTTTGTCTTTGTCATATTGATTGTACGGAGACCCAGACGGAGACGGAGACGGAGACGGAGACGGAGACGGAGACGGAGACGGAGACGGAGACGGAGACGGAGACCGACGCACACGCACATGCACATGTACAAGCACACGCACACACACACGCTCACGTACACGCACACGCACACCCTCACGCACACGCACACGGACACGCAGTCGCACACTCATACGCACACACACACGCACATGCACACGCACACGCACACGTACACGTACACAAAATTGCCTGATCTCGGTGAAACCTTGTCAGACTTTGTAAAATGAAGTATTTAGTCAATTTATCGATAGTGAAAGAATGTCGATTGCAAAACCCTAATATGTAGCCCGAAAATTACAATGATCTCTTACATTAGAGCGTAGAATTGAATAAATATATACGTCATAACAAGCTCCTTATATAATATATTTGTGAATTCACTATTTGTCTGTATGCATAAATCTTTAGCTGTGTCATTTGTATAATCTGTTACTTTTCGTAAACAAAGACACCGGTTTTTTACATACAGTATTTAGTGTTATTTTCAAACTTACTGCTTACATTTTCCCTACTTAATTATTCCAACTAAAAATCATTTAATAATTTACGTACAACTAATATCCAAATCACCAAAGTAATTTATACTAAATAGTGTATCTACTTCTATATTACCTGGAATTAATTTAAAGTAGAACAAAGAAATTTTAATTTCTGAATAATCTATTTTTTATTTTCGTCTTAAACTATCTATGAATTATTCATAAATCATACATAATTGTTATCTAATATCAACCATTGCGTATCTGCCCACATTTTTTCAAGTTATTTATAATTATAATTGTCGTGGAATGCGATGAGATTCCTTTATAATGACGTAACGTTAAATGACTCAAAACAGACGTGGTTTAGATCTGTTATAATAAAATAGCATTAATCCAAAATTAGAAAAAACAAAACTTAAAAAATAATGTAACTATCTAATAATATGAACCTACAATATAGAATAAAAAATGTTTGGTACTTAATACAAGTTGATTTTATATAAACCGGTCAATTAAATTTATTGTTTAATTTTTGTATTATTTTCGCCGTATGCGTAATTTAATTATTTACTTGTTACAAAGTTTAAAACATTGGAATACCCGTTTCTTATACTCTACATTTTTTTTTATTTTATCACATTTGTCAGTTAACAAAAAATAATTCATGATGTTCATTGGCTACTAGAAAACCGCACACTTAGTGCTTAGTGCTATTTATGTATCCAAATCAAGATCATATTTTTCTACATTTCCTCACTAAATAACAATTTACAAAAATACAAATTTTGTATGCTTAGCAATATATTCTTTTGTCTTAGTTCGTGTATATTTATATTTTTTTTTTGCATAAATTGTCTTTATGTGTCCCCAGAAGAAAAAATCTGGAGTGTCTCCACTCAATATTGGAGCTAAAGTCCAATGCCTTGCAATTCAAACAAAAAATTAAAAATACATTTCTACGCAGATTCTCCTGTTTAACGCTTGTACAACATTTTGAAGTACCGCCATTTTAAAGTGTAAATGTATATTAAAATACAATTTCAAATCGATTTTAACAAAATAATAGTTAATTTCCTGGTCGGGGATTAGAACTCTCCTTCTTTGTATCACCAGTCCATTCACTTAGGCATGTGGCTGTTAGGTACTTCATGTTCACTTTGTATTGTTAGCATATTATTAAAATAATATAGATTTTTAATTTTTACCATTTTTTTTTAATCTAACTACAATTTCTGGTGCCCTAATCATCTTGAAATTTCATGTTTAATAGTTTTTCAGTGTCTTTCATACGGGTAAGTAGTTTCAAATTGATGTTGCAATTTTTACGACTAGTTTACTAGAAAAATTTGAAAACTGTGTAGGTTAACAGGTACTATGTCCCAAAAGTTGACGCAGATCTAAGATTTTGCGGCCTGAACGCTACCGTTTACACATACACACACACACACGCACGCACGTACGCACGCACGCACGCACTCACGCACGCGCGCACGCACACACGCATACACGCACACACGCACTCGCGCACACACGCACACACGCACACACGCACACACGCAAACACGCACATACGCACACAATCACACATGCACACAGACGCACAGACACACAGACACACAGACACACAGTCACACAGACACACAGACACACAGACACACAGACACACAGACACAAACACACAGACACACAGACACACACACACACACAGACACACAGACACACAGACACACAGACACACAGACACACAGACACACAGACACCAGACACACAGACACCAGACACACAGACACACAGACACACAGACACACAGACACACAGACACAGACACACAGACACACAGACACACAGACACACACAGATACACAGACACAGACACACAGACACACAGACACAGACACACAGACACACAGACACACAGACACACGACACACACACACACACACACACACACACGACGCCACAGCACGCACGCAGCACGCACCGCACGCACACACACACGCACACACACACGCACACCACACAGCACACGCACACACACACACACACACACACACACACCACACGCACACCACACACACACGCACCACCACCACACCACACGCATCACGCACACCACCACACACCACGACCACACCACACACACACGACACCACACCACAAACCACACACAGCATCAGCACACGCACACGTACACGACACCACACACACACCGCCACGCACACATTTTCAACGCACACCACCACAACCACTCGACATACACGAACAACCACAACACACGACAGCACACTTTACAACCACACCACACTACCGAGTTCATTCTTCAGTGACTCACTCACTCCCACTCACTCTCACTTCTATACTACTCACTCATAAAACTGACTCACTTCACTGACTCACTCACACACAGTCGGTATGCCAAAAATACTCAAAATGGATTCAAGGAGCCTCGAAACGTGAAGATCCTTCAAAATCCTGACGTCGATTTTTTTCATGATTGCAATACCTTTACTATACTTCGTATATTATACGATAATATAAAAACGTGAAGATCTTTTAAAATCCCGAGGTTGAATTTTTTCGTGGTCGCAATACCTTCCGCTTACTGTACTTCGTATACTAGTGTAGTAGTAATGTAAAATTCTAGGGGGATTAAATCGGTTGAACGTGATGGTCACCTCACAGGTCCATTAGTTCCCATCCATTTGTCTTGAAAATGGATGTTTAACAAATGAGACATTTCTACTATTGTGAGGGTTGCCCCATCATGTCGATAATATAAGTATTGTATAATGTTTAGCGGTAAACCATATACGAAATCCTCCACTATGTGTTGGTTTAAAATTTTGGAACGTCGTTGATCATTCAGTGTCCTTTCCTAAATGCAATAGGCTAAAATGCGATTACCGATTAGGGCACAAAAAACACCAAAACCAAAACGTCCCTGGTTTTGAACGTTAGAATTTTGATCTTTTTAGATCTGACAATGCTCAACTTCGTTGTATACCAGACTCGGCTCAATTTGACGGCTTGAAATCGAGATTTGCAGCTACCATACCGATAACATTGACGGCAACTTCCTCGGCATCTTCAATATTATAATTTTTGGTTCTTGGTTTGTTAATGAACAGTTCATTACTTTCAAAAGCCGTATTTTGCACTTTTTAGGTGATAATAAACTAACAAATGTTATTAAAATTGCGAATTTTGTAATCAACGCAATGACCGATAAGTACCTACTTTGTTTTATCATAAAGATTGTAAATGGTACAAGCCTATTTTTTCTCCAAACGTGAAATTTTTATGTTCCCAAAAAACTATTTTTTCTATTTTCATAAGTAAGAGAGATATGGCGATTAAATGAAAAACCTTAATTTTCGACCATAACTCGAAAACAAAAGACGTCGGCCAAATTCGAAATGCTTTGATCTAAGTGCAAGGTTCATTTTTTCATCGAACTATAGTTTACGGGATTCTTTATTAAAACATCGAAATTAGACCACCCGGTACTGGAGGAAAGGATCACAGAACCATGGATTATCTCGTGAACGGTGCCTTGAGGTGGGCTATATGTTTAAATAATTTAAAAAAATCACGATTTTTCGGACCAGGCGCTAAGTATTTTGGAATGGAAACAATTTAGACATTATTAATAAGTTCTGGAGTTTTCTCCCTTCAACGAGAACCACGTTGCCCCGTTTATTGGGGCCGAATTTGGAAAACCAGTTTTTTTCATTTTCTCCGTTTAATTTATGCAAAAATTGGTTCAATAAATACAAAATTCTTACAAAATAGGTCCCTTACGTATTTTTCGTCACATTAGTATGTCTTTAACTTAGGACTCAAAGTTTCGAAATCGCCTCTCATTACTTTTTTATATATGAACATTGATAGTAAAAACATTAATTAATGTTCTTAAATTGACGAACAGAGTTAACTAGTATCTGAAAGGTCCTCTCCCAAAAAGACTTATTGTTTTAGTTGAAATTAGTAGTCGTCGTCTTTTGAGGATCTACTAGTGATCCTTGAGGAGTTGATATTGTTGCTTGCGTACCAATATATTCCAATGTATTCAAATTCTATTGCCTCAAGCGATTCTTTGCCAATGCAAGTATGTGTGCATGATTCGCATCGACAGCTTCCTTAATGAACAAAAAACCCTAGCTTTCCTACAACTACAAGTCTGTTTACTGTCTTTTGCGCAGCTGCCCGAAATTTGAAGACGGAGCTCTTGCGGGACACGAAAATGTAATGTAGTAACTGCAAACAATCTCCAAATAAATGTTAAACAAGGACTGAACCAGGTCTAACAATTTTACGCACAGGCCCACATCTTTGTCGATAGCAATCACGGAATCATAATAATGTGATACTCCATTTTCAGTACAGTCTGAGAAATACCCTAAGTCCTTTTTCCTACCCTCTTGCTTAAATGTAAAACGGATGAAACAAAAAGTTACTAGGTTTTGGCACGTCGTAAATTAATAAGTAATCTTGAAACTTGAACTATCAAGATAATTTTGAACTGTCACAAGCATTTTACGTCTATATATTGATATAGTCTGAGAAATACCAAAAGTGCTTTTTGTACCTTTTGTTACCTAACGGCCATCAAAGAAGACAAAATGTATACCAAAAATTATTGTTAGCCCCAAATTGCAGTTGCAGTTCATATGGAAAGCCAGTGCTTTTTTCGAAAGACACATAGACCTTTTAAAAATTCTAAATATGTCCGCAGCTGAAATAAAGTTGGTTTTCGTTTAAAAAACTAATGGAGCTTCTTACAGTACGATCCAGGAAATTGGAGTTGCTTAGAAAATATAAAAAAGATATTAACTTATATACACCAAAGGTTTTGGACGGGACGTGGACTTTCAACAAAGATCAGACGAGAGAATCATGGCAAGATAAAATACTTCATTAACTCAGTGCAAGGAAACAGGCAAGACTTCAAGATATATCATCGTGAATTCAGGAGGAGGGGACGATTTTGTTGACGACACAGGGCTAATTTTCAAAAGTATCATTTTTGCTGAAAAGTAATTTTGAAAAACTGGGAAATCCAAAAAGTTATAGATGCCTTCAATATCGCTGCTCTCGTCATTACCGACGGTAGCAATTCATAAGAAGAAGATATTTTGGAGAGGAAGACACCTAATATTTGTTTAATTTGTGTATGGAACGACGGTTGCAGTTTTGCGTTTTTTAATGTATTTTTTTCCGACAAAGGTCTTGTCTTCAGTAGGTATGAAAATCTTTTTTTATTTAAGAAAAGTTATATAGTTCTCTGTTTTGGTTTATTTTTCACTAAAAATTAAAAAAATTATATACAAGCAATACGTCAAACTAGAGTTAAAGTTTACTAAAATACTAAAACAAGTACAATATACCCTTCTTGGACCTTAAATTATACCATCCGCATATCGATTCATTGGTTCAGATGTACATACAATAAAGAATATTCGAATATCCGATAGAAAAAGGGAGCACATAATTGCATATGAAAGAAGTAGCTATACGTCTATCAACAATAATGCAGTATTTTAATTATTACTTCAATGAAAAATTTATAGTTTTCGTTGTTGAAGAAACGAATTAGGCTAAAACGTTACCCCAAACTTTGAGGATATGCCACATTATACCGGTATTCTGCACACACACCCACGCACAGGCGCACGCACGGACGCACGCACGGACGCACGGAAGGACGCACGCACCCACGCACGCACGCACGCACGCACGGACGCACGCTTGCACGCACCCACGTACGCACGCCCACACGCGCACACTCTTACTCACATGGACGCACGCACGCTCGCTCGCACGCGCGCACGCTCGTTTGCACGCACGCACGTGCACACGCGCGCACTCACGCGCCCGCGCACACACACTCACACACACACACACACACATGCACGCACGCACGCACGCTCGCTCGCACGCGCGCGCTCGCTTGCACGCACGCACGTGCACACGCACGCACGCACGAACACACGATGTAGCGTTAGTGAAAAAAAATATGATGCATAACGTTCTGCACGTACATAATATGTGTGTGTGGGTTTTGTTAGTTACTTTGAATAGGTCGCTCTGAGTTGAGCACAATTAAAACATATTTTCACCTTGTATCTAATATTTATGCTTCGGCTTAACCTATATTAATAAATTATGTATATTGAATAATTAATATACTCCGGAAATAGATAACTTAATTCGCAAGTTTTAAGAAAATAATTGCATTTGTGAATAGCGCTATAAATAAATTTATGAGTAAGACGGAAGTCTTATCAAAAATATCTTGTTTGTTTACATTACATTTTAAATAATAAATTGAACTAATTGATTGTAAATTAATGAGTCATCGATATGAAACGTATAAATTATGCATGTTCCACATAAAGGTTGATTAGTGGTTTATGTAAACGGGAATTTTTATCGTACAACCTTTCTTAGGTACGTAAATAAATGGAACATTATATAATGCAATCCTAAAAAATACGTTTAATTAAAATAAAAAACTTCTTGTATGCGAATAGTATTTTTACTTTCTTGTGCAAAAGCATGCTTTTTTAAAAAATAAGTCATTTAACGGTTCTAAAAGGTTTGCGCAAATCGATCTGAAACCTTTTCATTATGATAGAGATGACACAGCCCAACAAAATAAATGTTCGTCTTGGTGCCGAAAAAGTAAAAACTGATTTTGGATGGTAAGGTAAGGGCGGGTAATATGGCCATGCTAAGGAATAATGCTTTCGATTTGCAAAGGATAAAAATATTTCAGATTCTGAAAAATGCAATAAATAAAATATATGGTTAGACACAAGATTTTATTAAAAAATAAGAATTTTTCTGGCTATTTTTAAAAAAAGTTACAATTGGCCATATTACCAACCCGGGGTCGGTTATATGGCCATATATACTAACATGTGTAAATTTTACCTCATATTTCAATAGGAGGTAAAATGATTATTACATAAAAGTAACAACAAAAAAAAATTATCCAAAAGAAACAACTTAAACTTATAAACAAATAATTATAAAGGTAAGCATATAAGAAAGAGAGAATGCAGAAGCACAGACAATTCTTTTTTATTTTTATCGCAATATGGGTAAAGGATAACTTTTATCTTGTCTTGTGCGGTAAGGCCCATACATTCTTCATGGACATACTCGTTACAGACAGTGCACAACCGCATATCAGCTAATCTATCTTCCCGACATAATTTACAAAACCAGGATTCTATCTTATTTTTAGATTCCTTGTTCTTAGCTGATCTGTTTTTTCCTTTAGGATAAGAAACTGCTCTTTCAGCAGCACTTCTTTCACACCTGTACTTGCGGGTTCGTCAGTTGATTTGGGAATGCTGGTAAATAAGGCTCGCGTGACTACTTGAGCCCTGCTGTTAATATCACGTCTTTGGGGTTTTTAGCTTTAATTGCTACTGCTTCGGGAGTATTGAGCATATCGGCAAATGAGACGTCGTTGGTCTCGGCTTCATCCGTACTGGAAGAATCATGAATACTGAAAGAAGAGTTGGAGTCACTAGTACCTGAGGAAGGTGTATTGGGTCGAATTCTTTGTGTGCGAGGTAATATTATCTGATGATACTCACGGTATTAAGGGACATCTTAGTTTTTCTGGTACTTTATTCGTTACAGTACTGCTATTTCCGGAATTGCGTCAGGGTTAAAAGAATAATTTCCTGTGGATAAAAAACCAGATTTTATATTAGCAGGGGTCATCGTTTTGTCCCAGACTTTAGAAAAAGTTGCTCCAAAGCGTTACTTGGTAGTAACACGATCCTGGCGTTTAGAAAAGTACTGCAAGACTATGTCGTCCCAGTAATATTCAAATGCTCCGAAAACTGCCTTATCTAGGGACTGAAGTTCGTGGGTAGTGTTACTGGGAAGACAGTATAAAGTTATTCCGTATTGATCAAGACTCTCGACTATCGCATGGTCTAAATGTCGTTTTGCTCCGTCAAATATGATTAGGGAGGATCCAGGACCTTAAATTTTGCAAAATGATGATTTCAAATACAAAAAGTGTCAATGTTCATACTGCCCTTTGTGGTCATATGTGCAACTGCCCGTAGGGGTAGGGAGTCAGCCTATTCTGGCTTCATACATTTACCCTTGAAAAGCATCATTGGAGGTATTGCTGTACCAAGATCGTTACCACAAGAGACAATTGTAACATTCTCTCTGTGCCCATTGCCCACAATGTGCACACTTCTTGCCCCTTTTTGCTAGAACTCTTTGTTGATGATGAAGACTTAACCTACAGCCCTTCTCATCAACATTGTAGACCCGTTCAGGCTGGTTATGATGTTCATATCTCTTAGAACATTCCTAAGGTTTGTGAAATGATCTTGAACAATAAACTTATTCAGTTTTCTTAGGTTCAACTTGGGGATTACGTTTTAAAAAACCGCGAAGTCAGTAATGACCAGCCATTTCTTTGATGTTCTGGAAAGGATTCGGGATATTATTAGCATGTGTAAATCGGTAAACGCATCTGCAAAGAAATCTTGCTGTTAGCGGGCAACCAATTTGTGAAAGCCGAAAAATTATTTGAACCAATTCCTCTTCTTGGGTTCTTGTAAGTGCCGTCTCTCGCCCCAAACATAATTTCTCTTGCTTTCCTTCATCTAAATACCTTCTTAGTGTTCTTCTTCGTTTTTTGCATGTGTCACTTGCTGTCTTAACAGCCTTATCGGCGTTAATGCCGCAGCTAAATTCTTTTCAGTCCATGTACCACGCAATCCTTTTGACTGTTTCCGTGGCATTTTTGCGACCTGTAAAAATACTTTAATTCAGTATTTTGATTAAAAATTATAAGCAATAGTTAAATGTTTATGTACATTGCAAGCCATTGCATAGATAAATATGGCCATAAGGTTATATTTGAACTCGTATTGAATGGATTCCATTACTTGCATTACAATGAATTTAAAACCAAATGACACTAATATAGGAAACATAATTATAGTAACAGAATTAAATCGAAATTAATCCACAGTCTCCATTGTCCATATGGCTCCTTGCAAATATAGTTTAAGGTTGCATTAATAGCTGAGTAAGATTCCAAAACTTAATCTGATCACACAATTGAACTGTATCGTTTTATTAATTTTAAACTCTATGCAATAACCTGTAGTTACTCTCGCTCGCCTAATACACTAATGACGCTTTTGACACTTACAGTTATTATCATCATGAATATGTTTGTATTCTGGCGACATCCACGTTTTACTTTGATTAATTCTTAGACTAACCCTAGAATTTCCTGTACTGCAGATTTCTTTAAATTAATTGCTAGTAGGAATTGAAAGAGAGCTATATTGCTATACATGGCCATATTACCTGCAGTTACCTTATCTTTAGAGGCCAAAAGTGAAATTTCACACATAAATAATTAGAATCTAATAAGCTAGTTTGAGTTACTTGGTATTATTCGTTACCGTAAAAGCCGACATTTCTATACTCCCATCAAAAACTAATTAGTACCCCGTATTATCTCATATACAAAGTGGAGCAAAAGTCTGTAAACGTCCATTTATCTCGTAAATTGTTTGTCTCAATTGTACAAAATTTGGGATAAGCCTATTTTGGGATACGGAGATTCCAGATTTGACATTTGCAATGTTGCCGGATTTCACTTGATTACTTAATCAAGTGTTGCTCTATTTGTGAGTTGACAATACCCTAATCGATGGTGGAATGCGCCTACCACGTTTCTCCATGATGGTCTAGAGATTAATCGAGATTCATCGACAGTTCGTTGTCTTAGCTTTGCAAAGACTGGTTTAGTTTTGTAAACTGACTTTTTCAAGTATCCCCAATAAAAATAATTGAAATCAAAAAACGAATTATCGATGAATCTCGATTAATTTCTAGACAATCATGGAGAAATGTGGTAGACGCATTCTACCATCGATTAAGGTCAACTCACAAATGAAGCACATTTTGAACACTTGAACACTTAATCATTATGTTAAAAATGTTGTAATCTTTCAATTGTTACGTTTTAATATAGTTGAAAATAGTTTGTATTAAAAAATTTATTAAGACAATTAGGCGTTGCCAGACTTCGGTTTTATGTATTTAAGACCTTCTAGACTACATAAAATCATAAGTGTTACATATTGTTGAACTCGTATTGAATAGGAGATTCCAATCATAACTGCATATACAAGATGATGTATTTAAAAAACCAAAGTGACTAATAATATCAGAGAAACCACAAATTTGGCAACACTGCGAATGTCAAATCTGAAATCTCCGTATCCCAAAATAGGCTATCCCTAATTTGGTACAATTCGGACTAGCAATTCACGAGATAATTGGGCGTTTCCAGGGTTTTGGTCCACTCTGTATATCTCTGCTTCACGAGGTACAGTTTGTACACAGAAATTAGAATCTGAGTAGCCAGTTTGAATTACTCGGTATTTATTCATTAGTGTAAAACCCCACACTCTTATAGCTACCCCCATGAAAAAGTAGTTAATATGCGGCTAGATTACCTAGTATCTCTGCTTTGCTCGGTACACTTTCCCAGTTAGTTATATATATATATATATATATATATATATATATATATATATATATATATGAAGATGTGGTATCATTTTGTATTATTTAGTGATAAAAGATTTAGTTAAAACCATGACACTCAGAAGCAGACGTAGCTGTATGAACCATCCAGACGTTTCTTGTTATGTACGTGGCGAATACGCTTTGAAAGAAAGTAGAAAACTATTTCTAGCTTTGTGAAAATAAGTTATCTGGCGTATTTTGGAACTTGCTTGGGAGACCAGGATAAACCTTGGGCTCCACGTTACGTATGTAAAACATGCGTTGAACATTTATTTGCGTCAGTGAACAATTGGAAAGAGATGTTATGATTCAAGGAAAGCAAAACGTAATCAACCAACCTTTGGTTGCGAGAGAGAAAATCGTATCTACCCTTGCATATCAAATTGGGGCTCATGAAGCAATTTGTGAAGGCGTTAAATCAAGATGGGATTTGTTTTGGCTACTTGATACACAAATTTCCTGTGATTAGCACGAAATAACTGAAAGCCGAAATATTCGATGGCCCTCAGATAAGGCAGCTTATTAAAGATCCACATCAATAAATGAGACTGAATCTAAGGCTTGGTGTTCATTTGTTGAAGTAGTACAAAATTTTCTTGGAAATCATAAGGCAAACAATTATGTAGAATTAGTAGAAAATATGCGTTCAAACTTTAATATTCTCGGTTATAACATGAGCATAAAAGTTCACTACCTTTACAGTCATTTACGGTTTCCAGAAAACCAATGTGATTTGGGTGAAGAACGAGGCGAAAGATTCCATCAGGACATTAAAACTATGGAAGATCGATTTCAATCGAAGATGGGGTAGCAACATGATGTCCGACTACTGTTGGAGTCTTCAGCGAGACTGTCCTCATAAACACCATACTAGAAAGTCATATAAAAGAAAAGTGACATGTAAATATATATTTATTTATTTTGTGAAATAAATATCTTACTTTGCATTTTTTGTGTTTTTTTAACTGGAACATATAGTAAATAATGTAAAATGTATAAAAGCTAAGAAATAAGACGATTACTTTCTATAAAAATGTTGGATTCTACACCCAAAAATTACACAGACACAATTACAAAAACCCAGGCACGAAAATGTGTGCTGGGCTGCGTAATTTCAAAAATAAGTACTTAATAGAAAATTAATTATTCTTATTCTTTGAGTTTTCATATTTTATTAATCTGTTTGACAATTTTATTTGTTACTCCTTTGTAAACGTCAATTTATCAAGTCGACTTATTGCCGTTAAAAGTCAATTTTAAATAGCTGTTAAAAATTTCAGGTTAGAGACGAAAATTGTTGATTTTTTACTAGTTAGAGACGACCGACCTTGTTCCATTGTATTAGAAAATAATAAAGTAAGCGCCGTTGTCAGAGTAATGATTTCACAGGTAACGAGACAGTGTTGCAAGTTAACTTTAATTAATATATTTTCATTTTGAGTAACAAATTAATAGTAATTAACGCATTTCGAGGGGTAACCGTCTTAACAAATCTCGCATAATTTTACCACTTGAACGAGCGCAGCGAAATACGTTCATTAGTTTATCGTTCATTGAGGCAATAATTTTGAATTGATAACGAATTACTAAAAACTGCAAAATCGAAATCTTCTATCATGAAAATGTGTGACGTTGCTATAGTTTCTATTCTAAACAAAACAAAATCTTAAAATTAAAATGGAAACGCAAAACGTGTTCTTGTTATCCCGAATGAAATTAAAAAAATTGCCGCCTCCGCCATGAAGGAAATTGTCCCGTCGACATCTAAAGCAAGATACGAAAGAGAATACTCCGCATTCAACACTTGGAGAAACCAAAAAGGCGTTGAATGGGTAAATGAGGAAGTTATTCTGGCATATGTCAAAGAGAAGATAAAAGTTTCTATACCATTCCCCCTAATTTAATTATCTTATATTAATAATTTTTTTAGTCTGGTAAGTCGGCGCCATCATCACTGTGGACGTATGTTTCTATGTTGAAATGAATGTTACAAACAGAAGAAAACATAGATATTGCAAAATTTGGACTTGTTCACGAATTTTTGAAAAAAAAGTCCAAGAATTACATAGGCAAGAAATCCTTGATGTTAAATGTAAATGATATCAAGAGATTTCTTCGAGAAGCGCCATATTCGACGTTCTTAATGATAATGGTCCGTATTGGAGGGATTTTATTCTAGGTTTGAAAGTGAGTATTTTATGTTGCTACTATTATGGGCTTCTTTGAAGGGTGTCTTAGCGATGAACTTTACAAGATGAAGTTTACTGATGTGGAAGGACAAAGATTCCATCAAATTGCCGGACACGAAAACAATTCCACGTATTTTCACTGTGGTAGATGTAGAAAATGAGATTTCTTATTTGAATTTATATTGAGGTTATATTGCTCTAAGACCTAAACATATGAGTATCGAGAAACTATTTATTTAGGAAACGCAGAGCTCAACCAGTGGGTTTGAATAGTTTTTCAAAAATGCCCCTGGAAATTGCTAGATATCTGGGACAGGAAAATTCACACTTATATACTGGACATTGCTTCAGACGTTCCTCGGCAACGTCTCTAGCGAATTCAGATGCTAACATGACCACAATGAACAGGCATGGAGGGTGGCGTTCCACATCAGTGGCGGAGGGATATATAGTTAATGCAATCGAAAACAAAATCGACATTGCAAAGAACATCGGTATGGGGAAGGTTAACGACGGCCCAGCAGAAAGTAGCATCAAAGAACCATTACAGTCAGCTGTTGATCAATCACTACAGTCAGTTTTTGATAAATTACCAGTTTTTGGAGCTTGTTTTAGTAATTGTATTTTTAATTTTAATAATAATAGTAATTAGAATTAAACAAATTTCGTTGACATGTCTTTTATTTGATATAAATGTGCATGCATGTTAAATGAGTGGATGCATGTTAAAGGTATTTTAACGTTCGAGGATGCGATCGTGTTAAATACTGTTTAACATTTCAATGAACGATAAAATGTATAACGATACACGCAAGGTAACTGGCTCGCCACATATCCTTCTATCCGCTAGTAATGTTATATAACTATATAACTAATGTTATAACTATTTCTAAACTGTCGTTCTTACTGACTTATTTTGTCTTAAAATACACGATTTATGAACCTAAGAGAAGTATTTTGAATTATGTCAAAATCATAACAATTTACTGTTCATGATTAATTCGGTCTCTAGTAAAAACGTAAAATTGTGCAGAGAATGAGTATTTCCTAAATTTCTACAGATGTCAATGGAAAGATACCTGTATTCTTTACATTCAAAAATACCATCCTGTGTCTCAAACTCCATTCATGCCATACTTTTCCATATAGTTGGGCAAATGCTTAACAAGCGATTGCCCGGTTTCCCTCCAACTTGTCAATGATATTAAAAGGAAAACGGATTATAATTATCATTAATGACGTGTGAAAAATAGCCTACAAAGTATTACGCCGCCATTTTGTTTTTTGGGCGTCATAGGCCAAGCTCACTTTCATCCGCCCTTTTTTTGACGGCTTCTATTCGGGGGTTATTTTCAGCCCTTGGTGTAATTTTCACCCTAATTAGGGTCCTTTTGGTTGTATTAACCTTTTTTATTATTAAGCCTTTTCGACAGTTCAACCCCTGGAAAGAAGGCCAATACGTGCGCATACAAGGTTCTGATTGGTGGTTCTAAGGACAGCCCCTTTTACCTGATTGGTTTCTGATTGGTCCTTAGTCCCCACCCAGCCTCTGAGCTCTGATTGGAGACCTAAGACTCTGCATTCGTTACGGCGGGAAATTTAAAATGTTCTAATAAGGGGCCCTAGTCTTGTAAGATAGCTATAAGAACTTGTGCTAGGGTATGCGCCCTCTTGTCGTGTCACCCTTAGCTGGAAACACTGTTATAATAAGGGGGTCCTAATGCTAACGTGTAAGACAGCTATAAGAACTTGTGTTAGGGTCTGCACCCTCTTGTCGTGGCCCCCTTGCTGGAAATAGTATAATAAGGGGGGACTAATGCTATCTCATAAAACAGCCATAAGAACCTGTGTTAAGGTCTGCGCACTATTGTCGTGCCCCCCCTGTCGCAAAACTTGAATTTGTTTGTTTTGTAACGCCATCTAGTAATGTATAGACCAATGAATATTTTCCGTAACAGAAGTTGATGATGCACGCCTTTCTCGTTTCTCTCGGCTTTTGTTACGTAGCTCTTAATTAAAGCAACTAAACTACTAAAAACGATTTTATTTATCAGAGTAGAATGGTTGAAAAACAAGCATTATACAGTAACTTGATTATCTCATCATTTATAACTAAACGTGTAGAGAAAAAATTATTTACAAAATCAAGCATTGGTAAATTGTTTATTCTAAAATACAAAAACATTATCGCATAAAGTCCACACACATCCGAATGGTAATCCTGCAGCGTCGTTTTGTAGTAGCGGAACCATCTAGAATTCTTCTCAAGAAAATGTAAATGGTAACCTAGCGGGAGTCGTCCAAAGGAATCAAAATACTCTCCTTTACCATTCTCGTCAATATAGAAGCAGTCCAATGCTGACTTGGGTTGTTTGCTGGATCCGTGTTCACAATAATTTCATAAGGTCTAGGTGCGTGCTCGGTAGCTGATTAGAAGCACGTACAAGTCGAAACACATTCTTGTGGCTGGAGATCAATTTCAAACATTTCAACACTTGTACCGCATACATCTTTGGAGTTGGTGCATGCCCAGTCTTACAATAACAATTATAAACATTATCGCATAAAGTCCACACACATCCGAATGGTAATCCTGCAGCGTCGTTTTGTAGTAGCGGAACCATCTAGAATTCTTCTCAAGAAAATGTAAATGGTAACCTAGCGGGAGTCGTCCAAAGGAATCAAAATACTCTCCTTTACCATTCTCGTCAATATAGAAGCAGTCCAATGCTGACTTGGGTTGTTTGCTGGATCCGTGTTCACAATAATTTCATAAGGTCTAGGTGCGTGCTCGGTAGCTGATTAGAAGCACGTACAAGTCGAAACACATTCTTGTGGCTGGAGATCAATTTCAAACATTTCAACACTTGTACCGCATACATCTTTGGAGTTGGTGCATGCCCAGTCTTACAATAACAATGCGTTTTCCAGAGCGCACATAGGCTCATCGATCTTATGGTTTACACAACTATACGCCTTGGCTTCCTTTTTCAATTTTTTAATCGACGGGCAGACAATCTCATCCAAGTTTAGTATTGGCTTGTTAAGGAATCTTAAAAACTGTTGTTTTTCACTACCTTTAACGTGAATTTTGTTAAACGGCAGCAGAGTTCTCCTCTTGGAAATCGTTTTAGGGCACATACACTCACCGCCATTTCAAGCCGTGATATTTATTCTCTAATTACCTTATATGTCTTGCCATGGGTTTTGATATAAAATAATCTCGAGGTGACTTTATAGCATCAGCAGTAACGAACCATGATCTGTAATCACGGCAGTTTCTTTCGGTACGAATTCGTTATCAATACCTGTAAACCATTGTACGTCCAAGTATACGTCCATCTTCTTTCAGTTGTTGTAGACTGAAGCTTGTGGTCTAGAGTTCTCCCTTTTAACAGATGAAATACGCGACCACATTGCAATGTTTATAGATCTCTATCAGTTTCTACAAGCGCTTCTTCAAAACCGACTTCTAGGCGCAGGGAACTGTTTCTAACTAACTTCTCGATATATCATTGTCCAAATTCAAAAAATGAATACCCCGTAGAGGCTGTTTATTATCAGATACACGTACTCTTTTATAGCCCGAACCCGCCATCATTTTATCGACTTTTTCATTGGCTTTACGCTTAAGATTTCCACCTGCATCGTGAAATCTTTCTTGAAACGATTCCTTAACAGGTCGATCCTCTATGACGTCACCAAGAATATTGTACCCGTTCTCAGAACTTCTTTTCCAATAGCCTTTGCACCAGATTTAAATAACGGTATTACACTTCTAAATGTACCAACTAGCCAGCTTCCTATTCCGTGACCACGTTGATATGGTACGGCTCTGTAGATGGAGCCGATACCGTTACCGGCCTGATTCATATAATATTGTTGATAAAGACAAACCATGATTGCACTTTCTTAAAGTGTAGCTTCAGACACGACGTCCCAAAACTCCAATGGCTGCACCCGTATCTGTTTTTATATTAATCTCGATGTTTTCAAATTCTCGTGTCATCACTGGCTTGTAGTGTGCAGGCGAGAAAACTACATCTTTATGACCCCCGTAAGTGTAGTTTTCTGAAGTAATATTTATTATACACATAAGCGGAGATAAAACATCACCCACAATTTGCTGTTCAACGAATAAACAAACATCTGCGTTGGTAATCCTATCCATATATTAACGGGGTGCGGTGGTATTGGTTCCACAGCTATGTTTTGATACCGCCGATAACCTAGCTGTAAGGGTAAACGTTGTGAGAATCCGAATAGCGAGACGGAGGTTTTTAATTTCGTAGTGACGAATGGTATTCGATAGTTAACAATTTACTTATTAGTTAGTTGTTATTTAGCTCGTTGACAATTTCTTCTATGTTAGCATAATTTCCCGAGGCGAAACGTAACACATACCATCCGTCCTCAATATAAATGGCTTTCTCGTTGTCGTACTGAACATGTGATGCAGCCTCTTTTAATATCGTCTTTAACACACCCTCTTCTTCTGCGAGTGGATCCATTTTATAATAAATTAAATTGTCTGTCGCACTTACTGCAGCAAAAGGGCAAGAGTACTGAATTTCCGATATGCCTACAACTCATGAGCCTGTTAACTTTATCCGTTTTGGCTAAAACTTGACGTCATATTGTCAGGAAAATACGTCATAGAACTACTGCTTAATAAGGTAAGATAAAACTCCATTTTATATATCTCTCAGCTGCGAAGCTAACACCCAACTATTAAACTTGTCACTGTATCCACACCACTTGACCAGGTATTGTTTATGTCGTCCTCGGCCCCTCTCTGCCAAGATCTTATTGACTTTGTCTTTATTAACAACATAACAACTTGCAATTCCTCCTCGTGAAGGGTACCCACAACAGCATCGTTATTAAGGTCGCTTATTTGAAGCTGTAAAAAAACTGTAAAAACTTCCTCACTCCAGTTCGTTTCATATCCCTTCTTAAAGGTGTACTTAGTTCTGGCGATT
>JARFJB010002023.1:597500-617500 GCA_036346205.1 Vesta saturnalis | reverse complement strand
TAACTGAATATGGTATAATTGTAACTTATTGTCTTCTTTTCTAAATGCTCCTTTTCTAGTATATCATAAGTTCCCCATCACTTTAGTTATAAAAATTTTAAGATTTGTTTCTTTACTAAAGACAACAATTAGGTACATATTTCTCTAGGCACATTCAGTAATAGATCCTCATGTATCAATAAACAAGAACACTATAGTTCGCAACGGAGGAAGAGAAATAAAACAAATAAATATAAATAAATAGATGCGATCGTAATCTAATCAGGTTGATCACACTATGCCCCTTTCTTGATTAGTAAAACATTCTAAAAACAAGTGATTGAGCAATAATAATGGCTTGTGACTAATACAAGTAAATAAATTGACATTTCATTAAATATTAGCTAATTAATGGTTAAAAGTTTAATCATTATTAAATATCATTGTTAATCTACAAGCTATTTTATTATAATTAAAGTATAAATCAAATAAACAGGTTAAAAACGAGAGCGCTTTAAATCCGACGATATGACATTATCTCAACCAGCTGGCCCGCAGGTTTTATAGACCACAGAGTAAACAATTTTTCTTCGAAAAGGTTTGAAGAAGGCACCGAAATACTCAAGCAACCTCTTTAATGAAAGTATATCTTATAGAAGAATGTCTTTGTCAAAGTTATGCAATATATGTATTTTTTATACTATCTGTTTAATTGATAAATTAATTAAGGGTTTACGGTTAATTATGTTAATTGTTGAATGTTGATCTTATATCCATCAGTTTTCTGTCCTTCGTTAAGGCATTATTCATACAGTCGTTATTAGCATATAACAGGCTTATTAACTCACAATAGCAAACTAGTTAAATGTGTATTTAATAAGAGCATGATGTACATGATTTAAATTAAAGATGGTAAACTTATTCTATACGAGCGGCGGAAAGTACAAAAGAACGCTATGGGAAAAACAACTTATGCAATGATAACAGGTTAACTATTGATACTATTCAAATTCGAGTTTAAGCATGGGGATTTCGCTTTTTATACGAGATAAGGAATAGGTTTAAATTTGGCACTTTTGCCAAATTTTATGCCTATTAATAATCTGAAACGAAACTTGAGCTACCTTCTTTTGTTTTTGACTTACTTATGGCTAAAGAATGGGAAAACCTTGATATACGTTTTTCGCGTCTACCGACTTTATTATTAGAAATTTTAAAAATGTAGTAAAACATTCTTAAGGCAGTTTTTCATAGCACGTGTTTGCAAAAATACCACCCGACGTTTTGGTTTCGCGGAACTGTTATCAAGTTCACTTTTTATTATGATATTTAGATCATTTAATAGGGTATTTTAAACCGATTTTAATATATTACATTTCATAAGTAAATTGACTTACGAGAAAAATATTAATAATGATATGTAATAAGTATAAAAAATCAAGAAGGCTATGTTTTTATTCATTCTTAACATACAAACAATAATAATTAATACTAATAGGAAGGTTGTTATATGGGGAGTTAGAGTCCAAAAATATGTATTGTTTTAACTCTCATATTTGATATTGTTTTAAAATTTAAACAACCAACTGAAGTAAGTGCTCAAACAACAAACCGTTTTATTAATACATAATGGTCTCCTCTTTCGCAAATTGCCAATTGTCCTTTGTATTGTCCTAGAATGGAATGAAATATCTGCTGCAATAAACTGAACTCTATTATCAGGGATGTACTTGTATAAGTTATTTTTTACGTTGTGTCAAAGCAAATAATCAAGCGGACTTAGGTCTGCCCTTCTTGCAGGCTTTCGCACAGAACCATGGTTTCCTATCCATTTGTACGGAAAAACTGCTGCTACCACAATTCTTCTAATATATTGAGGGGCGCGCATTCTAGATAGACCCATAAGTAGGGGACCAGCTTCCCCCACCACTTTTAATCGGATGACGTCACAATTAAAATGGATGGGAGTTATGGATCCAGGTGACCCCGCCCTTCCCCACGTTGTTACGCCCACTTACAGCTGATTAGTCCTGCGCGCGCATACAGCCCCAGGCGGAGTGCTGTGATTGGGGACAGGCCGCTCCCCCTGGATTCTGATTAATCCTGGGACCCCATCCAGCCTCTAAACTCTAATCTGGTTGGAGGCCTAGGGCACTGTATTATGAATGATTGGTTTTGTTTGTTTACTTGTGGCGCCATCTAGCTAATAAATGTTTTGTGTAATAGAGGTTGTTCGTGGGTCCACCTAGCGGTATATTTGTAAAAGTAGATGTATATATGGCGGGGAAACTTGAAGTTTGAGATACTGTTAAGATAAGGGGGCCCCCATGCTATCTCATAATACAGCTACAGGACTCCGGAACTTGTTCTAGGGTTTTCGCCCATTGTCTGGTCCCATTGTTTATTATGGCGCGAAAACTAGAGACTTGAAATAGTGATCAAAATTTAATGAATGTTTTATGTAATAGAGGTTGATCGTGGCTCCACCTAGTGGAATACATGTTTTCTGTAATAGCGGCTGATCGTGGCTCCACCCAGTAGTCTATTTTAAAAGTAGATTTAACTGCTATGTCGGGAAATTTGAAAAAGTATTCTAATAATGAGGGCCGCATACTATCTCACAACACACCGTTAGGACTTATCACAGTCTTAGCCCCACTGCAGTGCTCCCCCAGTTTATTTGTTTGTGGAGCCATCTAGTTGTGTATTTTGAAAAAGCTAATTGCACATTTTTGTAATAGGGTCTGATCGTGGTTCCATCTAGCGGTATATTTTAAATATAACAGGTGTTAGAAATCCTGCAATCTAGTTGTGTATTGTGTAAAATTGGAAATAGCATTCCGAACTACACTAGGGTGCCGTAACTAGGCCCTGAACCTCAGCCCGTTTCAGAGTCCCGTTTGTTTGTGTACCTTCTTATAGCTGTCCCATCTACAACCCTTTCTGGTTTTCCGTCTTTGTTATAGTAGAAATGAAAAGGGTAAAAGGTTTTAAATAGCTTATTATATGTAAAACAACGTAAGAATTAGATCTACAAATGAGCGAATAAGTTTGAACCTTTCTAAACATTTAAACAAATATTAAGTTAGTCGTCATGCCAGCAGGACCTACGCATTGTCGTTGTTGATAAATAAACAGCTTGGAACTTACTACCAAAAAACACAAAATGTTTTTATTTATTGACTCAATTTGATCATTACACAACGTAGTAATTATAATAATAAAACGGTTTTTCTAAACGAATATTAAATTGGTTGTTTTGTCTATTGATCCCAAAGAACACATTGAAACATCTTTACTTTTCAAGCCTTAATTAAATTGTTGTATACGACACTCCTCTGCCCTGAAAAACTCATGGTAACGCTCAGGTAGCACACATTTAGATTATTCCAGTTCTAGCACCACCCTCTCGCAGTACTTTTTGATAGGATGTCCAAATTGAATATCTTGTATTCCACCCGAGTCTCTGTTAAATCCATATCTGTAATTATAACATAACATTAAAAATCTGCACAAATAAATAGATAAAGTAAATAAAATAATGGGTAAAAACAGAAACGATTACTTACCAGTACTGTTGATGTTGATGATGGTGCAATCCCTTGGAAACTCCACAGAAGAGTGTATAACTGCTACTTTTTCTTCCTTGTTTATGCTTAGGTTACATTCACCTTTTTTTTAAATAGACGAATCACTGTTAAAGATAAAAAGTTTGAAATGGGATCTGGAAATTTACGCTGTTCAAAGAAGATTGCAAAAAGCGGATCACCAGACGGCTCAAGAGATTCACGTAACCAATAAAATATGTAATAGTAAAACTTCGAAACAGAAAAACTAGCAAGCCGCTGCAAATACGTCAATCAAGTAAGAAAACAAGTTTCATTTAATGGAATATTTTTTAAACTAATCGAAGATTGATGTAATTGTAACGGAGAAAATTTTAAATGACACTGTATTATTTGTTGTGGGTTTTACTAGGCTTCCAAAATAAGTCCTGGAGTCATACATGCATTGTAATTTGAAATTAGTATTCTAATGCTGGGACTGCATACTAACTTATACAATACCGTTAATGTTCCAAAACTTTAACCTACCGTGTTATCCCCTGCAGCACATCAGGGGTTTCCCTCGAAGTCAAATTTTACATTACGCGAGTAAAAAATCGCCGTGGTTTAAAAGACTTTCACTAAAGATACGGGAAACCATGTCTAAATCATCTGCTGATGCGTAAACAGACGAAATTCTGTTAAAGATAACAAGTTTAAAATGGGATCTGGAAATTTATGGCGTTCAAAGAAGACTGCAAAAGATGGATCTGAATAAACGCAACACCAGATGGCTCATAAGATTGACGTAACCAATAAATTATGTAATAGTACAAACACTGCAAACCCTATAAATACATAAATAATAGAGTTACGCAACACCCAAACAAAATAAAGTAACAAGACGGTATAAATACGTCAATCAAGTAAGAAAACAACGGAGTCTCATCTAATAGAATATTTATAAAACTAATGGAAGATTAAAGTAATTATAATGGATGAAACTTGAAATGCTGCTGTGTTATTTGTTGTGGGTTTGAATTTCCACGGGTGTTCGTTTCAAATAAAAATATCTGAGCATTAGCGATCGAAAACTAAATTAATTAGAGAAGCAATCTAAGAGAATAAATTAACTGCGTAAGATGTTATTTAAAATCATTACCTTCGCCTAATAGTCTATTAAACTCTTCATGTAATCCGCCAGCAGAAAAAACCCGTTATATATTTCTAGTACAAAATAACAATTACTGCTCAAGCCATTGATGTATTTTGGCGAAACAAGCTGTACGTCACAAGCCGAAGATGTTGATTTGGTTAGTTACACAGAAGAGCTAAGACCAAACTGTCCACAGGCGGTTGTCTGTGTCTGTGTGTGTGTGTGTGTGTGTGTGTGTGTGTGTGTGTGTGTGTGTGTGTGTGCTGTGCGCGTGCTGTGTGTATCGTGTGTGTCGTGTGTGTATGTGTGTGTCTGTGTGTACTGTGTGTGTGTTTGTGTTTTGTGTGTGCGTGCGTGTGTGCGTGCGTATGTGCGCGAGTGTGTGTGAGTGACTGTGTCTGTGTGTGACTGAGTGTATGTGTGTGTGTGTGTGTGTTTTGTGTGCGTGTCTGTCTGTGTGTTGTGTCCGTGTGTGTGTGTGTGTGTGTGTGTGTGTGTGTGTGTGTGTGTGTGTGTGTGTGCGTGTGTGTGTATGTATGTGTGTGGGCGTGTGTATGTGTGTGTACCTGTGTGTGTGTGTGCGTGTGCTTGTGCGTGTCTGTGTGTGCGTGTGGAAGTGCGTGTGCGTATTCGTGTGCGTGCTGTGTGGTGTGTGTGTGTTTCGTGTGGTGCTGTGGTGTCTGTGTCTGTCTGTGTGTCTGTGTCTGTGAGTTGTGTGTCTGTATGTCTGCGTGTCTGAGTGACTGTGTTTGTGTGTCTGTGTGTCTGTGTATCTGTGTGTTTGTATGTCTGTGTGTCAGTATGTCTGTGTGTCTGTGAGTCTCTGTGTCTGTGTATGGCTTCCTTAAGGAGGGGTTAACACTATACTACACCCATTCCTTTTAGCTGATTGGTTGTGCGAGTGCCCGCCCCTCTGGCTTCTGATTGGTCTTAACCCCACTGCTCAGCCGCTGTGCTGTGATTGGACGACTAAGTTTAATCAAAATTAAAAAGATAAAGGGTTTTAATCATTTATTATAGGTAATACTATTTTGAGATTTAAAACTCATGAACTTGTTCTGTAACAGGGGCTGGCTTTATTGGAAATGGAGAAATGATAATTAAAATATTTTACATACAAGATCTACCTTAGCGGAAACACCTCTATCAGAAACAGCCTTAGATTTATAACCAAGTCTGAGCGTCCTAACTCGCTATTAATCTGTTTATAAGAAAAATAAAGGGTTTTAATCATTTATTATGAGTAAGACTATTTTGAGTTTTAAAACTAATTAATGTTTTCTGTAATGACATTAGAAATGAAAAAATGATAATTAAAATATTTTACATACAAGATCTACCTTAGTGGAAGCACCTCGGTCAAAAAGGGTCTTAGGTTTATAAGCAACCCTGAGCGTCCTAAGTTGAAATTGTATTCTAATAAGTAGGCCCTCATGTTATCTCATAAGACAGGTATAGAACACCGGAACTTGTTCTCGGGTCTTCGCCCCAAAATTCCGCAGTCAGTTTGCTTTTATTTATAAGCCATAATTATATTTTGTAGGTTAACTTGTTTTGTCGGTCATTTTGGAGGCCATTTTTGTTTTGGCGGGAAATTTAGATTATATACTAGTAAGGGGGCCCTCATACTAACTCATTAGACAGTTGTGGGACTTCGTAACTTGTTCTTGAGTCGTCACCTCTTGTCAGGTCAATTTTGAAATTGTATTCTAATAAGGAGCCCTAACCCTAACTTGCAAGGCAGGTATAAGACGTCGGAACTTGTTCTCGGGCCTTCTCCCCCTTGTCAAAAAACAGATCAATTAATAGCTCAATAAAATCAGCCGAAACATATCAAACAAATAACTCTCGATCAAATCAAACATAAAATCAATCAATCAAATCAATTAACCAAATCAGTCAAATCAATCAATATCGGTCAAATCAAACAAGAAGCTGGGCTAGCAATCCTTTCGAAACTTCAGGTAACGGTTCTCCCACTGTATATACCTAGCTCCTATGAGCGACAGCTTACTTTGTAGATAAGGCTAACCGACACTCAGAGCTGGTACTCTCCCTAAAAACGTGAGGGCACCGGCGTGGGAAAACAGTCGGTCATCAGCAAATCAATCTCAATCAATCAAATCACAACTTACAACTTGCAAAAATCAGCTTAAAATTAAAAAATACTGGTATGGCTTGAGTTACAGGTTGCTAAGACCAACTATATTTCAAAAATACATGAGATAGTCTTCGGCATTACTATCAATATACAAGCATCAAATTAGTTTGTAACACTATTGTAGGGTTTTTCGTACAGTGCTAAAAATACATTTTACATTTAAATTAGTTAAAAATGCCTATACGACAACAAATATATAACCAAACTCGAAATCAGGCCGTTATGTTATTTTACATACAAGAAAAGTCTTGGCGGAAATATCTCCGACAAAAGGGGACCTAGATTTATAAATAAGGTTCAACATACTATTTCGTTTTTAAAAATGGACAATTGCCTGGAGTCAAATAAACAAGCTAACTTTCATTACCAATTTTGATAATACACATGTAAATTGAAACTAACACTGATTTCGTTTCGTAAGGCAGCTATAGGACTCACAACGCTTATCATTATCATTAGACAGCCATAATAACATCGCCCAAATTCGGAAATACCTCTGGCAAAAAGGGCCCTAGGTTTATAAACAGGCTAGAACACACTATTTCGTTTTGGAAACGGACAACTACCCCGGGGATATAAAACATGCTAGCTTTCATTTACAATTTTGATAATACACAAACGTTTTGAAACTAACGCCGATTTCGTTTCGTAATGCAGTCACAATTTTGATAATACATAAACGTTTTGAAACTAACACCGTTTTCATTTCGTAAGGCAGCTAGAGGACGCTGATTTATTTTATCGACGCTTATCATCATTAAACAACCATATTAACAATAATATCCCTCAAATTAACGTGTACGCTATTGGCAAGTTTAGCATACAGTGATAAAAATACGTTTTTACAGTTAAATCAGTAAAAATGCCTATATACCAACAAATATAATCAAACTTGGAATCAAGCCTCTAGTAATTAAATAAAGTAAATAAAATAAGGGTAAGGGTTAAAATACGAAACGAGCACTTACCAGGGCTGTTGTCGATATTCTTATTAGAAGAACATCTTGGCAGGTTAAACCGCTGCTTACACCCACATCACATTCACTTCAGACGTCTTGCTTATAACTGAATAATATAAGGTACTTAAAGTCTTCCAGCAATCATTAATGTAAAGAAATTATTTTCGGGGTTTCCCCAGTTATGTAACCACAATAACAACATTTCACTATTCAAGTACATCTAATGTGTATGGAAAAATAACAGTCCTACATTAGTGAAGTCTTTATGAAAGTTAATTGGATTCGAATTATACCATGTTCACGTTCCTTGCGCGTGACAAAAAATTCCTCCAATTAGATTACACTAATTTTTAAAAGCAGTTTGATTGTTTGTGATGACATCTAGTAGTGTATTTTCAAACTAGTGCATGCTTTCTGTAATGGAAGTTGATCGTGGCTTTACCTAGCAGCATATTTTTAAAAGCAGATTTGTTTGTTTGCGACGATGTCTAGTTTAGCGAATATTTTCAGTAATGGAGGTTGATCGTGCCCACCTCTCGCATCTCTACCGCTTCTCTTTGGTGTTTCTAGCGCCCCTCGCATCTCTCGTTTCCCTCGACTCTCTCGTTTATCTCGTCTCTCTCGTCCCTTCCGTTTCTCTTGTTTTAGGTTAGGTCAATAGACGTAAATATTAGGTTTCTAGGTTAGGTCAATACGCGCGTATTAGTTTAGATTAATACACGTTCTATTACGGTAAACATTCGTGAGCTAAAAATACAATACTATAGTGCGAGTCACACCGAGAATGCAGTGTGGCGGGGCATAGACATTTTTTTTGTAATGGGAGCCCGGCACACTGTGTTTCCGGTTGTCCGATGGCTGTGACAGGGTCGGCTCTGAAGTTATTATACAGTGCCGCCAAAAAGTTGGACACAAATGAAAAACTTTTTAATTTTTTGCGAACGATACGTAAGAGTAAACTGCCCTTATTTTTGAAAAAATCGGAAAAGTTTAGTTGAAAAAATCACTCAAAATTCTCAAATATGAATTTTCAAGACGATCAAAATATCGTTAAACAATTGTATTAATTAGAAAGTTACTTACAATGCATTTACGTCATTTCAAACCAAGCTTATGCATAAGCTTGGTTTGAAATGACGTCTTGAAAATTCATATCTTAATGAGTTTTTAATGTACCTGAAAAGTAAACAAACAACCCTAAATATAATACTGATTTTCACTCTTGTTTGTGACTTATTACCGATGACATGGAATTTTAAGAAATTCAAACGCGGACAAATGCTCCACGACGTGCAGGTGTAAATAGTGTAAAAAATGTAAATATTTTATTTGTTTATAAATGTACAATTAATTCTCTGTTTATTTTTTCTTATATGATATTCTTTGCCTGAAATAATTATTTTGTGATTTTGAAATTTATTGTTTATTATTATTAATTATTGAAAACATAGTAAACGTCGGGTGTAAATAGTGTAAAATGTGTAAATATTTTATTTGTTTATAAATGTACAATTAATTCACTGTTTATTTTTTCTTATATTAACTTTGCCTGAAATAATTCTTTTGTAATTTTGAAATTTATTGTTTATTATTATTAATTATTGAAAACATTGAAACAAAGGCGAAGGTATAAACATCATCAAACTTCCAACAAGTATTTAGCGAATCTGTGAGACCGGACTTGAGGTTTAACCGATCCCAGCATAACAACTGGCAACGGTGTGCTCCATAAGACTCCACACTGCATTCTCAGTGTGACTTTCACTATAGATGGCGTCACAAATTGAAAACTCTTTTAGCTTTTTATTATTGATAATAACAATATGTTTTGATAGAACTAGCTTCAGTCCAACATCTCATATATGTAAAATTTTCTTTCATCGAAGGCTGTTTCGGCGACCCCCATATGTTGGAGGAATAGGTGTAAGCACCCGGCAATGTTTGGATAGGATCTGTTAACCTTCGGGAGTCGAAGAGTGGGGTCGCCGAAACAATCTTCGCCGAAAGCCTGCGACGCAAAATTTTACCTATGTGAACAATTGTTACCGCACCTTCTTGTTTGATTTGCTTGAGTTTGATTGATTCATTGTGATTGATCTGTTTGATTTGCACGAGAGTGTTTTGCTTGAGATTGATTTGATCGAGGTTGATTGATTTGGTTTAATATGCTTCTGCTGGTTTTATTGGCAGATCGACTGATTTACTTAGTTTCTCTCTTTTGACTAGAGCCAATTTCAAATTTCCCCGCCAAAACAAAATGGCTGTCAAAATTTAATTAAGACTCATAATTAAAAGCAGATTAATAACGACTTAGGCCGTTCAGGCTTGCTTATGAATCTAAGGCCCTTTTTGATCGAGGTGTTTCCGGTAAGGCAAATCTTGTATGTAAATTATTTTAATTATCATTTTTCCATTTCCAATAACGCCAGTCCCTATTACAGAAAACACTCGTGAGTTTTAAATCCCAAAACAGTATTACTTATAATACATGATTAAAACCCTTTATCTTTTTTATTTATAAATTTAATTATGAGTCATGATTAAAACCATAATAAGTTATGCGTAACAGTGTACTAAGCCCGAAAGCTGGTGTATCCCAGAAGTTAGAACGAGTGCCTCTTATTCCAAATTTCCTCCCATAACCATTACAGTGTGTAGTTTTAAAATATACCGCTAGGTGGAGTCACTTCTATTACAGAAAACAATCATTAGTCCATACACTACTAGGTAGCGCCACAAACAAATTCAAATTTTTGAACAAGGGGACAAAGCCCCGAAGCCCTGAGAGCAAGTTGCGCAACCCTTCACCGGTCTTACAAGTTAGCATTATGACCCCCTCATTAGAATACAATTTCAAATTTCCAAAACAAAATGGCCTAGGGTCTTGATTATGACTCATAATTAAAGGCTTATGATGATACAATTTAAATATGACTCAATTAAAATAATTGTGGGTTTTGATTATGACTCATAATTAAAAAATAATTGGACTTTGACCCAACACTCTTCTTCTCCCTCGCATATCACCCGCGCCCCAGCAATTTAATTATGACTCATAATTAAAAGCAATGCCCCCTTATTAGAATACAAATCCAAATTTCCCGCTATAACCATAAAACAATAACTAACTTCTACTATTCATCTACGCTTCCACCGTCGGAGAAAAACCTAGTGATTATGACTCATAATTAAAATAATTGGACTCTGACCTGCCCTGCCCCTTTCACACGTGGCAACCTCCACAATTTATTATGACTCATAACATAATGGCCGTGGAGTTTGATTATCACTTACAATTCAAATAATTGGGCTTTGACCTCATCGAGGGGCTGAACCGCCAAAAAGGCTCTTAAGACAGACAAAAGGACCCTAATTAGGGTGGAAATGTCGTCAAGGCCCCTTCTACTACCATTTTTTACTCTATATTAAGATTATTAGACATTATGTTAGTTTTACTAGTAATCTAAAAAGGAAAACACTTTTTTCAGTAAACATCACGTGTTTAGTTAATGCGCATGAATTTGCTCTAAACTTATTACATTTACCTTTAGGTTTAGCAAATCTTTATTTAGCTTTTAGTTCAACCAATAAACAATTCATTGGTCAAACCCAAATATAGAAGGCTGTGTTACTACCGTGTCAAGCACCTTTCTGGACTATGGGTCCATTGTCCATTTTAAATATATTCTTATAAAACGTTTATGATGTTAGCTTAGTTGTGTAACTAAATTACATTACACGATCTTGGTGCTCTTGTACCGTGTTTTGACATTTATATTGTGTTCATATAGAAAATTTATGTATAACATGGAGCAATAATCCTATTCACTCAATAGATATTTCAGTTAATTGTAATAAAGTCGGCCAGAGAACTTTTAAATATTATACAATAAAGATTATGTGGGAAAATTCACACCTCTATACATGTAAGTACAGATGGGGTACACAAGGGATCATCCTACCAAGTAGGTACAACGATCTGACCAAAATAACCAAGCGTCGACCTGCATAATTGTAAGTGCTACTTTGCAGCATTAGTAGGCAAAGCTGTTAAATTGATTAAATTATTATTTACAAATATTTGAATATACCTACTTACCAAATTATGCTAATTTTAATTCAGTGTATCCATCATTTACATGTAATGATAATTTTTTCAAAAATGCATTATGTGCCTTAAATAAGTGAAATATTACATTATTCATAATTAACTAAAATTTACATAGGTATGCACAGGATGATGTAATTTGCATTGTCAGTTGATTTTAGGTGGGAAATAGAAGTGAGAAAATGTACTCTTTTGTTTTATTAATCCTATGGTGTTGCAATGTTGGAGGTAAAAAAAATTGTTAAAAATTAGTTTATCTCTTCATTATCCCTAAAACTACTTTGATAAATTTTGCATTGTGACAATGATCAATTCTACATTTGTGCAAGTATATATAGTTGTAACTTGTATTTCTAAATTTTCGTCTCGTTCATGGGAATAAAAAGGTTTCATTATATAATATCAGGATATATCAGTTTCAAGGTGTTCTATCTACTAGCTGATGTAATTAATGTTAAATATAGTGTAATTAAATTAACTATGTTATTAATGCTGAGTTAAATGGTCATTATGTTAAAACAATCGTACATAAATTTTAGAAATATTTTTCTAGTCATTAAATTTTTGTTCAGCTGTGCAACATTAGTACATAATGTCAATATAAATTAAATGTGTTTCTCCGAGTCTTCCAGGAAATATTGTAATTACACTTTAGTCACAACATACTGTAGAAGAATTGCTAGGAAAAATACAAAATAAATTACAATATAATCAATAAACTATATTACACGTATAAACCGTTCAGTTATTCATAAAAAATGCACATAGCTTTATTACGCCTATGTCTATGTTACGTTAGCAAAGAGTATGCAGGGTACACCGGAATGTACAAAGTATGGTCTTATTTCTTTCTTATATCCACTTTGGTAAACAATAGAAAAAAAACTGGCGTGGAACAATATACGACCTTCCAACCTACAAAGCGGAAATTATGGGAAATGCAATAATTTTTTTATGGTAATTATGCAACCTCTGTTTTAATACGTTCAAAACGAAAATTGGCAACGTTGTAAAAAAACAATAATCTAGGTCAGATGGACATTTAAATTTTAATGTCAGATAGAGGTTAATAGACATCTAGATGCTAACGTGCAAAAAAATTCCAACGCCGCCCGCTTCTGAATCGTAAAATCCTCCGGCACCTACCCGGCCCAGCCCTGCGATTACTTTCAGACATTTACAATAAATGCGTAATCCTATCTCACTTTCCGACGGACCGGAAATCGGCCTCCACCGTCATGATACCTAAACCCCACTCCGACCTAACCACACCCTCCTCCCATAGACCTATTTCCCTCCTGAATTACCTCGAAAAATCCTTTGAGCAGATTCTAGCCTGGCAACCCAAGGACCACCTAGATTCCAACGACCTCCTTCCCAACAGCCAATTCGGCCTCCGTCCCAACTGAACGTGTCACGATCCCTTGTTGAAGCTCCTTACGGATCCACCAGAGCATTCAACCACAAGCAATGCAATCTGGCTCTGTTTCTGGACATTAAGCAAGCATTTGACAGAGTCTGACACACCGGTATCCTATATAAGATCCTCTACATACCCGATCCTAAACCAAGAAACATTCCCAGTCCAGCACGAAGTTATCTACCTAGGAATCCTTTTCACTAGAACCCTTAATTCGCTCCTCGATGCACAAAGAACACTTAATAGCATTAGAAACCCAGCAAACCTACTGGGCGCCTTCCGGGGTAGAATCAGAGGTTACCACCCCAAAACACTACAACACACCTATAAAACATACATGCGCCCAGTTATGGATTTTCGAGCACACATATATACCAACGTAAACCCCAATCAACTTTACTCTCTCGCTTCCTGTGAACGCCCAATACTCAAACACGTACACATGTTACCCTTCAGGTACCGTAATGACATCACAATACAACACGCAAACATACCACCCATCACGCACAGAATACAAACACTACAGAAAAACTTTGCACACAAAAGAATATTTGGCGACACAATCCCAACCCGAGAGATCCTTACCACTACTTATAACTACCGTTTTCCTCAATTCCCACGGAAAAAAACCCAAACTAAAATTCAAACAACACTCAACCCCGCGGTCCTAACTCAACTCCTTGACGACCTCCCCGAGGAGACAGAATACTGCCTAGATAATGTTCCATGTGCCCTCCGCATCCCTCCGTCTATTCGTTGACGACCTAGAATGATACCGGCAAACGAATCGGATTAACCACACTAAGCACAATAAACAACACGCACAGTTAAATCAATTATCACAAATATTCAAATATATCTAAATCTTTTTTTTTTTACACAAAAAATAACCACATCTCATGATTGTAAACTATACAATAACACAAAACATCGCCACACCAACAAGAATGGATTTACCACGGCTGAAGAGGAGAAGGACTCCTGAACAGTCTACGACCAAAAGATACATATAAGCTATAAATAAGTAAATACTAACCATAAGCATGAGCATACTAACAAAAAAATATTCATTTGAGTATTCGCGGATTTTAATTTGTGCGAAAAATTTGCGTTATTTTGCCAACTGACAAGCAGAATAAGAACCTCGAGGTTGAATTGAATTTCGTAAATCTTATTTATACGTCTAACTCCCTTTTGACAGAGGTTTGTTTCAAATTAGCAACTTAAATTCAATGGCATTTTCAAAATAAATAAAAAAGATATGTGATTTAACAGTAATTAATGCTTATAACCATAAGCGTGTAGTGGCTGAACATTACATGCACCTGGTATGTTGCTTTTTTATTTCAAATTTAACAAATTTAACAAAGAACTTTTAAAATTACATTCACATTAATAATAAACTATAATAACATTAAATTTTTCTTAATTAATTAATAAAATGAAGATATTTCTATTAAACCACTAAATTAATTTAATTAATTCAAATTAACTGTATTAAAGAGTAATCTGTTTAATGTAAATAAAAAACTGTTTTTAAGCTTTAATTTGATAATTCTAGATCCAGTACATCCACTATGTTATGGCTTATCTCAATTTAAATGATAGTGACGGGTAATATGAACATATTTTAGAGCATTTATCATACAAAATACATTTTTCATAATACTATCAAATCCTATTTCAAATAAAAATTTAAAATTATTTTCCATAAATAAAATTATTGTAACTTACAAGTGTATGAGATGATACTAAATTATTTAACATTTGTTTTGTATTTTTATTCGTGTCGAGTCCAAAGTTAAATGTGAAAATATTAAAATGAAGATTAGAATGTATTGATTCATTTACAGATATAGAATTATAAATAATTCAGTGGCCAAAATTTACATTGCAAATTCGCCATAATTTAAGATATCCAGGTATAAATTAATTAGTGTTTCGACAGCTTATAGTACATAAACAGATATGTATTATTTAAATGTTTAAATAATTTTCTTCAGTATTGAACACTGAACGTCGCTTTATTGAAGTGACTACTCTCCTTCCAATCTCTCTGTCGACCACTGCGCAACAATAGCCGGGCTTTATTTTTATTACTTCACCCGCAGACGTATTCTTGTCAAGCTTTACCTACAATGTGTACATTATTAATATAATAATATACAGGGTGTTCCAGAATGATGGTCAAATATTTTACCAGAGTATTCTACAAGGCATTTTAGGGGGGAGGATCTACATATGAAATTTTTCAATTTGGGTGCTCCCTCTTGAGATATTCAAGTTTCAAAATGACGGAAAATAATAGTTTTTTTTCTTTTTTCTTAAAACGACTAAACTTAGAACTTTCAATTTTGATACACATTGTCAACACCTTTTTTTATATACTACACCTAATTTTAAAACTTTTTTCACTCTTGTCATTTTTTCATACAACCAACAGTTTGCGCGGAAAAAAATAAAAATAGTTTTCCTTACCCTATTAAACATCTTTTCTTATAAACGCACCGGTTACTGATAAACTCAGTAGGCGGTTGCTATGTTAAAGTTTCTTTATTGTCTTGATGTCAAACAAATCGCCATAAAGTCTATTATTGAAAGTTTTTGCAAATTTCGTCAAGTTAGTTTTATGTGAAAAATTATTATTATTAACTTATTTATTTAACATGAATAACAATTAAATGAATAATATGCTGACATGCATTTGATTTATGGCGAATGTGGAGGAAATGATATTCAAGCCGTAAGAATGTATGTGGAAAGATTTCCCAATGGTAGTGTTCCTAATAATCAAACGTTTGTTCACATTAATTTAAAATTACGGGCCACAGGATCTTTTAAAGGTCAACAACGAAATGCAGGAAGGGGAGTTGTAATTGGTATTCAGCAGGAATTTCAATATGCCTATAACTAATATCTGGAGAATACTGTTAACAAACGGGTTGCACCCTTACCATTTCTGAAGGGTTCAAGAATTGTTACCCATAGATCAGGATATTCGCGTCAGATTTTGTGCAAAAATACTTCACGGGCGTATTAGAAACCATCAGTTTACAGAACGAATACTGTTCACTGATGAAGCTCTATTTACACGACAGTATTCTAAATCATCACAATATGCACGAATGGTCCGATGAAAATCCCAATTCTGTCATGACTGGAAAATACCAACATACTTTTTCCCTAAATGTTTGGGCGGCATCCTAGGATGGTTTTTAATAGGACCTTTTATTTTGCCTAGGCGTTTAAGAGGAGCTGCATATTTTCAGTTTTTAAAAAATAACCTTTTCGAATTGTTAGAAAATGTGCCTCTTCAACATAGACAAGATATGTGGTATATGCAGGATGGAGCTCCTTCCCATTTTACTTTGGCTGTTCGGCGATGGCTTCACGAAAATTTCCCAGGCCGTTGGATCGGGAGAGGCCAGAATGCACCCATATAATGTTCCCCAAGGTCTCACGACTGAAACGCTCTCGACTTCTATTTAGGGGGCCATCTGAAAAATATGGTTTATGCAACAGAAGTTAACACGATAGAAGAACTGCAAGAAAGAATTTTTAATACTTGCAATGAGATAAGAGAGTTCACACTTTACTATCCGTAATTTTAATTTCATTAAAAGACTACAATTATGTCAACAATGTGCCGGAGGCCATTTTGAGCACTTGTTATAAAATTATTATTATTATTAACTACGGGATTAGATAAATTTCTGCTCTTAACCTCTATCTTTATTTTTTTCCACGAAAACTGTTGGTGGTATGAAAAAATGACAACACAAAGAAGTTTTAAAATTAGGTGTAGCATTTAGACAAAAAGTTTTGTCAAATTGATTATTGCAGGAAAAAGTTTTGAAAGAAATAAAACTAGGGGTTACTGATTCCCGTCCTCCAGATACTTGGGCCAAAGAATAGATAACACCACAATATAACATTCTACTAGCTGACAAAGTGTACCAAAATTTAAATTTCTAAGTTTAATCGTTTTTAAGAAAAAAGAAAAAAAACATTATTTTCCGCATTTTGAAACTCGAATATCGCAACAGGGAGGAGTGGAGGACCCAAATTGAAAAATTTGATATGCAGATCCCTCCCTAAAATAGCTTGTAGAATACTTTGGTAAGATATTTGACCAGCATTCTGGAACACCCTGTATAATATATAATAGTCTCAATAAAAAATATATAGCAATAGCAAATGGAGTGTGTTTGTATTTTAAAGGAATGTCTTTTATAATTTTACTTATTGTATTTCTAATATTACTTAACGTTTTAATAACTAGAACATACTTAAAACCTGTTTATGCATTTTTGCTTGTAAACATATTACTAACTTTTGTCTAAGGTTTGATACTGTTAAAATAATATCAAAATGGGAATTAAAAGTAAATTGCATCTGGAATCTTGTTTCTACATCGAAAGTTCTTTGGCAGACCGCTCCAGCACCTCGAAATAAGATCATTTGACTAGTTCGTCCCATTTCTATCATACAAAGCAAAAAATCAACATTTAGGATATGCACTTTGAATTTTGTTTCTATATCCTTTCGACAGAAGCAGATTTTACGCTGAAATCAACATCTTGAAATAAAGCCCTATTGATAATAATCGCTGTTACGGCATTTTGCATCTAAGGTCCTTTTGACAGAATACATAATTTGATTTAAATAAGAACTTTTGACTGCAGCTGGTTTCAGCATCTCAAAAAAAAAGGATTGATCTTGAAACAAGTTTCGTCTTGTCGTATATTCAACATCTGCTGCTATAATTAGGAGTTGGCATACAGTTTGTAGCGTCGTTTTGCGGTATAATTAGAAGTTATGAAATAGTTTTCAAGGCCATCTTGCGGTATAATGGCGTATAATGGACATAAATGAACGTAACACTAGGCGAATCAAGACATTGATTTAATTAATAAAATAAAAATTAGTACAAATACTAGAAAACTTATAAATAAGCAATAGATTCATAAATTTCTAAAACAAAAGAAAATAGCCAACAAGCCGCTGCAAACACCCAAACTAATAACAAAACATACCAGATCAACTAATAAATGCAAAAAATGTGGTAGTCAACACACACATACGTAAATACCCAAACTGCAAACCCTTAAACATGCAACCGCACAAAAACGAAACTAGCATGTACACCCCGTAAACACACAAAGACAAACAATTTAAACATACAAACACAAAATCCCTATAACCATCCAAGAACTGCACATATCCAAACACTCCAATTAAATAAGAAAGAACACATACCAAAGTCTACAATAAAAACCAATTTAAACGTCAAAATCAAAGACAGTAAACAAGCTATTTAACATGCAAACATGTATGGGGATGTGTAGAAAAAGACTAGAAATTAAACTGCGTAGTAAGAGGTATACATTAGAATAGGAAACTGAGTGTGTCGAAAAGAATAATGCTATTGTCACTATCACTTAAATCAAAATCACTTTCCTCTTCTGATGAACCTGTGTTTACAGAAAATTGCATTGCATCGACTGCGATGTCAATTGCATCTTCGAAAGCAAGGTAATTATTTTCAACATCCTTACAATGTCGGCAAACAGAAATCCATTCTTCGACAATCACACTAGAAAATTTTTCACGTGCTAATATTTCTACGTCATTCAATTTAAATGGTACATTTCCTGACTTTGACTGTGAATTATTTTACCTTCCACACCATAAGTAGACTTGGATGTTGATGATTCATATCTGTAGGTTTTAACGTACTAATAATATTTGTATTATAGTTATAACAACAATTCGTACCTTACTGGCAAATAAATTATTGCTTGTAGCCTTACAAAGGATCAGAACAAGCAAATCCAACAATAAACACAAAAACTTCGCACGCGCGAAAACGAACTAAATTTGTCAAATTATTGTGCTCCCCTACAATTTTAAAAATGAGATCATCGAACGAATATTGGTATCTGCGCATTATGACGTCATGTAGCTCTTAAAATATATACGCTCTACTTATACATATTTTATTAAATATGTCAATCTCTTGATTCGTCTAGTGGTACGCTTATTCATGTCCACTTGATCGAAAGATGGCCTGGCGAATTGTATCATAGCTTCTAATTATACCACAAGATTGTACTACAAACTGTATGGTAACTCCTAATTATAAGTAAGTGTACAAACACTGTGCAAACAGGTGTCCGCTTACCGGTAACCAGCGCCGACTCGCGCTTATAGGCGCGAAAAATGAATGCACGTTTTTAAATCGGCTAGTACACAGTAAAAAGCAGGTAGAGGCGGGAACCAGCGTTCTCGCTTTAACCGGAATTAAAATTTAGTTCATTTCTGGTTGCACGCGTCGCGCCAGTGTCTTTTTAGTTCTAACTAATAGCTGCAGTTTTTGAAAAAAACCCTATTTGGGACAAAAGGCATAAGCTGCATAGCAATCGAAATGTTGTCGACCACTATTGGACGAAAATAAACGCCGTAATGGAAGAAGATGGTGAGTAGGCAATATTTATTAAGATAATATTATTTATTTATAACCGTTGTGGTGATTGATCAAAATATAAATTTGTATTAACTTATTTAAAGGTAAGATAAAGGATGTTGTGAAAAATACGTGACAAAAATGTCGCGAATACTTTTGGCTTCTTTAAGAGGTCTTCCCGTCATTTGTCTTTCAGTACTTGTCTC
>JARFJB010002023.1:520000-592500 GCA_036346205.1 Vesta saturnalis | reverse complement strand
CATTTTGAGGATACCATTCATCATAATTAAATACCTGTTCAATGTTTTATAGTTTTTTAGTTGTTTGTAAATATGCAAGTGAAACATGTACATTCTGCAGAATTCACTGTAAATGCATTTTCCTCTAAAGCGGAACCATTTAGCGATATACAATAAGAGTACCTTTTTTTAAAGAAAATAAAATGATCTTTCAAAAACTTTATCCACAACAAAATACTGCGGAAACCAGAAACATGCGCAAGGTGTTGGTGACGCCCTCTATCTTTTACGTTGAAAGTAAACAGATGTTCATGTTTGTCTACCCGAAAAACTCCTCTGTACCAAGTTCAGACAAGATATCTTGAAAATGAGACAGATACCGAAAAAAAATGCAATAAAAAATGCATCTTTGAAAGGTCTTAACTCGTTAAGGAAGCAGAATTGTACTAAGGTAAGTTGGCCTAAATGGGGTTATTTTAACCCAAGCAAACTATCTCTGACCCATGCCACATTCTTTACGGGACACACTGTATATTGAGACTTTGAACCAAGATTTTCGACTGGGATTGCTGTAGAATGAATCAAAATCGTGATAAACGTTGTTCTAGCTTGATTATCGAACTAAATGGCAAAAATTAAAGATCTGTTACTATATTAAAAAATGCTAACGTTAACGTAAATGTAGCTAATCGGCACTTGGTCAAGTGATCGGACTGATAATGCAAGGAGGGAGAGTTCTAACCCGCGACAAGCAAATTACTTTTTTCTGTTTTCATTAATTTTATTTTAATATGAGGAAACTTTCTGAAGTTGAAAACCATAGAACAGCTTAAAAAAACTCAATTTATAATTTCTTTAACCAAAGAGAGCCATAATTACCATTTGGACATAAGGTAATATTGATGTTAATAGAAAGTTTTTACTTAATACGATAGTAAAGTTTTTAAATTGAATGAGTCAAAACTGTTAATAATCGGTGATAATTATTCGACAGCATTGTTTCAAAAATCTTAAGAGTCTCCACTCAACATTGCTGTATACATACATATATACAATAAAAGTACTAGCGATTTATATAATTGTATAATAAAACTACATAAAATGCAAAAATGAAACTGAAATTTTTTGAATACATGTTTTACATTTCTTTCCACACTTTTGTTCTACTCTAAAATAACAATTACACTACGTTTCTATAACGATTTTTACATTTTTAAGTATTGTCCAATGCTTTGTTTTTAAAACAAAAGCTCAAAATAGATTGATAAATAGTTTCTGTTCAACGCTTATGCAAAGTTTTGAATAAGTACGCGATTTTAATGTGTGCACATTAAAATAAAATTTAAAAACAGTTTTAACAAAAAAAAAAGTAATTTTCTAGTTGGGTATTAGAACTCTCATTGCTTGCATGACCAGTCCGATAATTTAACCGTTTAGTCAATAGCTATATTTATGTTTAGCGTTTATTGTTAGCATATTATTAATTAATTGCATATTACTAGTTTTAGCTTTACCTTTACGCTTCGAGTTGCGTGTCTATTTTCTTTATAGAACAACAGTTCGGACCAATAGGAAATAGCTTTCAATGTATAGTCGCACAATAGCTTACATAACGGTTTCAACGTCAAACTGGGGAAGCGCTGGTCTTGTGGTACATTGGTAGCCGAACACACGGTTGAAGTTGGTTCGATTCCCGGCTCATGCACTTTTTCTGTTAGGTTACAGTAGTTTTGCTTATGTCTTTTTTCCTATTATGCCGTAAATTTTAAATTTTAATACCCAACTACGAAGTTGTCAAACAAGGAAACGCGTGATTGGATTTCGCTGCAAGTAACAATGCAGCCCCTTTCAGTCTTAACAGAAAAATTATGTGTGCTTTAAATGCCCAATTGTAACAAAATAGATAAAAATCCATGCATTCAACAAACTTTAATTCAGTAAAATATCGAATAAAAATCAAATAACTAAACTAAAAAGATTCAGAATATTATTAATCATATTACCAGGCACTTATTACATACAAAAAGTTAATGTTACATTTCCAAGGCTATTTGGTATTTTAAATGTAAAATACCATTAAACACGTGTGACTCGGCAATTGTCTGATGTATTAGTGTTTCACGCAAGAATTAGATAAACTGACAATTAGATCAATACTGGCGTTAGTCCATTGTAAACCAAGGGTTCATTCTAATACAGACGAATTTCTTGGTAACTCAGCACGCCTGTTTAATTAAGATACGATTTGTAATTGTCTCTCTCCTGTCATGATAGACATAAGGAATTATTTGTTTAACTAATTTATGGTTATAAATGAAAAAAGCAACTAAGTAAAACTAACAATCTATTTTATTTAAAATTACATTTAGTTGTCAAAATTTATGAGTATGTCTAATTCATTCCATTTAAAACTTCATAAGTTGATGTTACATATCTTCTATAATAATACAAGTTATTATCAAATACTGTTGTAGAAAAGCACACAACAGGTAAATAGTGGCGTCTTTCCTTAAAATTGCAATTCTTCTAAATAAAGGGCGTAAACACTTATTTTTAAAAATTAAAAATTTATTGTAGTAGTGTAGATAAATACCTATACTCAGTTTGAGTTTCTTTCGCCATTACTTAAGTATACTATTATTATAATTATTCAACCTTTGAGTCAAATTTTAAATTTCGTTTCAAATTAAATGTAATAGTTAATAGCATACGTGTAAAGTATAATTTGGCATTTGCAGCTTAATCAGTATGTATCAAAATAAAATATGAGGTTTCTGCATAATACTTGTCTTTATTATTCAGAGACGATCACACAAACATCATTTACAAATTTGTTCAGAATTGTTAAAGACCCTGTTTTCTGTTATATAGAAACATCGCCATCTCTTGTTCAAGAATAAAAGTAGGCAAAGGTTTGACGTTGGTATACAATGAATATTATATAAGTTTCAGATCTTTTAATCCCCTGAGTGGTTGTAGTTCGAGCTTATGCCTATACCCTTGGTATATACTATTAAATCTGACTAGCTTTGGGACAAACAACAAATCAAATTTAATTAATGTGATTTGAAACTGATGGTAAAGGTATAGAAGCATGCGCTTCTTCACTACGTTGTAAATTATTTTCCGTAATATTTATTTTATTATTAAAGGAGTTTCAACATTACCAACAGTAGCTACAATAGATTTACACCCATCGAGCTTTTTTTCACGTTCAACACTTACTCCAGAATTTGCCGAAAGTGTAAAGCAATGTGTACCTATTTTTTGCAGGTTAATATAATTTCTTAATAACTCGAGATGAATTTTTTAACAATTAATGTTATTTTGGTTTTAAGCATCTTTCACATTAATTTAAAAAAGAATAAATAAATTGAACATCACTAATGGTCAATTACATTAATTAAGTACTACTACATGCACCAGCTACTCCCAATATAAGTTCAACCTGAAATACATAATGCATTAAGGCCATAACGTCACTCATTTTTATCATTATATATACCAATTATCTGATTGACGGATTTGGTCCAAGGAGAGTAGGTTAGACAGAAAAACGAATATTCTTATGCTTTTTGTGATAGTACGTTAATATAAAAATGACATTTATTGTTTAACTTGTAACAATATTGCAGTGATACGGTACTCAGATCCTTGAATTTTAGTTTTAAAGATAGTATATTTTCATAAAAAAATTTAAATGTTAAGTAAGCAATAGTAGTGCAAAAAATACCGTATTACCACGAAAGTAATGTACGTTTAACCCCTCGTATAATTATACTTTTTTATTCTTGATCCTGACGCAACAATCGCAACTTAAACCACATTTTATTTCACACAAAAAAATTGTAAGAGAAGTATGAAACTGATGTGAGAAAGGAAAAATAAATCATTTGGGAAGATATTAAAGGTAAGTTTAGATTATTAGTGTTTAATTGTTTCCACAAGAAATGGAAATAATATACACTAAAACAATTAACTGTATGTTATTAGCCTGATTACAAATACGTATGCAGATAATCTCTGCGGTTTGACATGAAGACAAAGGCATAGAAGAAATATAATCAATTTGTCTAAAAATTATAACGTTTTAGGAACTAAGCAATTCTTTTTTTTATAATTAAGTGTTTATTTCCAAATATACTTCCAATTTTCAATCTTCATCTTAACTACGTGCTAGTGTTGTACTTTAGAAAATATGGATTTTGCTGACTAAACGCTCGGCTTAGTTTAAAAATACTTACGTAGTGAACTCTAAAAAAATTATTTTTTTTTAAACTGTAATTATTCGTTTGTTGTTAGACTTTTATTTTCGTTGTTAACACGGTATTCGATATATATATTTTTTAATTTTAAAAAAAACAGATATAGAAGAAATATAGTATGTACTTATTACATGACTGTACCACCTATTAGTTAGGTGGCCATTTTTGTGAAGCTGAAAACCACTACACGAAAAGGATAAGTAATGGTGAGATCTTTTCTTCTAGACCCCAGGATCTTTCCCAGGCAAATTCAAAAAAATTAGACTCCAAATGAAATATTGATCGATTTTGTATGTTCTGTAGAACATTACAGAACATTTTTTATTTTAAATAAATAAAAATCAATGCAATGGTAGTAAAAATACAGCAATCAAACAAAACTACTTTATGTACAATTATACTAGTTACAGTGCAAGAAAAAAACTAATGACAAACGCTGTTAATTGGAATATTACTTTTTATATTTTTGAAGTGAATTGATTTTTTTTAATACTAACTCGTTTTCTTTACCATTTTCATAAAGTACAAATAAAATTAAACATAAGATTATCAAGTGTTTTCAATTGATTTTTTTCGCTGGGCCAGATATTATATACGACAGAAAAACGTTCAGTGGATGGGTTTGTTCTGGTAGACATAAACAATATCTTGTCAACTTGTCAATATTGTTGCAATTAACATCATTGTCAATTAAAACGTTCAATATTTCCAAACATCTGTCGCACAGAGTTTCTGTTTGAGTGAGCAATTTTTCACTGTATCATAGCGAATGGTGAACGTTGTTTCGTCAAATAAATCATTATTTACTAAACTGACTTCTAAAACGATGCAAATTTTAATGTTTGCGGGAGTTGAGTTTTTAACAGAATTCATGGGACCTTCCCATTTTTCTAGATATTGAAGACGTTTCATAAAGTACTACCACTTTTTTTAAAAACATTAAGTCGATATAAAGACATCTGTCGCTGGATTATTAAGATAATTCACGATAAATATGGAGCTCCTTATTTTAAGTATCATGTTAAGACGGCATATATTTGTAGAACCCGCTCAACAGTCAATCAAAGATAATAAACTCAAGCTTATGTTAATGTAGATACTATCGCAACTTAATCTAAAGGCAATAAATAAAAACGAGTGAAAGTATTCCGCAAGCAGGTGTAAATTTCAATCACCCGTACAAAGACAATTTTTGTGGAAGTGAAATATGATACATATACATCTACCGAAAAGTAGTTGAAGTCATTGATCTGAATTTCGGGCAATTTTGCGATTGACGAGAGTTTTATATGTCACTAAGGAACGTACACACAAATTACGTTGTATTCTCTAGACTCGTCTTTTAATGATAGGTTACTTACAGGAATTATAGTCAGTATAGCAAATATCGAGGAACCTCTCATTTTTTTTACAAAATGCATACAACAGTTTTGCGTGAAAGGTTTAATTAATGTTTGTTATAAATTGTAAAAAATTTAGAGTTAAATATTAATAGCTAGCAATTATTTAGATGTTCCACATACGTTAAAGTTGTTTATTTTATCGCAACCAAGCATCCGGTACTAAATGTTAAAAATGATGATGATTATTGCTTTCTGTGGGCAGTTATTTCGGCTTTATAGCCCATACAACCTAACACAGAGTTTACAATTATTCTAGTTTTAGTAATGGTTTAAATTATGATTTAATTAATTTAATTTCTTGAGAATGGAAATAAATTATGCAACAATTAACAGGTGAATGACTGGTCCGGAATTAAATTAAATATGTATTCAATCGTCTTAGTTTCATACTCGGTTAATGGGGTGAAAAATATTATAATATACCTTATAATACCGAATTTACAAATAAGCACAATCTTCTACACCAAGCTCAGTAAAGATTTCGGAGTGAAAGATCGACCAATGACTCAAACAGGTAGCGTACGGTGAAAGATTAAACTGAAATGAAAATTGAAAAAGAAGATTTATGGTGTTTATTATGATTTTTCGAAAGCGTGTGATAACGTCCACTATAGCATCCTGTTACAAGAGTTTGAAAGGTATGGAGTACGTGGTGTAGCACTAAATTAGGTTGAAATCTTCGTGACAGTGTAATGACCCAGCAGTCTTTATCAAAATTTTTCTAATTAATTATTTGTTATTTAACCAGTGTTAAATCAAATAACGTAAAATTACACAAGATTGCACAACAAATAATTCTTTTATCCCCTCCGACGTAGATTTCAAAAAAACGTCGAATATTTTCAGGTCAGAGTAATCTCCACCAATCACCGCATTAGCATCCTTGCACAGAAGCCGTCCCCTCCTACTGCGGAACCTCTATAAAACTGCTAGACGTGCTACTGAAAAGACTCAGGATGCCGACCCTTACGGACTTCATGAAAACCGCCGCAGCCAACCAGGAGAAGGTACTAGCGGCCCACCCAAATCCAGCCATCGCGGGATTATGGGACTACGACGCCCGCAACGCCACGAGCCACAAGAGGCCGAAGACAATGTTGTGTTGAAGGAAATGAACTTAAATCCAATGTAGTATATATATTTTTTGTTGTTGCATATCTTAAGTTAGTTTAAGTTAGGTAGGAATGACATGTATATACTATGTGATGAATAAAGCAAGGTCCGGCGAAGGTATAGGGGGCAACTTTGCCCGATATACCGTAGTCCTACCGATTAAAATGAAAAATGAAAATGACCGAAAGGAATGCTTGTGCGTCGGGCCGTTACCGCGACCAGAAGTGCCAATCGAATGCTTGTTCGTCGGGCCGTTGCCGCGACACCTTGCTACTTGTGCGTGATCCGGTCTAGTCTACCTCCTGCTTGTGCGTTGGGCTGTAACAATCCAAATAATTGTTACTTAAAAGTTACTTTAATTTATTTTATACTTTCTTTCTTCTCTCTCTTTCGAATTTCATTTATAATCTCACTCTCTCCCTCTCTCCCATTCATTCCTTTCGGTAACGTTCTCCCACTCCGCAAGAATTCACTTCTTTCCGCTAAGATTGACACTTGCTATCTTGTCCTCAACTTGAATGGAAGATCAGCACCAGTTTGCGGATAAATCATTAACCTTCCGTAAAATTTCAATATTTGTTTTTTTGTTGAATATATGTTTGGCTATAATACAAAAAGTCAACCATTTGTTTATTACATATAAATCAACGAGACATTGATATATTGTTATTTAGCCAGTCGCCGCCGAGAAAAAAGGAGGCACCTTGGCAACACGTACATTGAAGTTAAAGACTGCTTTGTCTTCGGTGTATATTAATAGTGGCAATTAATTGGCATTACTAAACTCGATAACACCTGGAAGTCTGGAAAAACAACGTGTAACCTGAAATTTCTGAACCTAAAATACATCTGGTGAGTTCGTTCCTATTGACCCACAGACCAGCAACTGATACACGGCAATCTAATTTAATAAGTACACGATAATAAAATATACTACAGTACCGAATAATTTTACATTTAGCGTTACCTTGAATCAATTCAAACATATTTGTGAATGTGTGATAACGGCGAGAGCTCTTTAACTTATCTTTCCTATAATCACCCTTTTTCATGTACATATAAAAATACATTTTGGGGGATTTTCTTTATAAGTAATAAAATATGTTATTATGGTGCCCAGTTTTAATTATTTTATTTTAAATGCATTCTCCAAACCCACGACCAAGTCAGCCGAGAATTAAAAAGAGCTGCCGGAGTTGTAAACTTTAATATAAATAGTGTAACAGGCTGTTGCACCGACGCTTGCTTGTAGATCCGTTCAGCCGTCACCGTCCGACCTGTGCGTCACTCCGTTCCGCCGGCGCTACTGAATAAAGAATATCTTGACCGCGCGCCTGCTGCTGAACAGCAACATGATCGCTTACTGCGATAAATCCTGAAAAGCCTGACCAGAATCCTGATCGCTTATTGCGATAACCCATAAAATAAAAAGATCCCAATATAGTTCGCGCGCGCTTAGCCTGATCCATCGTGTACGCCGTCTGCCGATTATCCTGAAATCCTGAAACCGTCGCGCTACTAAGCCGCCTGACCACCAGCTCCTGATGATTACCTGCCTACGCCGTGTTCCGAGTTTGAAAGTACGTGAGTTGAGTACAAACACCTTATACCACACACCTAGACAGTCAACGGACTGTAAAAACCGTTACATTCACAGTACACACATTCGAACTGGCTTCGACAGGCTGTAGAGCCTGACGATCTCTTCCCCACACATACGCTTATATTTGAAGTTACTTCGACAGGCTGTAGAGCCTGGAGTCACCTTCCACACATGCCTACACCTAGTCGAACTGTAGAGACGGGCTTAACACCCTGGATTCATCTTTTGATTACTCATATGACAAGAAGGATTCTCGCTCTATTTCTATCACACCCCGGATAACGCACTCCAATAGCACAACTCGGGTTAGTCCCAGACTGTGGACTGTCTTCTCATTTACACACTCAGCACACAACATTACTCTAACCACATCTAGCACACCTGACCAGAAAGAGACACCTAGAGATACTCACAAACGCGTTTGTTTGTCTGAGAAGCCGCTCCTGCGACCTGCCTAGGAAGCGCTTGTTAAATCACATCCGCCGCTGTGACAACGTCCCCGACCGACGAAAGTTTATGTAGAACGATTAAACTTAGCTCTTACTAAAAACGGAAATAAGAGAATACCTAATAAACCGTTAGTCCATTTGAAAAAATTTGCATAATTGTTTAAACTTATGAGTTTACCCGGTTAGAATCGCATGTAAATAAACGCAGTGCATGCACTTTAACCATTTCGTACCATAGAGATAAAAGTATCTTTTAACCGAATAAAATAAATACGCTACTAAGTAATTAATTCTAATTGTTGAGAGTTTTAATAACTAATAGCGGTGAATAAGGTAATCCCACAAGACTAATTGGTAGCTAAAACGCGTACAATAAATCATGTGGAGTAATACATACCTTGATACTAAACACCGAAGTCATACAACGTGAATACGACCTGCGCGGTGACGTTAGTAATATCGATTTTTTCCATGACCTACATGTGAACGCATGCCGGCCATTGACTTAATACTTTATGTAAGAACGATAACGTGTTCTACTGGCGCCCTATTCCAGCTTCCGTTAGTCAGGACCGTAAGAATTTTCCTAAATAATTTCAAAGGGTCTATTTTCGTCCGAATTCGTTCATAATCCGGCTACAGTCAAATAACCTTAACTTATATGTCTACAGAAACGTACTAGGACGGAGTGACGGGGACCTAGCCGTCCAGAAAAGCCACGCAGCCTGAGCCCCAGTTCATTATATTATATTTTAATTTATGCTAAGTTGATATATTTCTGGTAATAAGTTATTTAATTTTATAACCGTTATAGGAGATTATACGTTTAAACCATTTTACTCTAATTATTCAAGGTGTTAAGTCTAAATACTCCGTATTTACGAACCACCCCCGTCTTGTTGAAACAGACACGAATGAGCTAGTTGGAGGCAAATTAAAATAAACAATTTTAATTATTGTAAGCAAAGGGGCTTCCACAGGTACATCATAAAAAGTATGCTAAGATGGACATGTTGACGAGGAATATGGAAATATATTATTAAAAATTATTATTAGTTTTATTAAATACATAAATAAAAAGTTTACCCCGAGTAGTATTTGAACCTACGAATTCTACTTTGGTAGAGTAGTGATCTAACCAACTGAGCTATCGAGATACAAGCTCCAATCAATGTAAATTTTGTCTTTATGTATATCGAACTGATTTAAATTCTAAATATAATTAATAACATAGTAATGGAAATATATCGTTTATTAATGTAATATTTAGTGCACTAAAATAAAATCAAAGGAATTTTTGTGTTTTATTTCATGTAATAACTACATACTTTGTTGAACAAATATTGCTATGGCTATATAAATATTTTATGTCACAAGATATAAGGTAACTGTCTATTTACACAATATAGTCCTTATTAATCCAGAATCCTTCTTCCAATCACCATAAAACACATAAGTTAGCTGTATATAGATCATTGGTACATAGAGCAATGTCATTACCATTAAACCAAACAAATTTCAATAAAGAAATACCAATTATAAATTAAATTCCACAAGCAAATGGTTACATTACAAATACAGTCGACATTTTAAATAAAAACCATGGGTGCAAATTATTTATCAAAAACATTTACCCAATTAACACAGACACTAAAGAAAATATATACTTATTGATTTCATATTATGGAAAAATATCATAAACAGTAGCTGACATATTATAAAAGAACAAACAATTCAAAGTAGCTTTGAAAACATACCAATGTTCTTAAATGTTTATTTAATGCCAGATTCAACTAACGACACTTTGAAGACTGGTATTCGTAAACTGAACTGCACATTCTGTAATTCTGTTTATATTGGACAAACACTTAGGAACTTTAGATACAAAGAATTAGGTACAAAGCAAACATTGGAGGTAACAAATATAAACGCACATACAAATCAAATTATGCCAAACATCTTTTACATTTTTTTAATAAAAAAGGCAAATTAGAAGTTTTGGAAACATTCGAAATTTATAAATATAAACTGAAAGTACCTTTAATGAAAGAACATGTTGGTCTTGTAGACACACCTTTAAGAGACATTTTAAATATAAAATTATATTTTACACCAAGTAGTCACATAAATGACAACTTATGTGTCACTTTATCGGATTAAGCAGATAAAATAGCGATATTGCCCACTTTATGTGCCTAATCACATAAATATAAAAACCCAAGATTTAGCGAAATCATTTATTATTATTAAAGTAAAGGTACAATTATTTATAATTGGGTTTTAAAAAAGATTACACCAATGTACAACTAACCATAATAAACAGATCGTAGCAGCGTACATGGACACAAGTAAAGCATTCGAAACCGTTGATCATTATATTAATATTAATAATATTATGAAATAGGATCACGGGTAAATAACTCTATTGGTCTAGAAATTATCTGTATAAGCGGAATCATATGGGAAGTAGAACTAAGGGGAATAAACGATTAATAATAATTATTATTGTGCATTATTTGCCACCACATCACGCGTCGTATCAAAAAAATTGTGTTCAACTTAATTCATGTATGATTTTAAGTCGTACATGCCAATATTGTTATTTGTTTGAAATATACAGCTGTTTCAGAAATATTTTATAAAAACCAAAAACTACTCCTAATCAACCCAACTTCTTGCTGCTGGATTTCTCAAAAAATCTAATCAGATCCAGAAGAAATCAAGCTTAAATACGAAATTTCAAATACGTACGTTTAATTTTGTCAAACGTCAAAAAATGTCGATTGCGTAATGTTGTGTAGGAAAGTAGAAACCAAACACTGCATCTAAGAAACCCCTCTCTCTTCCGTAGCATTTTTTTCAAAACCAAATCAGCACCCGGCGGCCATTTTTGTTTCAGTGGCCATTTATGATTTGGTGACCATTGATTGGAGGCGTAAGACTCTGCATTCCGATTGTTTTGTTTTGTTTGTTTGTTTAAGGCGCCATCTAGTGGTGTATTTTTAAAACTAATGAATGTTTTCTGTAATAGAGATTGATCGTGGATCCACCTACTGGTAAATTTTTAAAAGTAGATGTAGGTCCCTGTAATTGTTATGGTGGGAAAACTTGAAATTATGTTCTATACAAAATAATATCTGAATAACGATCAATTTGATAAGAAAGTGTGTAGACATACTTTTTAAAGAAAATTTAATTTTCCATAACTTTTCTATATATAGTTTCTTAGTGTAAAGTCTAAAAATTAATTTTACACGGTTGAAAATGCTTGAACTGTATTAACGGTGTTTTATAGAAGCAGGCGTCTTTACCATTTTTTTTTAAGTTAGCATCCATATGTCTATTAACCTCTATCTGACGTGAAGTTTTGAAACGTCCATCTGACATAGATTTTTGTTTTTATTTTTATAGTGTTGCCTATTGCTGTTATGAACGTATTAAAAGAGAGGTTGCACAATTATTCTAAAAAAGTTATTATAATTATTTCCTTTCTTTTAATTTGCACTTTGCAAATTGGAAGGTCGTGTGTTGTTTCACATCAGATATTTTAATACGTTCATAACGATAATAGGTAGCATTGTAAAAAAAAACAATAGTCTATGTCAAATAGACGATTAAGATTTTATGCCAAATCTAGATGCTTGAAAAAAACTCCAAAACCGCCCACTTCTATAAAAATATCGATAATACGGTTTCAGCATCTTCAATCTTATTTAATTAATTTTTAATGCATTTTGGCTTTAAAGAACTTTATATAGAAAAGTTATGTGAGTTGTCTTTAAAAATATTTCACATTCTATTATAACATTAATAGGATATTGAAAACCATTCAACAAACACCAGGGGAATCTTTTGCCGCCAAATTACGCCTCATATCAAAAAATTGCATAGAACATAATAAATATGTTGAAGATCTATAACTAGGAATTTTTATATCTTTGAAATGTGCAGCTGTTTAAGAAATAAAAGTTAAAAACTGTCCATAACAAATCCCCCTCTTCGCCGCTGGAATTCTTCCAAATTTTAAACAGCTCAAAAACATATAAAATTAAGCTTATATACAAAATTTCACGTGTTGTGGTACTAAAGTTATCGTTGATACTAAGGGCCACACACGCGCGCTCATGCGCACAAACTTACACCCACAACCGCACCCACACATCCACCGGCACACGCACACACGCACGCACACGCGCACACGCACAACCACGCGCACACGCTCACACACGCGCACACACACATACAATCGTGATCGGTGCACTCGACCCTGTATAACATTATAAAACCTTATATTGAAAGAAAGGCCGAAGTGCGCAGAATCCAAATTTGAAATAACATACAGGGTGTACCATTTAATCTTTCGTTCACTCTGTATAAATTAAACGTCCTGTATGCTAAATTACGTATCCTATACGAATTCATCATTAATTCGGGTAGGGTACGGAAATTTGTAACATATTTCAGTTATTTTTAAGAAAAATTGTCTATTTTAGCAAAACAGTGGGTACCTGCCATCCGGTAGGTACCGGTATGGAAAATAACTTTTGTATAGTACACTTAATTTACAGTTAATAAAGTAAATAAAAACAATTAGCTATTTTCAATCCACTACGTCGTGACTCCAGTCCCCGTTTTGTGATCATAAACTTTGATTCCCACGAGTGCAAAAATCATTTTCTACACTATAGTCGCGGCAAACTCTTTTCCAATGTGGGGATAAACGTCAGCGCTTGACATTGTTGCCAAACGTATGAAATTCGACGTCAACATAATACTTAGGTTATATTGTTTACATTTATTTTGAAAATTAGTTTTTGATGGAAATACTCGTTCTCAACTAAGTAACAATACTTTTAACAGTTCTTAGATCATTTTGCGATGATTAAGCAATTGTAACATTTTGAACAATGCAAGCCACACGAATCGAAAATCTCAAAATTTGGAAAACGTCAAAATTAGAAGTTATGTGTAAACAGAAGAGCTGACAACATTGTAATTTATTCGGCAGTTCTAACAACCCAACAACGTGTATTTCACTAACATAGATATATCATTTGTAATTATCAGGGTTATTATGGAAGTTGGTATGTTAAGTTTGTCTCTCTCTAACAATTTCACCCCCACAACGGAAAAGATTTTGCCGTGACTCTACATGTATTGCCTTATTTTTACTATTTATGAGCGCTCCATCTATTGCATCCTTAAGTTTCATAATAATAACTATTTCGTGTTTATAAGGAAGTCGTCTTTTTGTCGTTTCAGACGTTTCATATATTAATCAAAGTCTAGAAAATACGAAAAAGATGGTGCAACCTTCAGATAAGATACAATAGGATGACATCACAAGTTCTACAGTTTACGAGACCATTGTAGCACTTTTGTCGACTTTAATAAAAAGCCCGCGATCCTGCTTATGAGGCAGTATTAAGTACTACGTCTAACGCCATGACGGTGTCTTGTACGTGCGGAAAATAGATACATCGGTAAGTGTAAATAGGTCATTAATTAAGGTTAAGTGTTACTAAACAACTTTTTTTAATAAATAATTGTTGTAGTGTAGTTTGTATCTGGCACGGTAGAAAAAATGCCAAAAAGAAAGTGTACACTTAATAGAGATTTGGAAAGTGAGTATTCATTTATTAAAAAGGCAACCTCAGATAGTTATGTAAGGTGCTTAAAATGTTGTACACAGTTTTCACTTGCACATGGTGGAAAAGAGGATATTGTTCAACACATATCGACGCTTAATCATAAAAAGCTGCTTCTAGTAGTAGCAAAATGTCGTCTTTTTTTCGTAGGACACATTTGTAAATGAAGAACTTGGTCATACCACAACGTGATCCACAATCAGTCGTTTCGTTCTGTGGATTGCACCAGTAAGCTAATAAACAGTTGCTTCCAACAACAATTTGCATACGAGAACCAAATCTGAAAATATTGCGTGTTACATTTTACAAAAGGAATCATTAAGCTCCATACAATATGATCTTGGAACGGTCAATTTTGCAACCATCATACTGTTCAAATCACAGGAGCGTAAAAATTAGTCCTGTACTCGTAAGATATTTTATGAAAGACTAGGGCATTCAAGTACAAGTTTTAGAAATTTAAGATCTTCCAGGTGAAGCTTCAGACATTGTATCCGAATATATTATTAAAACGGGTGACAAATACGAATTAACAACAAAAGTAATGGCATTGTGCACTAACAACACAAATTGCAATTTTGGAGGAGCAGCAAGTCATGGCCAAAATAACGTCTTTCATAAAATTCAGCAGTTACTTAAAAGACTTTTTTAGTTGGGATGAACTGTTGTGCTCACCTCATTCATAACTGTATTCAAACATCAAAAGACTCTCTGCTTGTCTATTGACATCCAGCAATTATTGTGACAATCTATGGCTATTTCTACATTTTACTGTTTAAGTCGAACAATTAAAAGAATTTTATGAGTTTGTTAATGTTGAAGTTTGGCCATGGTTTCTTCACTCGCAAACTTATTCATTTCATAAATGCGTGCTGCAAGTGGAATATGCAAAATCTTTAATGGTAGAAGTATACATGGTTTTATCAAATTTAAAGCTACAATTAATAGAAAGGAGAAAAGAAGTCTTTTTGCCAAATTAAGTTAACACTACCTAGTGGCTTTGATGACTGAAGAAGAAGGCTTAGCCGTAGCTCAGTTTAAAACGTCAGTGACCATGTTTTATACCTTGTATAACCTATTTAAATAAATGGATGCAAACGTTTCGTTGTGTATTGCTAAAAAAAGAGCCTCTGTGGTCAGATGCTGAAACTCATTAACTGTTTTTCAAAAAGAACACCCTGATATTCATATAGATGATTCGGAACTTTTTGATGAAAATGTGTGGATTACAAAACATAAAAAAAATGTACCTTTTCAAATAGTTTTGATGCAACTTGATCATCTGGGCTTTTCCTTACAGTTGGATCTAAATTTGTATTAGATTTTAAGGGATTACTAGCCCAATGTGATAAATTTTTTTTTTGTCTGTGTGTTATGTTGACGTGCTCTTTAGTTTTTTCGGTATAGGTAATGTGTTTATACATTGAATATTATCCATCCGCTTCCTACCAAACAAAGGAAATTTGTTATGTGCAGTAGATTTAGATAATTAGCAGTATAATATTAAAATAATAAATAAATAATATTAAAAAGGCTGACTTAAGAATTACGTTTGTTTTGTAAATAAATGCTTACCTAACCCTTAAGGTTAACGAGAACTTAGGAATTCTTTCTCAAATTAAAATTAAAGAACAGATGCAAATTTTAGAAAACCCAACGGGTTTTGTTTATTAAAAAGTTTAATACACTTTTAAGTTTAATACCCTTTTAAAGGCATCAATTATTGTTTGAGGATTCATAAACATGTAACATTTAACTCTAATCGCTTATTTAACACACTGAGCAAGTTTATGCACACTCAGCTTGAAATTAAGACATGCTTGGTTAGATTATAAAACGATAATCAAAAATTGTCACTTTGGAAAATATAATTTTACTCATATTATGATGCAAGCATGAGATTACAATTATAAAAGCATATTATTAACCATGTTGATTTTCTAACGGCAATCTTAGTAACAATGTACATCTTTGAGGTATGGCAAATGTAAGAGTATTTCAAATAGGTAACTACTAACTGCATACACGTATTATGCACAGAATCGCACCATGCGCGGGCATTTAAATACACCACGAAAATGACAAAAATTAAATTGAGTCAATTTTGCCACATCTAGTGGCTCAGGAAGGATATAAAAATTTCATATACACATATACCCCAGTATTAATTGAACCAATTTTTTTTTGTTAATTACGTCGGGGTATATGAGTTTGTAAGGGTTAAACCGTCCTGAGCCATATATATGGCTCAGGATTGTTAAGTTGGTTCAGGTTTGTATGCTCGCATACGTACTTCAGGCTCAAGTTGGTATGAAAGATATATATATATATATATATATATATATATATATATATATATATATATATATATATATATATATATATATATATATATATATATATCAATTGCATGACACAATCGGAATCACTGTATTTAATCACATATAGAAACTTTGGATAATATGTTCAGCTATGTTGAAATTAGAAATTAAATTTAATACGATTTCTATTTATTTATAATACATTTCTATATACTCTGTAATACATAAAAAATAATACTTCAAACTACAGAACGTTTAAAGATTTTAATAAGAAAGAATTGAATTATTAATTAAATTGTGTAAAAAAATGAGGTTTACAAAGTTTGGCCGTGGTAATGTAGAATTAAGTTTATTTACTTAATCACCTTAATTGCTTGGTCTTAGTCTGGAATTTGTATAGTTTACTGCTAAGTACACTGTAGGAACTTTTTCACAATTTCGGATTGTTAGTACATACAATGTGTTGTGTTAATATTACCTGTTGTCACAGAATAAATTTATTCAATTAACTCGAGTGTTTGAATTATTAGCCGTCTTCGCCAACAATAATTAAAAATGAAGTCATCATTATATTTAACATGTGTAACATCCCTATATTTTATTTTAGTATGTTGAAGTTATGTATGTCGGTAGTAAAGTAAGACAGCTACCGTAACAAATGACTTAAAATAAATGCATTATCGTTGCTGAAAATTATTAATAAGCTATTCCTGTTATGAAAGTGTATTTCCTGTCTAACGTAACAAATTTGATTAATTTATATAGTTTCTACTTTGTTGTAGGATTGTGATACACAACTACTTATTAAAAATTAAGAAAAATTAATATTAGATTTTCATTTTTACCGTAGTGTAATTTTTCGCGAAAAGTAAAATAATAGGTTATTATTTTTACTTTTCGGTAAAGTGTATTGAAGCTAAACGATAATACTAGCTTTTGGTTACTGAAAATTAGAAATGTGATGTAATTGAAGGCAATGTAATAGAAATATAACATTTCTCACGCAAGATTTCTAAGATATTACAACTACTTAATTAAAATAAGTCACTTGCTATACATGCAATAGATCAAAGGTATAATAATACATTCGTTAATATTTTTCAGTTTACAAATAAGAATAATCTAGTTTCTATTGAAAAGGATGCCAGCCACTCACAATGCAGAACAAGCGCTTTGTTGTGTAGCTAATAATTAAATGCTATCTAGAAGTAACATCACAGTTTTTTTACAACGCACAGATTTACTTGTATAATTAAATTTATGCAGTGTAAAACAAGTGCGCAAATTGACAATTCAATGACCTGTGCACTTTTTCACATCACGTTTTAGTTTTAAAACGTTATAAACTACAAAGTTGGGTTTGAATATTTTTACTACCTTCCAGCAGTGTTTGGGTTATCCTAGTCTTGGCTTTGAAACATGATTAAATACACAATTTATCGGTAGACACAAGAATGCATTAGAAATAGAATAATCTTAAAAATGTTAAATTGTTAGTTACGTGCAGACCTAATGTCTAACTGCTGGCGACAACTATTAATATTCGTTACAATTCCCGCTTAGCTCCGAATTTGTTAGTGTATCAAAACTTATATGGATAAAATGTACCTATTCATGGTCTACTCTAACAAGTTTATCACACACACACACACACAAGCTCTCGCATGTATACGAGTGTCTGTGTCTGTACGTGTTATGAGTGAGTGAGTGAGTGAGTGAGTGAGTGAGTGAGTGAGTGAGTGAGAGAGTGAGAGAGTGAGAGAGTGAGAGAGTGAGAGAGATGAGTGAGAGAGTGAGTGAGTGAGTGAGTGAGTGAGTGAGTGAGTGAGTGAGTGTCCGTATCCGTGTCCGTGTCCGTGTCCGTGTCCGTGTCCGTGTCCGTGTCCGTGTCCGTGTCCGTGTCTTTGTCTGTGTCTGTGCCTGTTCCTGTGTCTGTGTCTGTGTCTGGGTGAGTAAGTGAGTGGGAGGTTGGATAAGTAAGTGAGTGAGTGAGTGTGTGAGTGTGGGAGTTAGTGAGTGAGTGAGTGAGTGAGTGAGTGAGTAAGTGAGTGAGTGACTGAATGTGTGAATGCGTCAGTGAGTGAGTGACTGAGTAAGTAAGTGGGTGGTTGGATGAGTGAGTTAGCGAGTGGTGAGTGAGTGAGTAATTAAGTGTGAGTGAGTGAGTGAGAGAGAGTGGGGGAGTGAGTGAGTGAGTGAGTGAGTAAGTGACTGAATGTGTGAATGCGTGAGTGAGTGAGTGACTGAGTAAGTGAGTGGGTTGTTGGATGAGTGAGTTAGTGAGTGGTGAGTGAGTGAGTGAGTGAGTGAGTGAGTGAGTGAGTAGGTGAGTGAGTGAGTGAGTGAGTGAGTGAGTGAGTGAGTGAGTGAGTGAGTGAGTGAGTGAGTGAGTGAGTGAGTGAGTGAGTGAGTGAGTGAGTGAGTGAGTGAGTGAGTGAGTGAGTGAGTGAGTGAGTGAGTGAGTGAGAGAGTGAGTGAGTGAGTGAGTGAGTGAGTGAGTGAGTGAGTGAGTGAGAGAGTGAGTGAGTGAGTGAGTGAGTGAGTGAGCGGGCGGGCGGGCGGGCGGGCGAGCGAGCGAGCGAGCGAGCGAGCGAGTGCGTGCGTGCGTGCGTGCGTGCGTGCGTGTGTTTGTGTGTGTGTGCGTGCGTGCGTGCGCGGGTGCGTGTGTGGGTGCGTGCGTGCGTGCGTGCGTGCGTGCGAGCGTGTGTGCGTGTGTGCGTGTGTGCGTGTGTGCGTGTGCGCGTGTGCGTGTGCGCTGTGCGCGTGTGCGTGCGTGTGTGTGGCGTGTGCGCGTGTGTCGTGTGTGTCTGTGTGTCTGTGTGTCTGTGTGTCTGTGTGTCTGTGTGTCTGTGTGTCTGTGTGTCTGTGTGTCTGTGTGTCTGTGTGTCTGTGTGTCTGTGTGTCTGTGTGTCTGTGTGTCTGTGTGTCTGTGTGTCTGTGTGTCTGTGTGTGTCTGTGTGTCTGTGTGTCTGTGTGTCTGTGTGTCTGTGTGTCTGTGTGTCTGTGTGTCTGTGTGTCTGTGTGTCTGTGTGTCTGTGTGTCTGTGCGTCTGTGCGTCTGTGCGTCTGTGCGTCTGTGCGTCTGTGCGTCTGTGCGTCTGTGCGTCTGTGCGTCTGTGTGTCTGTGTGTCTGTGTGTCTGTGTGTCTGTGTGTCCGTGTGCCCGTGTGCCCGTGTGTCCGTGTTTCCGTGTGTCCGTGTGTCCGTGTGTCCGTGTGTCCGTGTGTCCGTGTGTCCGTGTGTCCGTGTGTCCGTGTGTCCGTGTGTCCGTGTGTACGTGTGCCGGTGTGCCCGTGTGTCCGTGTGTCCGTGTGTCCGTGAGTCCGTGAGTCCGTGAGTCCGTGAGACCGTGAGTCTGTGTGTGTGCGTGTGCGTGTGCGTGAGCGTGTGCGTGTGCGTGTGCGTGTGCGTGAGCGTGAGCGTGAGCGTGAGCGTGTGCGTGGCTGTGTGTGCTGTGCGTGCGTGTGCCTGTGCGTGTGCGTGTGCCTGTGCGTGTGCGTGTGTGTGCGTGTGCGTGTGCGCGTGTGCCCGTGTGCGCGAGCGCGCGTGCGCGTGCTCGTGCGTGTGCGTGTGCGTGAGCGTGTGCGTGTGCGTGTCTGTGTGTCTGTGTGCTGTGTGCTGTGTCTGTCTGTCTGTGTGTCTGTGTGTCTGTGTGTCTGTGTGTCTGTGTGTCTGTGTGTCTGTGTGTCTGTGTGTCTGTGTGTCTGTGTGTCTGTGTGTCTGTGTGTCTGTGTGTCTGTGTGTCTGTGTTCTGTGTGTCCGTGTGTCCGTGTGTCCGTGTGTCCGTGTGTCCGTGTCCGTGTGTCCGTGTGTCCGTGTGTCCGTGAGTCCGTGTTCCGTGTGTCCGTGTGTCCGTGTGTCCGTGTGTCCGTTGTCCGTGTGCCGTGTGTCGTGTCCGTGTGTCCGTGTGTCCGTGTGCCGTGTGTCCGTGTGTCCGTGTGTCGCGTGTGTGCCGTGTGTCCGTGTCGTGTGTCCGTGTGTCGTGTGTCTGTGTGTCTGTGTGTCTGTGTGCTGTGTGTCTGTGTGTCTGTGTTGTGTGCCCGTGTGTCCGTGTGTCCGTGTGTCCGTGTGTCCGTGTGTCTGTGTGTCTGTGTGTCTGTGTGTCTGTGTGTCGTGTGTCCGTGTGTCCGTGTGTCTGTGTCCGTGTGTCGTCCGTGTGTCCGTGTGTCCGTGTGTCCTGTGTGTCCGTGTGTCGTGTGTCCGTGTGTCCGTGTGTCCGTGTGTCCGTGTGTCCGTGTGTCCGTGTGTCCGTGTGTCCTGTGTCCGTGTGTCCGTGTGTCCGTGTGTCCGTGTGTCCGTGTGTCCGTGTGTCCGTGTGTCCGTGTGTCGTGGTCTGTGTGTCTGTGTGTCGTGTGTGTGCGTGTCGTGTGTCTGTGTGTCTGTGTGTCCTGTGTGCCGTGGTCGTGTGTCCGTGTGTCGTGTGTCGTGTGTCGTGTGCGTGTGCGTGTGTCGTGTGCCGTGTGTCCGTGTGTCCGTGTGTCCGTGTGCGTGTGTCTGTGTGTCTGTGTGTCTGTGTGTCTGTGTGTCTGTGTGCTGTGTGTCTGTGTGTCTGTGTGTGTCTGTGTGCTGTGTGTGCGTGTCGTGTGTCGTGTGCGTGCGTGTGCTGTGTCGTGTGCTGTGTGCGTGTCCGTGTGTGTGCGTGTCGTGTGTCTGTGCTGTGTGCGTGTGCGTGGTGTGTCGTGTGTCGTGTGTGTGTGTCGTGTGTCGTGTGTCGTGTGTGTGTGTGCGTGGTGTGCGTGTGCGTGTGTCGTGTGCGTTGCGTGGCGTGGTGTGCGTGTGCGTGCGTGTGCGTGTGCGTGGTGCGTGTGCGTTGCGTGCGTGTGTGCGTGGTGTGTGTCGTGTGTGTGTGTCGTGTGTCGTGTGTGCGTGTGTCGTGTGCGTGTGCGTGTGTCGTGCGTGTGCTGTGTGTGTTGTGCGTGTGCGTGTGCGTGGTGCTGTGCGTGTGCGTGTGCGTGTGTGCGTGTGCTGTGTGCTGTGCGTGTGCTGTGTGCGTGTGCGTGTGTTGGTGTTGTGCTGTGCTGTGCGTGGGTGTGGTGTGCGTGTGCGTGTGCGTGTGTCGGTTTGTGCGTGCGTGTGCGTGTGTGTGTGCTGTGCTGTGCGGTGTGGTGCGTGTGCGTGTGGTGTGCGTGTCGTGTGTGCGTGGTTTGTGTGCGTGTGGTGCGGTGCTGTCGTGGTGCTTGTGTGCTGTGTGCGTGTGCGTGTGTGTGTGCGTGTGCTGTGGTGTGTGGTGTGCGTGTGCGTGTGTTTGTGTGTGTGTGTGTGCGTGTGTCGTGTGTGTATGTGTGTGGTGTGGTGTGTGCTGTGGGTGTGCGTGTGCTGTGTGTGGTGTGCTGTGGTGTGCGTTGCGTGTGGTGGTGCAGTGTGGTGTGCGTGTGTGTGCGTGTGTGCTGTGCGTGTGCGTGTGCGTGTGTGTCGTGTGCGTGTGCGTGTGTGGTGTCATGTCGTGTGCGTGTGCGTGTTGTTTGCGTGTCGTGTGCGTGTTTGTTTGCGTGTGGTGTGTGTCGTGTGCGTGTGGTGCGTCGTGTGCGTTGTGTGCGTGTGCGTGTCGTGCATGTGCCTGTGTGCGTGTGCGTGTGCCTGTGCGTGTGCGTGTGCGTGTGCGTGTGTGTGCGTGTGCTGTGCGTGTGCGTGTACGTGTAGCGTGGGTGCGTGTGCGTGTGCGTGTGCGTGTGTGTGGTGGTGTGCTTGTGCGTGTGCGTGGTGTTCGTTTGCGTGTGTGTCGTGTGCGTGTGCGTGTGCGTGTGCGTGGCTGCGTGTGCGTGTCGTGCGTGTGCGTGCGTGCGTGTGCGTGTGTGCGTGTGGGTGTGCGTGTGTGTGCGGTGCGTGTCGCGTGTGCGTGTGCGTGTGCGTGTGTGTGTATGCGTGTGCGTGTGCGTGTGCGTGTGCGTGTGCGTGTGCGTGTGCGTGTGCGTGTGCGTGTGCGTGTGCTTGTGCGTGTGCGTGTGCGTATCGTTCTCAAAAGTGAATTATGCAGGTTGAATCTGTTATTATTAGTAATAAAGCAAAATAATTACCAATTTTTAGTCTTATTAGTGCATTAGTGCATTTTGAAGCTTTAATTACTAATAGTTTACAAAAAATATTAATTTAAGTATAAGTGTCTAATATGAGTCAGCTGATTCCGTTTTTGATGATATTGCTCAATTGAGAAGTACAAAAGTAAGTGCATGTAATCAAAAATAACGCTACGCATAATACCTTACGTGTAGGTTATTTTTTATAAAATTAAATAAACATGTGGCAACTCAGCAGGGACGCCCAGTCATACCATTAACTAAATGTCAACGAGGTAAGAATAGAGTAGGAGATAGTTCTTAGTAGTGAGGGAATCCAGCTACACTAGACGGATGTTACCACTTTGGGTTGGGTGAGTTTTAGCCACGTGCTATACGTGCATTACGGTTGTTTGTTTACTTCCAGCGAAGTGTATATTTTATGAATTTCTGGGTTTTTATAAACGAATTTACAAGTTTAATTTGATTCTGTGCATCAAACACTGACTTTTAAAATACCGCCTATAGTTTTAAGTTTCTAGCTTAGTGTATTTATTAGTTAAGTGCATATTACAATGGAGAATTGTGTAGTTTGTAGACGTTCAGGAAGGGCAAAAATTGCAGTTTCCTGTTCTATTCTTACCTTGTTGCTAAATATACAGAGTTTAGTCAGAATTGACAAACAGATGGGGACACACCACACTGTGGTGCCTCCTCATCGTCTCTGTCCTGTCAAGAATGGAAACATCTATAATTGATACCATCTTACATTTAGTTACCTTTTCTTTTTTTTATGATTGTAGACCTGACCAGGCTAAATTTGGCCTATCGTGCTAAAGCACTCAAAAACACTTAGGAGGATGGATAGAGGGATAATCAATTGCCAATAGATGCCTATGAACTGCTACCTTAAATTTTCTCATATCATAAGTGAGAGGAAAGCAGGAACTAGGGAGATCATTCCAGAGTTTAGAAGCCGTGTAGAAAAATGTGGCTTGCGCCCGTTTGGTACGACAAGTGGAGATTTGTACTGCATAATGATATGTGAATGAGTGTTTCTCGCAAAGATAGCCCGAGATGGTATCAAAGAATATAATTCAGCAGCACAATAGCCGTTGTAAAAACGATAATACAAAGAAAGAACTGAAACCATCCTTCTATGCTCAAGGAGCTGTATGTGAAAAGTTAAGGACGAGTCATTTATAAGCCCAATCGCTCTCTTTTGAATACGATCAACGATATCGAGAACGTATTGGGGAGTACTAACCCAGAGGTGAGAATTATATTCCAGATGAGGCCGAATTTTGGCCTTATACAGCAGAAGCAGTTGTCGAGTTGGTAGCTGACAGAAGATGGTCAACCCATGAGAGATTTGAAGATACAGTCATACCCAACAGAGTAATAGAGTCTGAAAACTTAAGAACTGAGCCATTCATACTTACAACAGGAAATGATCGACCTTTTTTGGCGGACACAGGGCAACACTAAGTTTTGTTAGCATTAAATTTAACTAGATTATTGCTTCCCCATTTGAGAATACGTTGAATGTCTTTGTTGATTGGATTTGCCATTTCAGCTTTAATTTCTTGAAGGTGGATTATCACTATGAGTAAACTGAGATGAACTACATTGAAGAGTGCTATCGTCAGCAAAGCAATGGATGTGGTTAGTTGTTGAAGAGATAAGGTCATTTATGTACAGCGGAAAAAGTGTGTGCGCTATAACGGATCCCTGTGGTACGCCCGCGTTAATGCTAACTTCTTTTGAAAAATAGCCATCAACTACGATACGTGTTCGCCTTTTATCAAGGAAACTAGAAACCCAGTTGATGAGCGTATCATTTAACCCAAACGAGGTGAGTTTGGCAAGTAAACACTTATGCCAAACTTGGTCAAATGCCTTTGAGATATCTAAAGCGACTACAACTGTTTCACTGGACTACTCTACTGTATTGTTCCAAACTTGGGTCACATATGAAAGAAGATCACCTGTTGAACGACTTTGCCTAAACCCATATTGGTGGTCACCAAGGAGTTTGTTAGTTTCAAGGAACGTGAGCATTGCCGATTGATGACTTTTTCCATGATTTTAGACAAAATGGAAGTGATGGCAATTAGTCGATAGTTTGAGGGATCGGTCTTATCGCCTTTTTCGGGAATAGGTTGAACTTCCATGATGAAGGGAATTCGCCAGAAGACATAGAGATCGTACAGAACTTAAATAGGACTGGTACTAGTTCGGGGAAACATTTCTTTAAAACAATAGCTGGGATACCGTCTGGGCCAGTCGCCTTATTGAGATCAAGCCTACTGACGATCGATTCCAAGAGCTTGTACCGAAAATGAATTGGTTTCATAGCGTATGAAGAAGAGTTGGCTAGGGCACATCTTTTCCAGAATCATTGAGACACGAGTTTGATGCAAACAAATCCGCAAGAACATTGGCTTTGTCTACAGAATCAGCAACTGCCGATCCGTCAATACATGTTAGGGGGGGGGGGGGGATAAAGATGTTCCAAAGTTTTTACTAATGGCTTTAGGTAAAGACCAAAATTTACGACTGCCTAAAGGAGATTTAGCTAGTTCATTGCATTTTCGTTGTTCGAACAATTTTTTAGTTTTACTGATGACAGTAATACACAGATATTTCTAGCACAACCTGCACTATGACAGTGAAGTAAGTACAAAATTATTCACCAGGCGCTAACTAAACTTACACCTGGCTAGGAAGCAACCTGGTACTATACACGTAAACAGTGTATGAGCTAACAATGTTTGTGTACCGGATACGGATACCATCTTGATGCGTGTAGATATATTATATATATATATATATATATATATATATATATATATATACATATATATGTCGAAAATGGAAACATCTACAATGGACACCATCTTACATTTATGCTCAGTTACCTGCACTATGGCAGTGAAGTAAGAGGACGTTTGGACGTGTGCCAAACAAACTGACGTTATTCCTAAAGAAAACTTTTCGTTTGGTTCAAACCCTGTTTTATTAAAGTGTGTTAAGTGATCCGAAAGACAATTGTAGTAATGATTTCGAAAGAAAGAAATTTTGCGAACAATCATGTATGGTGGAGAAATGCGCCCACTGAACTTTTGGAATATATTGACCTCGACATTGTGCCGACCTTGAAAATGCGTTAACCTTGGAAATGTGTTGACTTTGGATATGTGGAACCTGTGAGTTACAAAACTTTCCAAACACTTACTTTAGTGTATACATTTTAAATTTTGTTCTGATTGTTTCTCAAGGTATGGGAAATATGTGTATTTTACTTCATTTTCGTTTGTTTCACTTAAATCATTTTTCTGAATAGCTGATCTATACTTATTTAATACTATTAAATTTCAATTCGCCGACAGGTCCTCTCAACTATTTTGAATACATTAGTCAAAGTTATGAGTGTACTATAATATGTGTTCCTTATATAATAAAACTACGTTCCTTAAACGTTTGATCTACGAAATAGTATTACCATGAATAGGATAAATATTTGTGATTATTATATGCATGCACCTTCTGTGTGTTATAGTACCTGATTGTACGAAATAATTTGCAAATACAATTTGTAGGAAAAATATTTTTATAATTCAAGTTTTTATTAGCAAACTCAACTTATGTTTCCCTTAGCAAAAACCACTCCTTAACTATGCGTGATATTTCCATCATATCATTTAGCTAATACATTATCACATACATCCACCCTACTCCATAGTATTATCTACTATTGGATAATTCAGACGAATAATTAGCTAAACGAATTTATGTTGCGATGTAAACACCACGAGTTGCGCGGCAACGTATGGTATTTCCTAAGAGCAACATAAATTGATTTTGCTAATACGAATGTAAATTACAAGAATATTTATCCTAAGAATTGCATTTTACAAGGCTATTCCATACATATACTACTAAAATGCGATCAGTATAAGTAATTTTGTCAGTTTATTAAACCAATTAATAAAAAGCAAATATCAACAACATAAATTAATTAGTTTGTTGACATGATTGTACCTACGAGGTGTCAGGTTGAAAACACCAGTTTTTAACCTAAAGGGGATGTCGCAATAAGCTTATGATACATCTCAATTGTGATTGGTTCTTAACTTGTATATATAAAATAGTCAGTAGTACCTACTACCATGAGTAGGATGAATATTGGTAAGCATTCGGACGATTTATTACCTAACGACATTTATGTTAAGACGCAAATATCAAGAGTTGCACCGCAATGAATGTTATTTCCTTAAAGTAAGAGCGACATAAATTGAAATTTCATATAAAGTCTGAATTATAGAAATATTTATCCTACGAATTATATTTTGCACAATAATGAAATACAATGTTATGGCAGCTTATTAACCTAAGTAACAAAAAGAAAATATAAACAACATAAATTAATTATTTTGCTGGCATGATAGCGACTATGGTTTATCAGATTGAAAATCACCGCGTTTTGGCCCACTGAGGATGCCGATTTACTGTGGGATTACCGCGGTAGCACTGTGTTATTTGTTAATTATGATTAGCTTTTAACTTGTATACATGGAATAGTCAGTAATAATAGCAAGAATAGAAAGATATTGAAGATACTGTATGTAATACATCAGACGATGTATAAGCCAAACGAAATTTTTCTTGCGATAGAAATATCACGAGTTGCACAGCATTAAATATTAGGTTTGTTCCAACAGAAAATTCACAGCAGTTCAGAACGTGATTCAGAACTGCTTAGAATCCATGCACGAACGTATAGTTCTAGAATCATGTAATTATTAGTAGGAACGACTTTCGAACTGTTGAGAATTTTGGTTTGTTTATTCTAACCTATAAAATCACAAACAAAACATCTATGAAGTGCGTTTTATTATAGGTACATGTAAATATAATTTAAACTGCAGAAATGGAAGAATTTGAAGGTATGTTCTTGATTAAAATATAATAGATGTTGGAAATAATGATTTGCTTAATATTTTAGTTCTCCAAGAGTTTATTCTTGTAAATCCAGGAGAGTCGAACCACAAAGTGGGTCTGTCTAATGGTTATAAATACTGGAGTAGTGACAATACAAAAATTTTAATTGAATGCTATGCAAAATATAAGAAAAAAACTCTTGAAATCAGAACTATGAAGAAATTATGGGAAATTATTGCGGCCGAAATGAGACAAATTATAAACGAAAATGTAAGCGCACAACCAATTGCGAAAATCGCTGGAAGGTTTTAGATAGAAATTATAAAGCTTATATCGATAATAACAACAAAACAGGTCGAGGAAGGAAAGTGTTTGAATTTGCACAAGAAATGGACCAACTGTTTGCAAAAAAGAGGAACATTAACCCAGAACTATTATTGGAGAGTGCAACAGTAGATGAAAATATCGAGGTGAGTTCTCCCACTGAAGAGACAGCAGTTTCCACAATCTCAAAACAATGTGAATACGGAAATAAATGAAGCCCCGAAAAACATCGGTAAAAAGTCTACTTTAAAAAGGAAGAATTCGATATTAGAAAAAATTAGAGAGGATAAAAAACAATATTATGAAGAGAAACTGAATATAGAATCTAAAAGATTAAAAGTGGAAAAAGAAAAACTTCAAGAAATGAAAAGAAGAAACGATTTATTAGAAGAAAGGAATAATATTCTAAAAATGCACAGTGATGTGACGATATTTTCTTAATCTTTACAATAGTAGGTGTATGTATAGTCTTAAGCAGTTTAACAATCATTAGTATTCTGTTTAACATACTTTAACAACTTAGTTACTTTTATTAAAAAATTAATATACAATAATTTGTATTTGTTAAATGTATCTTAGCGTATTCATTACGTTATTTCGCATTTGTACTGCATCTACTTCACGACCTTCATCTTCGGAATCTGTATCGTCACCTTCAGGAACATCGCCAACAAATTCATGTTGAACAGGATCATTTTCATGCATAATAAATTCGTCATTTAACGATATATTATGCAATACACAACGCACAAGCACGTATCATATGTATTATAAGTCTTATATTTCGTAATTTTAAGTGGTACAGTTGCCTGAATTTTTGTTTCAATCTACCAAAACAGTGCTCGATAATGTATCTATTTCGTAACAGAATAGTATTATAATTGGACTGACGTCTGGTCAGCTGTCCTCTATTTTTAAAAGGTGTTAATAGGTGCACCCGAAGAGGATAACCACTATCTCCAATAATATATACATTATCTCCACATTTTTGCAGCAGTGTTCTTGAAAGCGAGGATCTTTTCAAAATACGACTGTCATGTACAGATCCTGGAAATCCGGTAAATATGTCTATAATTCTCATTGTGTGATCACTCACAAACAATCTGCGTCTAAAAACATATGAGGTGCAAATAAACTTGACTACAGGTGCTTACCTGAATCGAATAAAATGCTTTTCGGTTTATGTATGATTCCGGATCTATACTGGGTTTATCTATTTGGATGTGACATCCATCAATCACACCAACTACGTTTGGGAAACCTTTTTGCCGAAAATGTCTTTCAATAACAACCTTTTCCTCGTTATTTGGCCATTTTATTATAATGTTCGACTTGTTGCTTAAGAAATATGTCATTCGGAGTATTATTCTCTCCAAACTACTTTTGGAAATGTCAAACCTATCTGCCACATCTCGGAAACTTGCAGTCTGATGGCCAACATACCACAGAAATACAAGAAGTTGATTCTGAGCGCTAATTTTACCATAATTGCCTGAATGGTACTTATTAGATTCACTTGCTTCAAAACTTGCTGCTAATGGTTCAATAACTTTTCTACTCATTTGAAAATGTTCTAAAAATACCTGATCGCTATATTGAGACACTATCATACGCAGGTAATTTTCATTGCTTTGTCGTATTTCAACAATATTGTTGAAGAATTCTTCATCATCACTCTCACTTGACATCGCCGAAAAATTGGACAAATCACTGTCTTCTTCCATTTAAGTTTATGTACTACAGTTAATTAAAAATAGTGAGGTTAGATAGCACGTTAACCTGATCACAATTTTAAAAGTTCTTTTAAAATCCTGGAACTTTTAGAACGATTCTGAATCAGTTCGGAACGCCATTCACTACTTCTTGGAACACTGCACTACAAGTTCTGAATTTTTAAATCGGTTTGTTGGAACGGTAAAATCGCTTTGCGCAAACTCAGTAGAGTTCCGAACCGTTCTGAACTTTTGTTGGAACAAACCTATTATTTCCTGAAACCAACATAAATTGAATTTACTAATAAAAGTGAGTAATAAAAATATTCATTCTTCGAGTTGGATTTTGCAAGATTATTGTAAGCATTAGTACTAAAACATAATAACAAGCAATGTACGGTTTTGGTCACATAAATCGCGTACAACCTTATTTTGACATCACGTCAAATTCTTCTAATAATGTTTATTTTAAAACAAACTTTGACAAAAAAATATGAATTTGCGTACATCAAACGAAATCTTATTGAGATTAAAGTTGTAATAATTAAAAAACATTAATGTTTTGTTAAAGTTACATTAGCGGCTATTACCGCTCTTAGCCTCCTCGCATGGGGTATATGAGATTTTTTAAATAATTTTCTTTTTGTACCAAAATTTTAAAATTTTTTCGATTGCTTTAGAGAGCCGCTGTCTATTTGTAAACCTTATACGTATCATGCTTTTTACCACACGCGTTCGATGGGGTTTTAGATCCGAACGTTGTTCTACGTTATTTTACTGAAACCATTGATTAACAATATTCGCGGTATGAACAGGACTGTAATCATGTTGGAAAATAAGGTGGTTTTAGAGATAGATTTGGTGTATAGGCGGAACATCACATTCTCTAAATATTAACGTGATTTACTGCATTAAAGCTTCTTTCAATTTCCCAGTACATTCCAGTATCATAATAACTTATCCACCCCCACACACACATTTACAGACAATCTGCCTTGTCTATCACTATTATTTACATCTCTCTTCATATTTAGTGTTACGGGGTCTATAAATACTCAAGTAGAACATAGATACTGGTAACATATTGGAACAACGTTGTTTATTATTGGACAAATATTGGGTGGTAAGTTGGTCCAATTTAACGATATGCACATTTCACTATAATGGCCCAATAAAGTTAATTAACACACACATATATATATATATATATATATATATATATATATACAACAACAAATTATGTATATTAATTCATTTTAAATTATTATACCAAACTGATTTTAAACATTAAAATTATAAACCTAATATCTAGTGTAATAGTTACAGCAATCTCATAAAGTCTCAGAACCCCATATTAGCGTTAGGTAGGCTTAAACAGCAAAATTCCTCGATTTCCGTAAGTGAAACAATGTAGAACCATTCCAAACTTTTCCTTTGTTACAGGTCAATCACTCACCAGAGCATCAAGCCCGTAACGGCTATTGCGCGCACGGCATAGCTCAGTGGTGAGAGAAGAATTCTTACTTAATGCTGCAATAGGGCACTCGTCACAACTCCAAAATTAAAATCCTCACTTCTACTAAAATTCTAGTCCAAAACTATGTACGCTAAGTTTACCTCAACTTCAATAAAATCTTAAGCCGCAAAATTCGATAATAAAACCAATCTCATTAAATATTTCGATAAACAGTGCTGAAATCATTAGCTCAAATACCCAAAAATAACTGATCAAAACGGTAATTAGTTATATAATTTAAAACGAAAAATACGTCACAACAAAACTAAACAATCACGATCAAAATTTTATAGAATCCTAAAATTTACTAATCGTCGATATCGGGATATAGTACATAAATTCGGAAAAATACACAGCTTCGCCGTAGCAAGTAATTAAATTCGCTTATGTTTAAGAAAATTAGGCAAATCAATGAGGTCTACAATCGGGATGTAGATTCCTGAAAAAATAAACAAAAAATTCAAAAACACTTTTCGCGAACTATCGTATGCAAAATGAAACAGCTGACCGATCAACGACCGATCTACTTCATTAAATATTTCGATAAACAGTGCTGAAATCATTAGCTCAAATACCCAAAAATAACTGATCAAAACGGTAATTAGTTATATAATTTAAAACGAAAAATACGTCACAACAAAACTAAACAATCACGATCAAAATTTTATAGAATCCTAAAATTTACTAATCGTCGATATCGGGATATAGTACATAAATTCGGAAAAATACACAACTTCGCCGTAGCAAATAATCAAATTCGCTTATGTTTAAGAAAATTAGGCAAATCAATGAGGTCTACAATCGGGATGTAGATTCCTGAAAAAATAAACAAAAAATTCAAAAAAACTTTTCGCGAGCTATCGTATGCAAAATGAAACAGCTGACCGGTCAACGACCGATCTACTTCATTATCTACGTTACGGTACCTTATTTGATAAATCTGATTTTCAATGAAATTTTACTTTCAAGAAAAGAAACCACTCTACTTCATTTACAGCCAACTAAAATTATATCCATCAACTCGCTATTAAATATGCTCAAATGCTAAGTATTGCATTAAACCTTTAAATGTTATGTTATAATTCATTAACAAATGATAAACTTCGAACGTAATTGCTTTACTTCCAATAAACACAAAATTATTGGCGTTAATTCAATGGCTTAATCTCACAAAAAAAACAAACACTTAATTTGCGCGTAAATATGCCGTATAAGAAATGGGTTTACACTTAAAAACACAATAAGTACATCAACCTAAATATATGTATAATGAATAGTAAAAAAATATCATCGAGATGTCAACACAATCGTTACATTAGTCAAATCATTCTATTCAATTAAAACACCTAGTTTACTTAATAGACCGTGATACTAAAGAGTTCAGTTGTAAATGTTATGACGATGCCAGTATAACACTCAGATAAATTTGGATTATAATACGTATGAATATGCTTGCATTCAAATTTGAACGGTAAAACACTAGAAGTTTCAAACGTTTGTAAATAAAACTAAAAAATAATAAAATACACACAAGAATTTGTTAAACTTTGTCAACCACTGCCAAAAAAATGCACATAAATGTTTACCTTAATTTGGTTCAGCTCTTTGTTATACAGACATCTGGTGGAAACCCCAGAGGAGTACCTCTGCGACAGCGTCGGCAATATGATTGATATTATAATTGCGTTGGAAACTCCTGATATAACTCAGCTCGTAAATCCTTCTCTTTCAAGTTACGTTATGATTGATATTACAATTGGTTGTGCGTTCCACTGCCGTAAAATTTGATTACTTTATTGCTATATACAAGTTCTAAATAACACTTATTATTTCAGAGAATACAGTATACACAAATCATTGGATAGGTAGTGGAGTAGCGCAACATTGGCCAGCTCGCTCTCCTGAATTAAATTCCTTTTTTTTATTAAATAATAAATTAAAATCCATTTGGGGATTTCGCAGGTCTCAGGTTTAGTTTACTATAATTCCGTCGAAAATGTTGAAGACATTAGGAATCCAATTAAAGCCGGCTGTAGGACAGTAAGAAATACAGTAGGAATATTTCAGCTTGAACATTTTGAACACCTGTTGTAGGTTTGCGCCTATTTAAAATTATTTTTATTACTGTTGTTTTGGTTTATTGTATTTGTTTAATGTTAGAGTATTAGATAATAAAACTTCTTAGAGCTATTAACAGCAACCTACCCAAATCGTTTTGTAAATTTCGAGGCAATATCTTTAAAACTCTTTGAAATAATTAATAAAAATAAATAAAAAATTAAAATTTAAACACTGTATCTCGGAAACGAAGCATATTTCGACCTACGTTTATAGGAAATTTTTCACACAAAATAACAACCCCCTAAAGTTATATGTATACACCCTGTATATACATATATATATATATATATATATATATATATATATCTATTTGTAAAGTGGCATACATGAAAATTGGTGTCTTGACATTAGCAATCATGCTCTATCCAGCGAAACAATTTTCTGTGACGCAGTATCGCCTACTAAAAATTAAAAGCAACTTTGATAATTCAAACGGAATACCATGTATATTATTCAATTTTTTAATGCCAGGAATCAATCTAAACACATCTTATGTAGGAAGTCCTACACCTATTACCCATTTCGATACTTTGACGGGCTGTAAAATCTAAACCTTAAGAGGTCAAGAAAAACGGTTTGTACATTCCTATCTTAGTTTTTCTTAAGCTATCGATTCACAAATACCAAAACATTTAATCTTCTAACAAGGAATTTATTGAAAAATTGTTTAAAAAAATAAAATAGGGGATATCCATCTTTGTTACATTGGAAATGAAAACCGTGGAAACGCGTCGCACTTGAGAGGCGTAAAAGTAAAATTAGATATTGTCAATCTCATCCGCTTTGCTTTTTAATAATGGCTAATTTAAATGAACGAGAAAGAATCATACTGCTTATGATGCGTAGTTACGGAGATCGTATGAGGTCCTATAAAGAGTTGTCGGATTTATTCAATAACAATTTTCTAAACCATACACCAATTGGGAAATCAACGGTACAGAAAACAGAAGATTTGAAGAAAAGGGAGACTGCAAGAGAGGTTTAGGTCGAGACGAACCAAAACTGCAAGAAGTGGTGAAAACTGCTTGAACACATTAGTTACATTTATTGAGAATCCTCATAGTTCCCTGCGGAAGTCAGCAGCAGCTATTGATATAAGTGGTTCATCAGTATCAAGAATTCTGGAGAAAAATAAATTTCGCCCTGAAGGTTCATCTTGTTCAAGAGCTGTCAGATGATGATTTCCGTAGAAAAACAAATTTTGTGAGACCATGATGGCTAAGTGAGACGAGAATAATGATTTCTTCAATAAGATGTTTTATCGGATGAAGCCACATTTATGCTAAATGGGAATGTGAATCGTCATAATTATAGGTACTGGTTAGATCAAAACCAGCATTGGATAGCATATTCCCATATTTCCCATATTCCCAGCACACTCAGAAAATATATGTTTGGGCAGGGTTGTGTGGAACTCGCACTATAAGGCTATTTATAGAAGGGAATTTAACAGCTGAAAGATTTTTGGATATGCTTCAAAATTTAATCGTTTCTGAAATTCAACGTTTGTCCGGCCTAAACTATCAAAGTACAAGGTTTCAGCAGCTCTTATAGTGCGGGTTTATTTGAATACAACTTTCCCTAACAGATACACAGGCGGTAGGCTTTCTATACAGTGCCTAGAGAGGTCTCCCGACCTCTCGCCTTTGAATTACTTTTTCTGGGGGCATCTAAAAAATCAAGTATACGCTACAAAACCGGAGAACCTCGACGATTTAACACAACGCATACAAATTGAGTCTGATTTTATTACTGAAGATATGGCTCACAAGGTTATCCAAAAATTTTATTACCACCTAACATTTTGCCAAGATGTGCAAGGAAAACGTTTTGAACATTTAATTTAGTAAATAGTACATAGTTACTTAACTTTTTAAACAATTTCTTAATAAATTCCTTGTTAGAAGATTAGATATTTTTGTATTTGTCAATCGATAGCTTATGAAAAACCAAGACAGGAATGTGCAAACCGTTTTTCTTGATCTCTTAAGACGAAATAGTCTGTGAATTATTTCGTAAACCGTTGAAGATAGGTATAGAACTTCATACATGTGTTTAGATTTATTCCGGGCACAAAAAAATTGAATTATGTATATAGTGTCGTGTTTGAATTATCAAAATTGATTGTAATTTTTAGTAGAAGCGGTAACACTGCATCACTGAGAATATTTTTGTTGAATACGGCATGGTTCCTAATGTAAACTCTCTAATTTTCATCTTTGTCACATTACAAATTGTTTACCGACGAGTGTTCTTTTCAATTAAATGGCCATCACAATGCGTCTGTCGCTGTTCGTTACTCTCGGGAAAACAACCACATTAGTATTCCTTACGGGACATAATACCCCCAAAAGTAGAATTCGGGGAAATTGAAGACTTCCGAAATCGGATAATTGCTGTGTATAACTCAACTCGAAACGACCCTGATGTGTTTGAAAGAGTTCGGCAGTCAATGACGAGAAGATTGAATGCCTGTATCCTGGCTGGAGGAAGCCTTTAGATTCTTACGGGACATAATACACCGTACATGTCCTTAATTGATAATAAAGATATTGTTACAGTCGTAAATATTTCTCACTCCCCGGAGAGGCAGAGGTTGAAGAGTGGAGAAAGAGCGAGAGAGATGGAGAGCGTATCCTGAGCTGAGAGGGAGAGCCTTTTCGAGCATTCATTGAAGATTGAGCAGACACGGAGATGTCCTTTTGATAGGAAGAGAATTGTTACAGGTAATTCTCCCTCCGGGAGAGGCAGAGGAGAGGAGGGAGAGGGGAGAGGGAGAGGGAGAGGGAGAGGGAGAGGGAGAGGGAGAGGGAGGGAGGGAGAGGGAGAGGGAGAGGGAGAGGGAGAGGGAGAGGGAGAGGGAGAGGGAGAGGGAGAGGGAGAGGGAGGAGAGGGAGAGGGAGAGGGAGAGGAGAGGAGAGGGAGAGGGAGAGGGAGAGGGAGAGGAGAGGGAGAGGGAGAGGGAGAGGAGAGGGAGAGGGAGAGGGAGAGGGAGAGGGAGAGGAGAGGGAGAGGGAGAGGAGAGGGAGAGGAGAGGAGAGGGAGAGGAGAGGGAGAGGGAGAGGGAGGAGGGAGAGGGAGAGGGAGAGGAGAGGGAGAGGGAGAGGGAGAGGGAGAGGAGAGGGAGAGGGAGAGGAGAGGGAGAGGGAGAGGGAGAGGGAGGGAGAGGAGAGGAGAGGAGAGGAGGGAGAGGGAGAGGGAGAGGGAGAGGGAGAGGGAGAGGGAGAGGGAGAGGGAGAGGGAGAGGGAGAGGGAGAGGGAGGGGAGAGGGAGAGGGGAGGGAGAGGGAGAGGGAGAGGGAGAGGGAGAGGGAGAGGGAGAGGGAGGAGGGAGAGGGAGAGGGAGAGGGAGAGGGAGAGGGAGAGGGAGAGGGAGAGGGAGAGGGAGAGGGAGGGAGAGGGAGGAGAGGGAGAGGGAGAGGAGAGGGAGAGGGAGAGGGAGGAGGGAGAGGGAGAGGGAGAGGGAGGAGAGGAGAGGGAGAGGGGAGAGGGAGGGAGGGAGGGAGAGGAGAGGGAGAGGGAGAGGGAGAGGGAGAGGGAGAGGGAGAGGGAGAGGGAGGGGAGGGAGAGGGAGAGGGAGAGGGAGAGGAGAGGAGAGGAGAGGGAGAGGGAGAGGGAGAGGGAGAGGAGAGGGAGAGGGAGGGAGGAGAGGGAGAGGGAGAGGGAGAGGGAGAGGGAGAGGGAGAGGAGAGGGAGAGGGAGAGGAGAGGGAGAGGGAGGAGGGAGGAGGGAGAGGGAGAGGAGAGGGAGAGGGAGAGGGAGAGGGAGAGGGAGAGGGAGAGGGAGAGGGAGAGGGAGAGGGAGAGGAGAGGAGAGGGAGAGGAGAGGGAGAGGGAGAGGGAGAGGGAGAGGGAGAGGGAGAGAGAGGGGAGAGGGAGAGGGAGAGGGAGAGGGAGAGGAGAGGAGAGGGAGAGGGAGAGGAGAGGGAGAGGGAGGAGGGAGAGGGACGGCACTGGTAGACATTTTAAGAAATATTTTACACCAAAGAATGTTCTTTGATGCTCGAAAGATGTGTATTAAATTTTATAGAGATATCTAAAGTGATATAAAAGATATGATAAAAAATGGTTTTTTTCCTTAAAACATTTAACACCCTGTGTAAAGTCTGTCTATTCTTAGATGATGAATTTAGGATTATCCGCCTACAAGTACAGCAGGTACCCTGTCTTACTAGTTAAGTTTACCTGCAGTTAGAACCTACCATTTAAAACAACCACAGTTTTTGCAGATATAAAGAGAGAGCGCAATAGAATTATAATGTAGTGTACAAGATAAAGATAAAATAGTTCATTGTTATGAATAGAAAGTTTTCCTGCAGTATTAAAACAATTTCATTAGGAAAGCGATGTTTACGTATTTTAATTACATTTAAACAAATACGTTATCAGTAAAGTTAAAATATGTGTCATTTATTTATGTAAAAATGAATAAAATGAAAATTAATGACCTAATTACAATGTAATTATGCCTTACTTAAAAAATTCCATTTACTGCCTATATTACCAATTTCAATATTGAAAATACTGGTTCGTGATTTTCCATATCGGCCAATTCAACGTAAGTTCAACTTAAGAAAACCATGTACAAGGTATCAATATTGTCCCAATGTTACACCAATTTTTAGCCAACTTTATGTTCCACTTAGGTACGAACAGTATCATTCTTTAAAGATTAAAATGTTTTTTTCATCGGAGAAGACTACATTTTCCCAAAACTGAGGATGGTAATTAATATGATAATAGAGCATTCTGATAATCTATCTTGTTTCTGGTCTGTATTCTTTGACTTGCTGTTCGTCGCGAACCGGGAGAATGGATTGATTAAAACTAATTATTTTCTGTTAATTTTTTTTCAGAGTAACAATTCACGTTTGTTGATGTGATATTTAGTTAACTTCTAAAAGTTATTCACAATTAAAGAGATTTTCAATTTTAATTCGTACCTATATGTTTGTTAAACTAAAGTTTTTATCTTTACTGTTTTAAAACTTACTATTGCTGTTTTCGGTATTAAATCTAAATGTTCTATTACCGTGACATTTAGATTTTATAAACATGTTCTGTAGTATCAGTATTAATAAATACATGAGTTAATTGTTCACTATTTATGTAGGTTTCGCGAATGTTATTACTTTGCTTCGCTTCGCTTGTTTAATAAAACTAATGTTTTTCATTAAATCACTAATTTTATAATGGAATTAACTTATACTTATTTCACTCTCAAGAGCCAAGGAAACAATATATTTTACTGCTATTATTATAGCACGCAAATTAATGTAATTTCCTAATAGTAAAACCTTCTTTTATGCCCCAGTTAGTTATTATGTTGCACGAGAATATAACACTTTTTTGTATATCACATGCACCTTATTAGACCACTTTTTGCAATTTATAGAGATGTATACCTATGAAATGTGGGTTTTTAAAGGAAAAATGCATGTTAAATTGAGGTAAATGGTTAAATCTATTTTTATAATTTGGTTCCATTTTGTTTCTTTAACGACGTCATCATCCCCTATGTCATTATAGCTAGGGTTGCCATATTTTTGTTGAGTGAAACCGGGACACTTGTATACGGGATGGCTCCGCCGGGGGATCGGACTACTTAAAAAAAATGTACATTTTCCTTTTTAGTAATAATTTTGAAAGAAGGAAGTTTAATAAAATTAAAATATAAGTACCTTATAAAATGTTTTTATTTAATCAGAAAATTACAACGTCGTAAGCAAGTAACTTACCTACATTTGAAATTATCTTTGGTTGTCAAACTAAAATTAACAATATTAATCTTTGCTTCCAAACCACCCATATTTTCGACTTGAATATACTTTTTCCAAATGTCTTTATTCAGCTTGACTCTTTCATAAAAGCCAGAGCAATGGAGACCAAAGTTGAACTAGCAAGCGCTTTTAAGCTAGCTTTGCGTTTGTTGCTTCGTATGTGGTTGGTAATATCTGACCGACCACCATTTTACACAGATCAGAATTGCATTGTGTACATCCTTGGTTACATACCTTCTTCAGGAAAGGAAATGTCTATAAACTTGAAGATCCTTTTCGGCATTGTTGATTATTACTTACAGCAACAAGTTACCATGAAGGCCACTCGTACGCTCTACTTCCTCGAGGTCCCAGAAACTTACACAATACCAAGGTCAGTCATCTCATACATTGGCAAGGTCATTTGTGATGACCATGCACTGAACGCTACCTGTGTACCCTAACCCTATCTATTCATCTTACTTTACGCTTAGCTGATACACACTCTAGAAACCAAAAAAAAGAAAACGATATATTAATATTATTATAAGTTTTTGTTATGAACGACTAAGTTCAAAGGTAAATATGTAATTAAAAATTATTATTAATTTTATTAAATACATAAATAAAAAGTTTACCTCGAGTAGGATTTGAACCTACGACCTGTACTTTGCTAGAGTACAGCGCTAACCAGCGCTATCAAGGTTCAAGCCCCAATCGATGTAAATTTTGTCTTTATGTATGTAGAACTGATGTAAATTCTAAATATAATGAGATCACCATCAAATTAATTATTAACGGAATGTGAGCCTGCAATATCGCAAAGTACAAGTCGTAGGTTCAAATCCTACTCGAGGTAAACTTTTTATTTATGTATTTAATAAAATTAATAATAATTTTTGATATATTAATATATTTATTTCCTGTATAAGCAAAGACGTGTACAATTATATTATGCAGAAATATGATTTTCTCTAGGAATAAAACATTTTGATTTAGTACAAGTGCAAAAGGTTCTTTCCACTTCCGTTTCATTAGATCTGCGTGGACGTGGTGCAAGTAACTGAACATAAGGGGCAGTATGTTGTCTATCGGAGATGCTCCTGTAACGGATTGTCAGATGGTTGCCATCAGCATAGTGATATATCTATTGGAGTCTGTTTGTATGTAAAACTGTCGACGCGCTCAGTCAGTTAGACTGCGTCTAGTCTGCGGTCGCACTATTGGGGTTGCCGTTTTTCTGGAAAGAAAGCGTAAGTACTTAGAGAGCTGTGTCAGTTATACTTACTATGTCTATCTCGATTATTAAGAAAGACCACTTGCCGAAGGGCTTGATTACGATAGTGGATGAGTTCGTAAAGCCCACCAATCTCTTCGACAGTTTCCAATATCATCTCCAGATGTATAATGGCGTGATCATAACCACTGAGTACAACTAGGCTTATAACACTATTAAAGTCAAGGTATAATGTTAGAAGCTTAGTGTGGGCCCGGTCGACCTGCTCTTCAAGAGAGCTCTCCGTAATCACGACATCATGATTCCGGACGAATGGTAGTATTGTGGTCAGCTGCAAAGACAAAAGTGTTATTATAAAAGTAGTACGAAGACAATACATACCGTAAATGTGAGACGTCCCCATGATATTATGCAACGCCATCGCACACATAATGTTGTATACGTGGGGAAGAACAGTGCGGCCAATAGTCATAGGGATATGGGTATTCCAAAACCAGGCATCGTCAATTTCTTCGTCGTCATTACCGTGCAGATCATCGTCAGCGTCATTTCCGCGGTCCTGGACCTCCTGAGCAACGTCAGCATCATTCTCGTCTGAAACCCTGTCAGAGTCAGCGTTGTCGTTCAGTATGTCATCAGGTACCATTTCCTGTGCACGGTTTTGTACGGTCAGGTCACGTCTGTACACGTTACGTGTTATAGTGTTCAGTATGTCGTCCTCATCGCTGCTCTCTTCCACGATGATTTCGTTGCAGAAGTCTGTTTGGGTAAGTGAGTGTTGCTGGCGGAAAGCGTCATTGTCGTAGTCGTCGGAATCGTAGGGTCCATTACCACGTCAGAGTCGTAGTCACCAGTGTTGAGGTATTCGTTGCCACAACAGGAGGAACATAATCCCACAACACTAGAAGATACTACGCTGCAGATATCATTGTCAGTATCGGTCTCGTCGTTAAGAAAAGGTATAGTGGTTTGTTCGTCGCTGATAGTGATAACTTCAGCGTTTGTCAAGTCGAGTATTACGGTATCGGCATCCAGGTCATGCTCCTGCTCAGAATGCAGGACTACGGTCGTCATCTCGTATATTTCGTCGTCACTGGTTTGGCAACCCACGGTGATGGGGAAGGGGAATACGAGGAAGGGATATAGACGACTTTAGGTTAGAAACCTGAGGGGTGGGAGTTGGTGGGAGGACGGGGAGAGGTGTTGATGATGCCAGCGGGAAAAGGAGTCGGGATAAATAAATGCCTCAGGCGATGGAGATCGGGGGATCGCATCAACCTGAGGGGTTGGAGTTGTTGGGAGGACGGGGATAAAGGAGTCAGCATAAAATACTGCCTCAGGCGACAGTGTGCGAGAAAGCACATCACTCTAAAAAAAAATAAAGAAAAAAAATGTTAGAAGTCTATCAATACCCTAAAAAAAATTTCTACCTGAGGTAATTCAGCGTTGCCAGATGATGGAGAAGTTGTTCTAGAATAATTCATGGTTAAGTAGGTAGTTGTTATTCGGTACTGTAAAAGCAGTTGTACGAATGATTTCTACTGTTTTCGTTTCGATAAATATAGGTGTTTCCCCTACTAAAAACAACGTTTTTCGTGCATTTTTAGAAAACATTTTTCAAGGTAATTCATGTTGGAAATAATTTTCAAAAAATCTTTTGTGGACTTAATATTTTCATAAAATTATTTTGTGAACTTAGAATAATTTCAATAAATTCTTGTTGGAACTTAAAAACTTTTCAAAATCTTGTGTACTACTTGATGTATGTACATATTGATTTACACGAAGAATATTTGCTTTTAGAATCTACAAGCCAAAATGTAGCTTACGTCGTAGAGGGCAATACTGCACTTGCAGTTAACAGAGGTAAGAAAGCGCTTTCACCTATTATTGTACCAGATAAGTAATTTATGTTCTTTGACTTTCTAGGTAGTCGTATTACTATCCATAGTAATATTCTCATAGTACCCCGGGATAATACCGCCATCCTACGGGGGTTGCTGACAACAAGACCTCATACGGATCACGTGCAGGAGGTGATGAAGCTACTCCATGAAGGTACTGCTGAGGGCGGCCTGGTGGAGAATGAGCAGTATTTCGACCAGGATGACTGTGAAATAGCTTTGCGGTTTTTAGATACACCACCTCCAGCGGACGACTTGGATGTGGTTTTATCATGCAACTATGAGCAAGCAGCGTATGAGACTACATCGCAACCCGTGAGAGATCAGGTAGCAGTGCATCATATGTTAAGTCCTGGTTACATTGCTGAATTTGAGGTAGAATGGGCTCCAATTGAGGATCACCATTCCTCTACCAGTCCTGTAATGCAACCGGTGCTGGGAATTGCTGTATCTCCGACTACTCAGACCTCTGAGGGTGTTGTACCTGATGATCAGTCATCTACATCGACAACACGTTTAGGGAGTGGGGTAGTAGGAAATCTATTTGAGGGTTTGCTGAGCCCCGCTTCTACCGCAGAGCTCTATGGTAGAAGTAGAGGTCAGGGGACATGTTTCTGAGAGCGTCTTGAGCCCCACTTTTATCGACGAGTTTGATCGGGAGTGGAAACCGATGAACCGTTTGATACAATTGGAGCAAATGGAAACATAATCAGAAAGTATTCTCAGTCCTGCGGCTGCTGCAGACTTTTTGGATAATGAATGGTCGATAAATGACTTGTTATTATCTAGGAGTCCTGCAGCGCCGATGCTACAGTTACCTGAGCCATCACCGGTGAAGGAAAACGTAGTATCTTCTCCCCAGAGTGTATTGAGCTCTACTTGCGCCGCGGAGTTTCTGGAAAACAATTGGTTATAATCCATTGTTTCCAGTCCAAAGTACATAGTAGGGGGATCTACAATGCTGGGTAGAATATGTGTGAGCAGCAACATTCGATCCCGATTATCCTTCCTATCCAACTCGTACACTACTATACCCCTCAACCTGAGATATCCATGTGCCATAATTCCATTCCTGGCGATATGTTACGTTGCGTCCTCGTTCGCATCGCTGGATATGATTCTTTTGATAACAGTTGTAATTAATCAAGTAAAGTAAAGAAAGCAAAGGTGTAAAAAACTGTGTTACAAAAGGAATCATAACAAAACACGTAACACAACCCTTACTTATGAATATTTATATATGAATATTATAACATTTGAATGTGAATGTCTGAAGAAATTTTCTAGAAAGGATTCTCTACTTCGACACCAAAAAACTTCATGATGGATAAGGATACCAGTAACTACCCCACCTTTTGGAACGCAGAAGGTTGTGTCGCAAAATCATACCACAGGTATCCGCACGGTGCAAGCCGGTACTGTCGACAGCAACAGAGCGGATTCCTTTGCACAACCCGGGCCATCAGGGTTTAACTGCAACAATGTGGAACACAATCGTGATAAGTGATTCCTTTGCGAACAACTCAAGGAAGCGTAAATTAAATCTACTCAATGACTGTACAAGAAAGGAGTAACGCAAGTGTTGATATTGTACACTGCACTGATTATTCAATAGATGTACCGCGGTATGCTTTTCAAGGACACCTTAGAAGCAACAGGCATAAATCAAATGTATGTCTACTCGTTGGTACTGGGGTTGAAGTTATTTGGAATGCGTTTAAAAAACGGATTATTTCGTATATACTCCCCAAACCATACTCACACTGATGTGCAAACGTTTATGGGGGACGTGAAAGTCAATGTTTTGAAACTAATACAAATTCAGTTGCAGAAACACTTCTCCTTAAAATGTAATGTTGAGTTATTTGGTTTGTACTTTTTGAACAGTAGAGAAAGCACGTAATTTAAATCCTTTCAGACTAAATATGATATTCTAAGTGTTGGGATAATGGTGGAAGATTATTTGCAAAGCATAATAGAAATATTGGATGCTAAACAATCTGAATTTCAGCATAAAGATACTATTAAGTATGAGTCATGAGTAGTAGGGTAGTGCATTATTAATATATGCTGTTTTGTAGGGTGGTCGCTGGTGAATTTCGTATATTTAGAGGTGAACATGTTAAAATTTTCTCCCACTACGGGTTCATCCTATATGAATGTCCCGCCTGAAATTTCGCAGAAACATACCATAGTGAATGTGAAGAATAGTGATAATTGCTGCTTTGCATGGGCTATTGTATCAGCTTTAGTGACACGGAAGGGTCTACCACAGCGGACAACTTCTTACCCTGAGTTATTCAACTGGAATGGTGTAGAATTTCCTGTTAAGTTGACTAACATTGCAACGTTCAAGTCCAACTATAATATCTCGATCAATGTTTATGGACTGGAGGATACGTATCGTGATGGTCATCGTATTCCTGAGGTAGTGGGTCCTCTCTACTATACTAAATCCAAACAGTCAGTTCATGTTAATTTAGTACTATTAGTCAGTAACCAAACGGATAATCAGCATTATGTATGGATCAAACATTTTTCTCGTTTACTTAGCAACCAAATAACCCGGCGGAATGAGGCAAAATATTTTTGTGATTCATGTCTTTATTATTTTAGAACGCAGGAGCGTTCGACACGTGCCTCATGACTGTAATTTCGTATACACAAAATTACCTGGCGTAATGCAAATAAAAGACAGAACCAGGGAGTTCTATGCGGAAAACATACTTGCGTTTCGAAACTATCAAAAGCAGATGTTTCTGCCATCCGTAATATATGCAGACTTTGAAGCGCTATTAGTACCAGTAGATACCGCTGAACCCCATCCTGAACAACCGTTTACGATAAAGACGTGTAAACATGAGCCATCCTTTTTTAGTTATTATGTTAAGTATGGTGTAAACGATTTATGGTCCAAATTAGAGCTGTATAGGGGGGTTAATACGGCAGATATATTTATACGACGAATAGAAAGTGATGTAAAACGGATATATAACTATTGTTCCAATGTTACCACTAACTGGTGAACAACAGGTGATACATGAACAACGTCGAAATTGTTATATATGCGACAAGATTTTTACGGACGATCTTACAAATCCAAAAGTACGATATCATTGTCATGTCACTGGTATATATCGTGGTGCGGCACATTCAAATTGCAATTTAAACTATCAGTTACCAACATTTATCCCAGTTTTTTTCCATAATCTCAGTGGGTATGATGCTCATCTGCTTATCAAACAGTTAGCGAGTGAAACTGAAGAAATTAACGCACTTCCTGTTAATAGTGAAAAATATATAACGTTCAGTAAGCATATATTTGTAAATGAATTTGTAAACAGTCGCGGCCATAGGGAAAAGAAGTACATAAATTTGCGATTCGTCGATAGTTGGAGGTTTATGGCCGCATCGTTAGATGCATTATTTCAAAATTTGTCAGACGAGCAATGTATATAGGTAAGGAAATATTTTAGTGATGATAATGACTTCACCTTAGTTAGAAAGAAAGGTAGTTTCCGCTATGCGTACGTAGACAGTTTTACCAAATTGGATGATGTCATGGTTCCATACTATGACAAATTCTATGATAAAATGCGTGATGCAAATATATCCGAAAAGAGTACTGTCGCGTCCTACAGGTATGAGATCACTTTAAGTGTAATACACTCGGTGATTATGCTGATATATATAAAATCAGACGTGCTGCTGTTGGCTGACGTGTTCGAAAACTTTAGGCGGCGCTGTATGGGCGTGTATGGATTAAAACCACCACAGTATGATACTCTACACGGATTAGCGTGGGATGCTATGTTGAAATGTACTAAAGTTGAGCTAGAATTATTAACTGATATGGATATGTACCACTTTTTTAAGAAAGGTATTCGTGGTGGAGTGAGTACTTGTATCAAGCGGATCAACCGGCACAGTATGTTACTCTACACGGATTAGCGTGGGATGCTATGTTGAAATGTACTAAAGTTGAGCTAGAATTATTAACTGATATGGATATGTACCACTTTTTTAAGATAGTTATCCGTGGTGGAGTAAGTACTTGTATCAAGCGGAGAAGTATTGCTAACAACGAGTTTGTTTCAAATTATGATCCTAATCGCCATAGTCTTTTTACAGTATTTAGATTCCACAAATTTATACGGATGGAGTATGTGGCAATATCTCCCTCATGATGGGTTTATGTGGTTAACTAAAGAAGAAATTCAAAACTTTGATGTACTGAAGATTAATGATGATGCTGATATTGGGTATGTACTAGAGGTAGATATACACTATCCACACATGATGAACACAATGAGTACCCTTTTTGCCCTGAAATGATCTGCGCACCAACTTCCAAGGAGGAGAAGTTAATTCCGAACCTGTGTGATAAGACCAATTATGTTATATATTACCGATATTTAAAACAATGTATAGAGCATGGTTTAATTGTTACTCATATTCTTGGGGTTTACGCTTTCGTCAAAGTCCATGGCTAGTACCATACATAGACCTTAACACCGCTCTCCGAAATCAGGCAAAGAACAAATTCGAAAAGGATTCCTTTAAATGTATGAACAATGGTGTATTTGGTAAAACAATGGGGAATGTTGACAAAAGAAAAGTTATGAAGTTATTAACGCATTAGGAAAATAACGGTCGTCGCAAAACCACAAAATTTTATTCAATTCAAGAACAACTTATTTGCGGTGGAATTGTCGAAACAGGTCGTTACGTATGACAAACCCGTATATGTCGGATTTAGTATTTTGGATCTTTAGAAAATTATAATGTATCATTTTTTTACGATATCTTGCGCAGTCATTACGGTAATAATGTAACATTGCTTATACAGACACATATTCTTTAATTGTCGAGATAACAACTGATAATGTGTATGCCCATATGCGGAATAATGTTGATGAATATGACACATCCAACTATCAAAACAGTCTGCAAGGTATTTCAACGAATACATACGTCGTCGGAAGAATGAAAGATGAGTATGCAGGGAAAGCGATCCACTATTTTTATGGTGCTGGATCAAAATCATATTGTTTAAAACTTGCTGACAACGAAGTCGTTAAGAAAGCTAAAGTAGTTAAGAAAGTTGTTATTCAAAAAGTGTTGACGGAGGTAGACTACAAAGCTGTTGCAGAGGCGTCTGATAAAATAGTAATGTGTAAAATGCTTGTATTTCGATCAACGTTACATGATATTTATACAGAAATGTTAAACAAAATTGCCTTTAGGTCCCAGGATGACAAACGGTATCGGTTACGTGATACATGTTCAACATTGGCGTGGAGGCACTAGATAATTCCCGAATTGGAGAACGTCGATCCGCTGAGCGATTTACTGGAGGTTGCTAGGGAAATGAATTTGTATGATCCAGAAGGTATACGATAGTTTGGGTACTCACACTTGGTAGGTTTAGATATATCATCTCCATATGGAAACTAGTAGTAATATTAGTTAACGGTAATATGCAAACCAAGGTAACATTTCACTTTGAGTAGTCACTGCAATACCGTTTTTTGTGAATATATATTATTATGTAACAATTCCTTATCGAGAGAAAATATACAGAATGTACAAAATATTGTGTGATATAAAGAAATAAACATAATAAACATTTACAATTTTTTATTTAAAACAGCGTACAGAGTTTATTGCATTACATATGTATCATACAGATAGTATACATTAGCTAGAGCCCAGTTCCATGATGATTGAGAATAATAGAAACAAGCTGGTTGCAAAGCAGGAAGAGCGGGATGTTCATCAAGTTCAATAACGGACTGGGACAAACAGTTTCTGATGTAATCTGCTTTCTCTCTACCCTTGACATAGACAGAATCTGTTGGTTGAATCATTCGGTTGAGAATTCTTCGAAAGTGATATTGCTGTGTATGCCCCTCTTCCCATCTTATACAGTACTGGTTATGCATTAACCAAGTAGCTGAATGGCGACTCTCTGCGTCTAAAGTATGCCACGGGTACGGTAATTTAAAAATATAATGAGCAGTTTGTTTTCCATTAAAAATTGCGGGTTCTTTCGGTATAAACGCTGTTGAAACTTTAAACCCTTGTACATCAACCATGACGGGCATTGTATTACAATTGTCGTACTGCTTTGGTTAACGCGTTGTACGTAACTAAACGGTTATGGAGTATAACACAGTATGCGGTCGTATTGGCGGGTATGTTGGCTGATGTTTCGAATTTTACATGAAGAACTACAGCTTTAGAGTGTAATGCCTCTTTTTGATTTGAACAATCTACCACTATCAATGGTGCAGCTGACGTTAGTTGCGTAGGTGTGAGTAATGGTTGACCATCTCAGAGAATATGATATTTGGAATTTAGCGAACATTTCATATAACGTAGCAAAGCAATTGTTATCATAATTAACGTTTAAATTGTCATACGGATAACGGTCCGTGTTAAGAAACACCCGAATATTATTTAGTGCACATTTATCGAATCTGCTCATATTTTGCAGAACATTATTCTCTCGCCCAGTTTGAAATCCTATAATAATGTATCTAGGTGTTTCTATACTAGTAGATATTTTGATTGCCCATGTATGCTTATCTGTTGCTGGAACGGCGGGATATATGTGAGTTTCCCAACTTCTGAATGCGACTGGAGTATTTACATTTTTATCAATGCACTTGGTTAACGCCAATCCCTCCGCTAATGCTGGAATGATATGCGGAACTTTCCAATATATTTTATCTATGTTAACTTTTAATGCTTCCTCAGCAGTTGTAACTACTGCGTCGTTATCAGTATTACTGCGAATTAAAACCAGTTCTTGTCTAATGTTCAAATTTATTGTAGTCTTCAGCAAAGCCGAGTAGCAGTCGCAAAGGTATAAAAACATTAAAATAGCATTGTGCATTTGTTAGTGTGCTGCTTGAGGTAGGAAACCAACCCGCATTTTCATAACGAGCGAGATTATTAGACGTCAATGATACCAATCCTTTCATTGTCGACATTATTCCTACTTTAGTTACATAATCTACCATTATTCCATTCATTTCACATCGAATTTCACTGAATAAGAATGCGATACCATTATTAACAAACCGCGCGGTGTTAGACATAGTATCATCCTGCTTCAACAATCTTCCCTCTACGTAGACATAGCTTTATGATGGTAAAGTGCACATGTCTTCTTGAATGCGTATCCTGTATTCATCATTGTTTCCAAATCTCGTAGTATATGGCTGATGGGTGTGGAGTTCGGAATTTACTATCGCATTGTCAACGACAACTTTTTCGTTAACGTTTAATATACTCATTGTAGTACTGTAAAACTGAGACTCTCCAAGAATGCTTTGTTCTGCGCTGTCAATGCTTTGATCGCTGAACGATTACTGACTCTTGCGTTTCCATGCTTCAATCGTTTGTAGTTCACCTTCCTCTGGTTACATGCACATGTATTATACCGCGTCACCATATTTTCTTTAAATGTAGTCCTATCGTTATGACCTCCCCGTTAAAATTGATGAGATCTCCGTCTTGGTCTACTATTTTAAGTGTTATTGTTGAAATGGTAGATGTATTGATAGGTAAATAGATGACATATTGAGGGGATTCAATTATTTTATATCCAGCTGGTACACTGGGAAGAATTGATGAATTATGTGTGATGACTCACCATTTTTAAAACTGCCACTAGTTATATTACACTCGATAATTAACGAGTTAATTTTGATAATGCTTATAGGATTATCAGAGTTATGCACTTTTTTACCTTGGTAAACAGTCTTGTTAAATCCCAGCATAGGTCCAATCGAATTTTCTACATTGAAGTTAATGTCATGGGTTGCTTTCATATTTGCTTTCATAGTATTATTATTCGCTCGTAAAGTAATATATCCTCTTAATTCCTTCACTGTCTCGTACATATTTATTCAAATCCGTAATTTCGTATGATCCTGGCGGTATTGTAATTCTCTTGTTTCCAAATACAAGTTCGTTATTCTTTGAAGTAACGTTTTGTATAGTATTGAAAGATTCAAAACTAGTCAGCCCCATTATCAAGAAAAATCGGTGGATTAAAGGTGGCTTGCAAGATAGAGCTTTTACCGTTAAATGTAAATGTGTACGACATTACGACCACATATCGGCTACTGTCAATCAAAACGAACAATCATATAAAAATCGTAGGACCAAATCACCACAGTTGTATGTGTTTAAGTGTTGCACCTTGGTAAAGTTATAATCAATCATGTTTTTGCTACCATCACTTTTAAAATAGTGAAGTAATTCAAAGGGTGCTTTAATATGCCCTATGCTATCAAAATAAGTAGTATGTCTATTACGCGTGATGTAAGCTGTCCAGTGTATTCCCTTGTTATTTTGATCGTCCAGATTCACGATACCACATTCATTTGTATGGATCCGTGTAGGTAAATTGTCTCGCATATATATTCATCTAAAGGAGGGGATCTTTAATTGCTCAACAAATTTTGATAGCTCAATATTACTTAAGGCGTGGCGTGTAGCTTCAGTGGGAGTTTTTTTGCATACGGTTGTAGATATAAGCCTAAACCTCGTTTATATGGTTTTATATATAAACCCTTTCCTAAGACTGCTGCTTCCATTGCTTGATTGTGTCGTTTGATTTCTTCTAACGTTTTTGTCGTAGATTTTGCGTCAGTAACTGCCTTCGTCACTTCAGCAGCACCTCCACCTAAAGAACCTAAAGCTCCTAATGCTGCAAAGATGGGAATAAGAGGTATAAATCCACCACGTTTTGGTATTGGTAATATTTCTTCTTGGGTATCATAATTTTTGTGTGTTTGAGAGCGCTTAAGGCTTGTTGTATTGTGGCTTTTAAAGATGATCGAAGTTTACCACCAATACGACGTCTCGCTAAAAGGACTGCTTTGTTAAACGAAATTTCTCTGTTTCTAGAAGCACGCTTTCTTCGTCCAATTTGCTTCCATTCCCACTTTTCCTGCCCGTGGTTTGCTTCCCATTCCCATTGCCCGTTTTCCTTTCATTATACCGGCTATGGTTAATGCTGCAGCCCTCTCCAAAGGAGGCGTTTGTGGAACGAAATCTATTCCAAGCTTTTGTTGCAAAGTCTTATCGGCTTGGCGCTGCCTTAGATCGTTGACTGGGAGTATGCAATATCGTGTTCTTTACACGCTTCGCCAATTCATTAATACCCGTATCACTGCGAGCTAATCGTTCTTGTAAAGGTGCCTGGTCCACAGTATCTGTACCCAGGTATATGCAACTCCACGGGTAATTTATTTATTAAGGTATTAATTAATCTGAACCTTTTCACTATTATACCGAGTATACTTCATACCAGACTGACTGATACCCACTACTAAACTAGTTCTATGCTGACGATATATATATATATATATATATATATATATATATATATATATATATATATATATAATGAGTTTGTAGACAAACTTTAAAGATAGAAAATGTTTAAAAAGAAAAGTTCCTATAAGATATTCATAGAAGTTCGAGATAATGTTAATTAATTTTTTCTAACATTATAACTCATAAACGAACTTAGATTTTTCATGATTTCATTAATTAAGCATAAAATAAGCATTTTCCAAATTGCAGTGTGGAGTTATGCTAACCCTTTCATAAACAGAACTTCTACGCCAATGATATTTAAAAAATTTGTTATTTTCATTATCACATCATTTAACAAAAATAATGTACCTTCTTTGTTTCAAATTGTTTTATTGTTTGATGTTACTAAGTTATAACGTTCTTTATGTGAATAATTGAATATAAAGTTTTTATAAAGATTAATAAAACATTTAGAGGCCATTATCCCTAAAACGACTTTTTTAAATTTAAATACATTTTCATTTATTAAATTAGGTAAATTATCTTTTTTTGTAATTGTTATTACCTCGTTTATAAAAAAAATCATATATTATTGTTTGCTCAAAATTTCGTATAATTATGTATTAATCAATTTCCGCCATAAAAGTATATAGTTTTTCAGTAGATTCTAATAATTATAAGATCTGTATTCCTATTATAAGCCGCCATGAATCAAGCCTACAAAATCAAGACTTTTAAATTGAAATCTGAGTACACTATTTTAAAACCTTATTTATTTTGTACAATATAATTAATTTGTGAAATTAATAAGAATTCTTAGCAAAACGATTTTAAATAAATTTAACAATAAACAGATAATCATTAGACATTTGTTAAATGAAACCTTTTTTAATAAATTTAAGACGACAAATTAATTAAATGTGCGCCTTATTTCATAAATCTCTGATCGATTGTGAAGTTTTCAGTGTTTAAAACCGGAGGGTATAACTTTTCTTATGAAATACAAAAGTCAAGTGGCGTTAACATCTAAACACGCATATTCCCAACAATCCGTTGAGTTGTTTTGTTTAGAATTTCTTATTTCTAAACCGGACATCCATAACTAAAAAGAATGTCTCTTAAATTAAAGGAAGTCTTCCCAATATTAACAGGATTATATCACTATTTGGATAAAAACTCTTATTATTTTAATAGTTAAAACCCATACATAATTAATGTTCTTCCACCTGACTAAAACCAAATAACAGTTGAAAATGATAGAATTTTTAAAAGGAAACTTTCTTTGGAAATAAAAATAAACATACGTCGAGTACTTGGTTGTTCTATTAAATTAGTATCTTAATTTATCTTCGTTCACGGTTGTTTGTTGTATGACATTTTTCAAATGTTAACAAATGCTAATTTCAAACGGAATGATTTGAGTTTCGTTATTTAAACTTTGATTATTTACGTATTGAATTTATTTTAACCAATAAATAATAAATGTTGTTATTTGTAAATAAACGTCATGTAAACTAATTAATAGCTTGGAAATAAAAAACAACTTTTAACTTAAAACAATAATTTAATAAGTGAAATTATTCAAGATAAGAAGTTTGTAAAATAAATGTTGTTTCAAAATATAAAATTTAATACTTACTGTTTTAAGGAGTATTATAATTTGTTGCAAAGAAAAATGCTTATTTATTAAACTTAAAGTTTATTGTACCCTTAAATTGTATTGAAAAAATGTTACAATTTTAACAAAGTCTAATTTTAATTATACTAAATTTAAAATTAGTTAATAAACGTATTGCTAAGAAATTTTTATTAATTTCACAATTATTAAAATTAAGTATTGTTAAATAAATAAGGAATTTGTTAAAAAGGTACTAACCCAGATTTCAAAAATTCTTTATTTGAGTATGGTTTGATAATGGCCGGCTTTTAATAGACAAGTGACCTCTAAATTAAAAAACATACATGTTTATGGGAAATTTGAAAACATAATTATACAGAGTATTGACCGCATAACAATAATAATTAAGCTTTCTTTTTATGAAAGGTTAATAACCAATGGTCTAAAAAACCGATAAAAATACTATTATAAATGAAAATTATTTGAAATTTTAAAAGAAACGATGGTTAGTACTAAATGGCCAAATGTTTTATTATATCTTTATTAAAATTTAATTCAATTAACAAAGCACATTACTTACTTAATACCTCAAACACTAAAAATAAAATCTCGGAACGCACAGGTTTCGAAACAAAGAATACTTATTGAAACCAATAATAATGAAAATAACATTTTAAAAAATATCATTCAAGTTCGTTTATGAAATGAGCATCCATCCGCCATGGTTTTGAACATTCTTATTTGTATGATTAAAACATTATACCAAACATGAAAATCTGCCAGATTATAATGAAAATTTGAGAAAAAAAAATCATATTCAAACCCTTACTGGAAACCCTTTTCACCATATGAAGGAACTTTTCTTTTAGAAAATGTGTTCTACTCCTTTAAAGTTTGTTAAAAAAATGACTAATGTTAAATTATTAATAATTAAAAATAATAAAGTATATATATAATTAATATTAACGCACAAACCTGGTTATACTATATTACTCCTTTCATTTACAAAACCTATCAAAAAACTCATTAACAAGGAAGCATTAAATTGGGTTTACAAAGGGATGTAAAGACATAATCTCGGCCTCCGGTTGCAGAAAACAAATGTTATATTACCTTATTAAACTCCAAAGGTTTATATAGAATAAATCATTGTACCAATTGAAATACCAATACCTCCGAAATTTTCGTATCGCTCTTACTGATGGATCATCCTTAGACTATGGGGGATTATATGAACTACTCTTTAAAAAAGTGCCTACGGGATTCAACAAACGTGATCTACAGCAATACAGCAATGACATTTTGCGTCGTACAAATGCTGCCCGACGTAATTATAACCCTGATGACCAAATCAGAGGAAATAATAGTAAGAAATACACTGAGATCATTAGACCATTACTTCAACCTAGAAAACGTTCTGCTACTTCATCACTTCCAGCCACCAGGTCTCGAACAACTTCTATTTCCAAAAGAGGAGGTGGAATGCAACTGCTGCGTTACAATAACAAATCTATTGAGTTTGTACCTTGAAATAACCCGAATAAGTTACTAGATTGGTTAAGGGAGTTATTAGGATCAATGTTAGCAGGAAACACTAGGAATCACAACGAAGTAATATATATAATTGACGAACTACGTAACGCAAAAGTAACAAAGTAACATCTCTTGTTATAAACCTATTAATATACTCATTTCGTATTGTTACAACGACTATCACTAAAAGATAGTACTGCATGTCCATCAGTAATGCCAATAGATAAATTTGGTGGACACCTTCATCATCAAATGACAATAGATAAATTTGGTAAACATATTACTCAGCATCACAGTGATGACACGAAACCAGGTGATATATATTACGAAACTTATTTTACCTTGCAAGGTTTATTGCATAAGAAGACAGTAGACATTCCATTGGGTACGGATGGTAAATATTTGTTTCCTTATACAGAGCGTACAATAACCCATAGTATGTGGTCACCTCACATTCTTCATCTTTAAGTGGATGATCTACTATATACGACGCCGCTGTATATAATTAATCGAACTATTCGTAAGGAAGCTGTGATTATACCTATAATACCAGAAAGTGTCGAATTTACGAAAGAACAATCATTCATCATAGAGATTCTACTAAAATCCAAAGCGAAAGATGAGCAAAGCTGATGTTGAAGAACTGCACAAACCAGCAAGGAGATATTTTCTGCGGCGTTGTGTAGTACTCAAAGGGTTAAAGAGTTCAATCAGATTTAGTGGAAATTAAATTAGTGGTAATAAATGCTTTCTCTAAATATGTCTGGGCATTCCCCATCAAACACAAGAATGATAAACTAGTTGCAGATGTAACGGGTAAACTTCTGTCTGGTTTGCAAAGAACGCCTACGTATATACAAACTGACATGGGAACAGAATTTAAAAAAGTGATGAAAAAGTTCCATATCAATCGTTATAGTAGTTATTCCACTTTGAAAAGTAGTATAGTGGAACGTGTAAATCGCACTCTTAAAGCAATAATGTGGAAAACAATCATAATGCAAGGATCCTACAAGTGGTTAGCAATATTACCTCATATTGTTGCCGATTATAATTCCAGAAAGCATAGAACAATAGGATACAAATCGGTAGATGTAACGGAAAATAATGTTGCAGATATTTTGAACCATTTGAAATGTCATAAAGTTCTTAATACTAGGACACCTAAATTTCGAATGGGGGATTATGTGCGCATTAGCAAATATAGAAACATATTATCTAAGCGTTACACACCTAATTGGAGTTACGAAGTCTTTCAAATATCAACAGTAAACACTTTTCGCGATAGTCGTGACGAAGGGATTCAAGGCCGGTTCTATGAGCCGGAACTTCAAAGTGTTAAACATCCGAGCATTCACCTAGTTGAACGTGTAATCCGACGTCAAGGGAATAAATCTCTCGTTAAGTGGCTGGGTTTTGACAATTCTCACAATTCCTGGATTTACAACAAAGATATTATATAATGCGTTGTGTACGCTTACTTCTATATGTTATACTATTATTATGCAATAAATAATTTTTTTATTTTAAATTTTTTTATTTGTTAACATATACATATAACAGTACATAGTACTAAGCGTTTGACAAACACACTGACTGTGCTGATTTTCGAGGATTGGTGAGATTATAGTATCACAGTCTTCTATTCCTTTTTTAAATCGGGTAGAATATCTAGCTAATCGTTCCCATTCACCTTTTCGCGCCTGCCTATGCGCCACGCTCCATGCTATCATGCAGTGAACTACGTTTTTAGACTCATTAATGCACACCTTCTTCACTTGGCGAGTCGTCATCTAATGACTCATAATTTGGTAAATATCGTTCTATTTCGTGTACAAATTTCTCCAAAGATATTTCTTTAAGTTCTTCTATTAATGGATTCATACAACAAATGCAGATTACACCATCATCACACGTTTGCAAGTATTTCTCACCAAGACGTCTTCCTCCCCCATACTTATTAACTAAATTATCTAAATAGTCATCACTAAACCTACCCATCCCATACGCTTTTTTATGTTCAGCATCAAATTCTAATGATTGAAATTGAGATATTAATCTTTGCACTGCACTAACACATCCCACAGCTTTAGGCCACGACTCTGCACTATAACACATCCACATATTGACTAACATATATTACATATCCCTGTTCTCTATATGTTCGTTACCCCCACTTTTTACTTTTCCGCTTTGGCAACTTCTACATCAATATTCAGTTTTTCCTTGGCAAATTCAAGAATTTCCATAAAACATACTATATTGGGATCGAATGTATCCTGCAATGGTGCTATTAACCTAATAACTGTTTCGTTAAAATTTAATAGTTTCCTTTGTGTGTAGATTTCTTCACAACTGTATTTTGTCTTGCTCAGTTATTAAATTGGATCATCCTGAATTCGTACAGGATCTGCTTGTTTAAGTTTACCGGCTATCACTTTAATTTTCCTCCATGCCTCTGAGAGAGGGGTATTTGCTCTAATTTCTGTTGTGTACTTGACCTACGATCTCTGCTTTGCTTCCAAAATAGGACCGCGCGCAATTTCTCTACGTTTCTTATATTCTATTAAGTTCTCTACTGTAGGATTTCTTGTGAACACTTGTAGTGCATTTTTTCTGTTTTTGATTACGTTTTTAACTTCAGTTTGGGGAAAGCATAGACTTAAATCAATTGCTGAGAAATTATTTGACCTTGACTTAAAATACGTGGGTTTCCCTTTGTTTAGTATAACTGTATCTGTTGTGTCAAATAATTTTTCTAATTCCTTTCCACGGGTGGCACGTTTTGGGGATCCCCATAGTGTACTGTGTGAATTAAAATCACCCAGTAATAAGAAAGGTACTGGGTTTGGGATATAAATAGCTTTATATTTTCGATTTCCCAACTTTAGTCTGGTAAGTATATGCTACATATAGTTAATTTAGTCGGGTGCTGTACTCTTACGCTACAGCCTGCACTTTAACATTCAAACTTACGCGGTTAAATACGCAATCATTTCTAAGAAACATAGCTACACCCTTTTTAGGTCTAATGTTACGGAGCATATCGTGTCTAATAATATTATACTTGTTCATTTGAAACTTATCGGCTTTAAAATGTGTTTCTTGTAGAGGTACAGCAAGTAGGTTGAATTCAGAAATTAATAATTTCAACTCGTCCGCGCTTTTTGCGTAACCATTACAATTCCATTGTATGATATGGTCCATAATTATATTGGAAAGGTTGGCCAAAAGGCAAGCCACGGAAGGATCTATGATAATTTATGTGATATATATATATATATATATATATATATATATATATATATATATATATATATATATATCATCACTTAAATTATCTTTGCCTTTTGGCCAACCTTTCCTTTTCTTTTGCGACAAAAGTTCTAGTCCTGTATTATATAGTATCACGACAAATGGACGCGGAAATTTGGACGCGCGACAAAAGGACGTGTTCGTCGCAAATTTTCCACCACCTTTGAATAAACATTCCACATGTTTATTGGAAATAGTGGTTGTCTTCGTCGTCTTCTGTCTAGACGACCTATCCAAGTATCTTCGAAATAATTGGTAATAAAATATTCTCATTATCAGTGTAAAACTCACTGTCTATTAATTCCTCGTAAGAAGCAATTACATGGTCCTCGGGTACGAAAGCTAAAGCCGCTAGTTTTAATTGCAATTGCAAGGCAAAATCGGGATCGTTATTGTACCTTCGTTGTAATCCTGCTTCTTGGATATGTTTCCATATACATTGAGTAAAGTGGAAAAAACAGTCACATAATGTAGCTTCTGGAAATTGACCTCGCACGGCATTAATAGCTGCTCTTTCAAAATCGACTATAACAGTACGCGGTTGTAATCCTGGTTTCAACCTTTTAAGATTTTCAAATAATCGTGTATACGTGCCTTCAGTTTTGTTGGGGAGCAATGCATACACCGTTGGGATTACATTATTGCATTGTACATCATGGATAGTATATACTTGCTGGAAAAGCGGTGGAGCGACTTTAAAGGTTCCATCCATATACCAATGTCTGCTATGCTCAGTATACGATAAATTTCGTTCAGTGGAAAATAGCAGAATGCGATCTTCACCTGGACCACTGTCCATTCCCCTCTGCTGTCTTGTAGGTATTCACCTGGAATAACTAGCTCTATCAAACTTCTGGGAGTTGCCGGCGCACCTTCTTTTTGTTTTCTAATACGTTGTACTGTTCGCTTCATGGCTACTACCGAAGGTAATTGCCCTGCTGCTGCACAAGATGTACCTTCTGCCACAATGGCCAACACACCTTGAGTTGTAATTTTCAAATCTTCAGCTGCAGTTTTCATTTGGTTTATGGCTCTCCTAGCTTCTATGTTAGCAGCATGAGCAACGTGATTGTGACTAGTAATTTTCACCACTTCTTCGTCCAACGTATATACGCGACCGGGACACTTGGACTTGTTGAAATTAACGCATTTCCAAACTATCTTTTCACCGCTAATGCGTTCTTTTTTATGAATAAATCCGTCATACAGAAGCATATTGTTGCCTTTTGTACTTTTCACAAATTGAAGCACCATCCTTGCGACACGAGCAACGTAACGACTGTGAGCTATTTTGCAAGTCAGTTGCATTATATACACACTATTTTAAATACTCCTTAATGATGCTTATCAAATTTCTAATTATCTATAGAAAGGTAATTTGTATTTAACTACCTACCACATTAGATTTAAAGGGCTTCAATTACAGGATACCACATTTCTATTCAATTTAATTACCTAAGTGTAGGCGATTATTATTAATTTGGAATGACTTGTATTACTGCCCAGATCTTGCTACACGAAAACCATTAATTTTTTATTAAATAAACAATACCCCAATACATTAAATCTACGTCCGATGTGACTGCGTCCAAATGTCGCTGCGTCCAAATGACGTTGCGACCAAATATCGCTGCGTCCAAATGTCAGCGTCCTTTTGTTGCGCGTCCTAATTTCCGCGTCCATTTGTCGTGGATTCGTATTATATGGTTCATCATCGTCAACATTTGATGATGAAGCTAGTGGTGCTTGACTTATTCGTTTTCTTTTGTCTGTGGATTCGAAACCCACCTTTCAGGAGTGTTTACAATAGTTTGCACTATTGTCTTTTCAATTTTTTCTATTGTAAGTTGATTTCTTACTTCTTTTGTGAGTTTTGGTATTAGTGCAGTTACTAATTCTCTAGTGTTTGGATACTGGTGTAGCAACCATTGTGGTTGATGGTCCCCGAGGCACATGTTTGACCACTTCCTTTCTTGCCTCAGTATAAGTAATTCTGTTTTTGGTCCTTACTTCCTGAATTGCCGCCTCCTTATATTTAGGACATTCTCGCGACCTTGCAGAATGTTCTCCGTTACAATTTACACAGGTAAGAGGTTTTTTACAAGGTCCGCCGACATGCAACGCTTTACAACTTACGCATATTTGCTCATTCTTGCATGCTGTAGTTGTATGTCCAAAAAGTTGACACTTGAAACATCTTAAACGAGCTGATATATATAACCTTACCGGTAATCGGTAACTAGCTACTTTAATGTGTGTTGGAAGGTTCTGGCTACAAAATGTAAGAATTAGACTATCTGTATTTGTTATAACTCCATTCTTCCTCGTAGTAACTTGTTTAGTTTATCGGATAAGATTCACTCCATATGTGCGTCATCTTCTAAAGCATTAGGTTTTCTTATTCGTAATAGTAAATCATTCAAAAATAATAACACAATGTGTTAATTATGTTTCACCCTGGTGAGACCTAAGTTGGAGTACTGTGATATTATCTGGTACCAAATTTGCAACAATCATATAAATTCTATTGAACGAATAGAAAGTAAGTTTTTAAAATACGTATGGTTTAGGCTAGATGGAATATACCCAAACAGATAATATCAAAATGAGCAACTGCTTTCTCGGTTCAACTTGCCGTCCTTTGAAGCAAGACGCATTTGTAACAGTCTCAAATTTTTGCATAAACTTTTAAATAATCTTATTGACTGACCATCGATCCTATCTTTCTTTGATTTTCATACTCCTTCTCCGTTCTTCAAGATCTCCAGTAAGTTTTGTCCTCCCTATTCCTAAAACTAATCTACTCCTGAAATCACCAGTGTTCATTATGTCTAACAATTTTAATACTTATTGTAATTCTCTGGACGTTAATGTATCCTCTTTGTTAGATTTATTACAAACTGTTTAATTATATTGAAAAATCTGGAACACTGGAACTGTGAGAGGATCTGTAACAAATCAATACACTAAACAATTAAAGAACGAGCGTTTATAGTTACGCTATCATCATCAGCGGTCGACTAGCTGATGATGATAGCGTAGCTATAGAAACGCGTTCGGTGTTTTTAATTTTTGTGTACGTAGTGTATTTTGTTTGTTGTTTAATTATATTATTCACTTTTGTTATTGTATAGGAATGGCACTGATTTTTTCGTTTTATCAGTTTGTCTTTTGTACTATAGTATTTAAGGAATGTTAATTTGTTAATTTTATATATATATATATATATATATATATATATATATATATATATATATATATATATATATATATATATATATATATATATATATATATATATATATATATATATATATATATATATATGCATAAATGATGATTTTAATTTTTTCTTTTAGTAATAGTACGTAATCAAACTTTGTTAATATCTTTTTTGTTTTTATACTTTTCCTTCTCGCGCAACCCTTGATTCTAGATATTGTAAAGTTTTAGTTTGTTGAATAAATAAACATTATTATTATTATTTAAACTTTGACGTGGTTCAACTTTTTACACCCATATCATCAAATTTTGCTAAATTTATAAGTACTTTTAATTGCTTCTGTAATTTAGTATCTACCAATAACCCTGAATTAATTTCTGGGCAATGGTTTAGATCTCCAATAAATCCATATAACGTTTTTGAAACCTAGAATGGGTTCAGATTATCAAAATTCAAAGCGCCTGCCTTTTTAATGACCAGGTACCGAGGGACATTGCCCGCCTTCACCTGATCCATTAATGAACCACTGGGGGAAATTTAACGTTGTCCCTCAACAACGCCCATTTCAGAGGGTGGATCCTCAGAATTTACGTTTGAAGAACTCATAGATATCCCACGAGTCGGGAAGAAAGTATTAGTCCACCACAGCAGTGCTCCTTTACTATAGAAAGGCATTTAATGCTGTGGGGGGGGGGGCTTCCATAGGCGTTTCAACGTTAAGGACCATGCTTCCCCCTGGCCACGCTTAGGCATCCCTTCGCGCTATCCCATCAGCATCTAAAACTACCGAACGAGTTTAGGATGGGGGAATTTTTTTAAGAGGTTACCTTTATCGCAGTCTAGGCCATTAAGCCAAGACCGATCGGTACCTGTACGACGTTCCCTAGCCACGCTCTACTAAAGTCTCTGAAAAACAGTTCGCGGTTGCGATATTACGAGATGGCTAGCACTCAGCCGTCCCCACCTGAGACATATCGGGCTTGCCATACCCGTGCACACTTTTGGCAGTGCGCATCCTGGGACGAGTAGAAAGAAAAGGAAGAGGTCTCCCACCTTTAGCTTGGAACCTGAAGTGATCAAGAGATTGAGAGAAGAGTACTCCGACAGGAAAGAGTTAAATTAAGGGCAGCAATTCAAGACTAATATAAGAAAAGTGTACTTCCAGCTAGGGAGGGGGGGGGGCGCAGGGTTGCCGTCCCTGTCCTCGGTAGGTGCGAGGCCTGACGTGAACTGGTCCGCGACACCGTATTCTCTAGAGCTGAAAGTGGCGGTTTAAGGTTACGAGCTTATATTTCGGTGTTGGCCTTGCATCGCTTATCATCATTTGCAAGGTCATTCCCCTATCCGCCACCTGGGGACGCGCATAGTAGGTAGTTCAACCCCTAACTATTATTTTTTTTTAGTCTTTTTATGGCATCAACTGCTATAGTTTTATGGCAATTTTTTTAATTTCTTTATCTTTTATTATATACTATTGTAGAGATTTGTTTCTTTCAGGTGTTCTATTGATTTGTTGTCTTCATTCATTATTCCGTTCATGTTGTTATATATTCCTAACTTCTTTCGTATGAGTGTGTACTCTGGACATTCGATAAATATGTGCTCCAGTGTTATGTAAATATTACATTGGTTGCATGTTTTTCTTTCGCTTTTACCTAGTAGGATATTATGCGTTAAGTTTGTGTGTACGATTCTGATTCTGGTGAGTACTACTTGGTCTCTTCTGGTTAACTGACAGGATACTTTCTAAGGACTAGTGAACTTTTTGCTTATGCTGAGAAACGTATTAGATTTTTCCACAGTGAGTCCCATTTCTCAAAACACATAATTTTGAGCTATTTCTTAAGATCGCTTGGGTGGACTACAATGCCATCTGCCGTCATTTTAGTAGCATTTTTTGCTGCAACATCTACCTTTTCATTTTCAGATCTTATGCCCTGGTACTATATTTTTGGATTCAGTGCTAAGCTGATACAATTGATCTTTGGTCATGTTTACTAAAGGATCTTTTAATGCAATTGCGTTTGTGTAATGCTTGGATAGTGCTTAACGAGTCTGTGCATATAATGAAGTTGTTTCTATTGTAGTAATGACAGATCAATAGAGATTGTCAAATTGCGTAAAGTTCTGCATTATACACACTGGTATTCTTACTTAGTGACCAATTGTGGCATGTTCCATTTATATAAACCGCACTTCCCACACCGTGTTTGGTTTTAGACCCTTCCGTAAAGATTCTTGTATAATTGGGGTGGCTGGACATGATTTTGGATATGTGTGCATGATGTGTAAGAGGTACTGTGTCATCTTTTTTAAAGTGAGTTATGTCAAATATAAATTTGATATTCAGTGGTATCCAATATGCATGTTCAGGATGAGTGTGCTCAATGAGTTGGGGTACGTTGGTGTGGTTTTCTTTAATTATTTCCAATGCCCTTATAAGTGCTGGCCTACTTGCTGTTGGTTTTACTTCATAAGTTTCATGAATATCAATATCTTTGACTACTTCGTGGTTGATATGTGACCGTACTGTCATTATTTTTGTTAAATAATGCAGAAGTAAAATTTGTCTTCTGATATACAGCGGAAGAATCCCGGCGCGCGTCTGCAAGTATTGCTAGCTTGTTCTGAATGCTCCTGTTGCCATTCTGATCCCGTTGGTGCATATAGTGTCCAATGATTTTACTGCGGATTTTCTATACTTCTATACTTCCATAGTCCATAATAGACAATAGGAACGATTTATAAAATTGTAAAAGTGTTTGTCTACCCGATCCCCAATTTATATTACATAGGCAGTTAATTATGCTGTTTAAAATAAGGTTTTTTATCAAAGATAATGCCTAAAATTTTTAGTGTCTACTAGGGTAATTGGAGTACCGTTAATCTACAAAAGTGCATTGCTGCAGTTTTAGTCTCGTTAAATATAAGGCCTATTTTATTGGCTAATTCTACAATTTTATCGATGGCTATTTGCAAGATATGTTGAATATTATCGATAGTGTTATTTTGACTAAAAATTACGGATGAATAAAGTGCAGATTAATACGGATCCCTGAGGTATACCATTTTCTTGTATATGTATTTTTGATAACGTGTTACCAATTCTCACAGCAAAGCTGCGGCAAGACATAAAACTTTGCACAATCTGTAGTAATTTTCCTTTTATGTTCCAATCCCACAAAGGTTTCATTACATTATACCTCCACATAAGTTCATACGCCTTATGCACGTCAAAGGTAACAGCTACTGTGTGGTTTCGATTTATAAAGCTGTTTAATATATAATTTTCAAGGTAAACTCAGGATTGAGCGCGTATCCTGTTTGATGTTTGATATTTTGAGATGAGTTGTCGGGATTCTAACAGCCATACTAACCGTTCGTTTACCATTTTTTCAAATATCTTACTCAAACAACAACTAAGTGAGATTGGTCTGTAATTAATGGGGTTTTTGATATCTTTTCGAGGTTTAAGTATTGGTATTACTATGGAATGCCATAGTACTGCTGTTTTTTTAGGTAACGACAGTTTTTCAAACATGACGTACATCACTGCATCTGTCCGGGCGCTGTACCTCTACCATTACTAAGAGCCTTATTTAACTCAGCAAGTGAAAACGGCTGGTTGTAATGATATGTTTCATCTGTGTAGAAGTTTATTTCTTGTTCTTGCCGTAGTCTTGTTGCTTTGAACGTGTCGGTATAGTTCTCTAAGCTGCTATTTCGTTCGAACTGTTGTGCTAATGCTTCAGCGATATCTTCATTTTTTGTTACATTTTTTCCTTCTACTATTACTAGTGAGGAAATAGTTTCGTACTGTTTTCCTAATATAGCTCTGGCTTTTTTCCAAACATCACTACTTTGAGTATGAACGTTTACCGTGTTTACATATTCTTGACAAGAGTTTCTTCTTGCGATAGTATTTTTCGTCGTACTTCAGCACGCATTTTCTTAAAACTAATCATATTTTTTGTTGTTGGTTTGCGCTTAAAGATAGTAAATAATTTTCTTTTTTGTTCAATTAAGTTTTTAATTTCTTCTGACCACCAGAATTTAAAATTGTAGTATATTTTTCCCAATCTGCCTTTTTAATTAACAATTTTATTGGTAATGTGCTGTTTCTTTTTTTCTCTGTGTAGAAATGATCGCTTCCACAAAGACGTTATGCACTTGCCATGTTAATTTCAATGCTACAGTTGGAGAAGCCAGGTCTATTGCAGTAACGTTGCGTGACTTAGCATTAAAATGTGTGGCAAGGCCGGTGTTAAGAAGCACTAAACTATTGTTTTCGATAAATTGCTCAATTAAGTAACCTCGAGCATCTGTATGCGTTGATCCCCAAACTTTAGAGTGGGAGTTGAAGTCTCCCATAAGGAGAAATGGAGGAGTTAATTATGCAGTCATACTTTCAATATCCTGAAGTGTCCAGTTATGTGATGGTAAGTATAATGTGCCCCAAATTCGCTTCTCTATAAAGGGATCTCGGCTTCTGTTATACTTACGACAAAGGTTAAATAGGGAAAGTTTTAGAGGAAGCTTAGAGCATTCGATATACGGTTTCAGATTTACGATCGGTCAATTGGTTTTGAAAATATCGGCGAAAAACCGAAAATGGTGGATTTCGTTTTTCGCCAGTAAATCCGAAATGGTTAATTTGACAGCTGTCACAATGTGAGATTATTCGGACAATTTTTTAAGACGAATAAGATGGCGTGTATGACATGTCACAATCGTGTTTTGTTGAAATATCACACTTTCTAAAGTTAGGTCTTATTTATTATTATTAGTAGGACATGATTTATTTGTCAGTAAAATTGAGTTTCATTTTTTCCATATAAGGTGGCTCTTACTTTGACGTTAAATAATTCAAAGTAGTGTTTTCATAAGTAGTACGCTTTTCTGTTATTAAAATCATAAACGTGACACACAAATTGTAAAAGCCTGTTGAAAATGGCCGGTATTCCCTATTCAAATGAAGAAAAGTTTGACATGTTAGCGCTTTACTTGCAGTCAAACAGAAACGCCGACATTACCTCAGCGAGGTATTTGGAGATGTACCCTGAACAACGGCAGCCTCATAAAACCCGCTTCAGAAAAATTGTAATTAATTTAATTAACTATGGGGCCGTCGAACAACCTAAAAGCGGATACAATATTGATAATGAAAACCGTGACTGAAACATTTTACAAGCTGTCAACGAAAACCCCAGTGCATCGGTAAGAACGGTAGAACGGGAAATTCGTGTGTCAAAATCAACGGTACAAACAGTGTTAAAAAATAATAGCTACTATCCATACAAACCCACAATAGTTCAAGGACTTAAGGAAACTGATTTTCCAAGACGAATGTGCTTCTGCGAGTGGTACACTAGAATGTGTAATGAAAATCCCGATTTTGTTAATCATGTCTTGTGGTCTGATGAGAGTAGGTTTACGAATTGTGGAGTTTTTAATAAGCACATCATTCATCATTGGGCTGTAGAAAACCCTCACGAAGGGAGGAATGTCATATCCTCGGAGAGAATATGGCTGATTAACCTTTAGGTGTGTTTCTTGAAGGCATATATATACACATGGGATTCAGTTCATGAAAGAACATTTTCAAGTCTGTGTATCGGTTTACGAGATCTCTAAAATTCTATTGAATAATGCAATTTTTCGGCGCGAATGGTATAAATATCTTAAAAATTATGGTAATATAACATATACAATGCTCACGGACAAATAAATAAAATTTTATATGAATAGATACTATGCACATACACAAACATAAATATCACAGAAAAGGTTATAATTTAACATCAAATATCACAGATAATATCATAGTCGTGGAAGTTGACTAGTCATTGGACTCATTAGTAGCCCGTTAGCTGCTAGAGCCCGTAGGTTTACCCTTAGGCCATCCTTTCTTCTTTTTCGGGTTTTTTGCGTCATTCAGGATACTATCATCTACGGACGTAATGCTCGAGTCCGTTGATGGGGTTCTTGTTAGGAGGGTCGTTCTCTTCGCTCTTCTGGACTCATCCTCCATTTGTATCTGATTTACGTTGGTCAGCGTTGAGGTAGTTGTCTCATGAGGTGAGGACGGGACTAAGAATGGTTTTTCCGTGCTAAGTTCAGAGGAAATTTGTAGGAGAGGAGTAATCGCTTCTACTAAAAGAGGTAGCAATTCTTTTGCTAGAGCAGGTATATCAATTCTGGACTGGTTATCCTGAGTGGAGGTAGTAGCTTTGGCGTAACTAATAACTGCTGCGTCGTAATAATAATTTTCCTTTTAGCTTCATGTAACTTATGTTCTCTCTTGCTCGGAGCTCTTGAATAGCGTTTTCTTTCTTATAAACGGGGCAGATCGTAACTCTAGCATCTTAACGGAGGTGGCACATATAACCGAACACTTAACGAATAGAATGCAACTCTTATAGTTTTGGGTAATATGGGGATATTAAATGTTACGATGTGGTTAGCTGTATCAACAAGTTCGGTGTTTTTTAATTTCGTGTGGTACGTGTGTATATTTTGTTTGTTACAGATCCTCCCACAGTTCCAGTGTTCCAGATTTTTCAAGTGAACATTTACAGTTCATATATGAAAGAGATGATAATAGACGCATACAATTCTTAGACATGTTGATCCACAGAGACTTTCATAACTTTGTAGCAATCGTTTCATTAGTTATCATTCACAACATCCTTTTAAACTGAAAACCAACCTTGTGTTAGCATTAAATTTCTCATATTAATTACCTTAAAAATGGTGTTAATACACTTAGAAATATATTACTAGAAAATTCTTTTCCTAGATATGTACTTAATAAACTTATTTTCAATACACCTCATCGTAATAATTCTAAACAATCTTTTTTAATAAATAGTGATCTTGATCCGCACGACAAGGATAATATGCTGTATGGTTCATTACCTTACATACATCTTCTTACTCCTTAGATATTAAATGTGCTCAAGGTACTCAATGCCAAGGTAGACACAAGTAACATCAAAACTTTAAGTAACCTATACACTAAAATTAAATCTCCCTTAACAACTTTAGAAAATTCAAATGTGGTTTATTGTATCCCATATAAGGACTGTTTTAAGTTGTACATAAGGCAAATATCTAGAAATTTGTCAGGGAGAATCACATCCCATAAAAGTGCCTGCAAAAGAAAAATTACTTCATGGAGCTTAGCTGTTATCCAACAAAATTAAGAAATAAATTATAATGAACTTACTGTATTATGTAAAGAAAATAATTTAACCAAAGAGCAAAATCAAAGAGCAATAAATTTTATTGCTCTTTGATTTAACTAAAGTTTGTTCATGAAATGGACTGCATTAATGAAAACAGTAATACTCTTAATAAGAAATCAGGTAATAAACTTAGCAGTATTTAAATTACATATTAACCTACGAACATAGTTTTAATCAAATTTCAACTAATAATTAAATTTTTTTTATCTCTAAAATGTCATAACCTTTTATTTAACATTGTCCATTTTTCTAGTAATTTTTGTTAATTTTATTTTTCTTTTGATTATTTTGATCTCATAACACTTAGCCACTTAGTGTTGTTAATGTTTTTAATACGTAACTATCCATATATTGTCACTTGTGATTTAGTCGTACTATTGACACATCTCCTATTGCTAGTTTTGTTTTTGACTTTATTATTTAACTCACGTTAGGTATCTTCTTAGTATTTTTTAATTTATGAATATCTTTAATTATATTTGTAGCTTGTCTTGATAAACGACAAAGCATTCCGAAAGCTTGACACATTAAGAAAGGATTTTCTACTTTTGGTCTACGTAATTGACTGCATTCCCAAATAAATTTATCTTATAATTATTATCAGTCAAGATTACCCACCACACGCGCACGCACGCATGACACGCGCACGCCCACGCGCACGCGCAGCAACGCACGCACGCAGCGCACGCGCAACGCGCACACGCACACACGCACACGCACACGCACACGCACGCAGCAACGCACGCACGCACGCACACGCGCACACGCGACACGCGCACACGCACACGCGCACAGCGCACACGCGCACACGTGCACACGCACACGCACCACGACACACGACACACAGCACACAGCACACACACACGACACACGCACACACACACACAACGCACACACACACACACACAATATATATATATATATATATATATATATATATATATATATATATATATATATATATATATATATATATATATATATACATATATATTTTCTTTTTGATTTCATTAATTTTTTCTCCCTTTCTATTACAATTTTTAGATTGCTACCATATTACATGTTGCAATTATGTCGGAACACCGTTTATAACATTCATTTATTTATTTATCATTTGCATTTATTCACCACATTATTTAATTTGATAACACCAGTCTTTTAATTCAACACATTATGCTAAAACATAAACACGTAATTACATTATTCTATAGTTAAATATTTTTTAAGTAAGAACGCCATCAACCCAGAGTATAATGTGTTTGTAGTAATTAATATTCAAATTTTTTGCCATTTTACAGTTTGATGACCTGTATATACACTATCATCGCCTTTTTAGGTTGTAGCACACGCCTAACTATAATATTTATATCTGAAGTTCTAGTTCACAATTAACACAATACGCAATTTCAAAGTAGCTACTGAACAAATGTAGCAAATATAAATTAGATTTTCAGAACATGTAGGCATTGTAATATAGTTTATTTCTTTGCGTTCAGAATGATCCATTTTACTTTTTGAGGAAGAAATATTATGTATATATATATATATATATATATATATATATATATATATATATACAACTTTCGGTTTAATTAAAAAATTACTTTAAAACAACTGACCTTTGGTATACATTATCTTAATATGAAAGTAGCGAAAGGGAATTTTAATGTGTGTCCTACAATCTCTTAGTTTATTCTAAGGATTTGTTTACATTTGCCTAATTTTTAAGTTAAATAAAATTTATAGCAATATTGTAATCACCTTTGAAAGCAAATTTGTATACAATGAAACAAAGAGGTTCTTTTACTTTTACGCGTTCTGTTTCCTGATAGAAATTAACTCTCACATATAACTGCATCCCACTTTCGATGTGGGTTCGCATGTTAATTCAAAATTAGTATTAGTTTAGTAGAGTATATTAAAATCATAATTACAAATACTTATTTTTATGTTTATAAATCGTGTATTTCCAGGCAAATTATACAAAACGTATGCCTTTCGATAACATCTACAGTTATAGTCGTCACTAAGAATGTAACTCGTAAAAATTATTATATTATATATTATTATAATAATTATTAATTATTATAAGACGCACTTATTTGAAAGCCCACTATATGTAGTGATAAATTAAAAAAAATATTATAAAAGCGGTTTGAAAATGACATTGCAGGAAGGAAGGCTAACAATGAAAAATTAAAAAAAGAATAATCATGTTACAATGTCCATTCAAAGTTGTGAAAAAAATTAATGTGACAGTGGTATTGATATTGGTATTGACCATGATATTCACATTGGCATTGACATTCTCGTTGCCATTGACGATGTCGATGACGATGTCGATATCGACATTGACATTGACATTGAGATTGAAATTGACATTAACATTCGCTGTATATATATATATATATATATATATATATATATATATATATATATATATATATATATATATTGCGATGGTTATAAATAGGTATAATAGAGGGGGTAGAGTTTTATCGAGCTTAAATATTATATAGTATGTGAATTCAAATAAAGTCGAAGAAGTTATACACTTCGTTATGAGAAAATATAGTATACGAGTATAAAAATATGATTGTCATACAACAAAACAGGCTTTATGGGGTTTGCACAATGATGTATTCATAAAAGCAATGAGCTATAGCGGTAGCACGTAAAAAACGTCAACACGATGCATATTAGTGTGTACGTTCAGTTTCGTTTGTTAAGTAACAAATTTCACATTTAAATCAATTTAATTAAGAATTTGAACACATAACAGATATTGATTACATGAAATACAATAATTCTAATGTGTAGAACATGTATAGTAATAGGTACAATACATAAAACTCTGCGAACTATAAAAAGGGTTATGGTACGAAGACAGTACATTGGTAATTCACAGACTAAGTGTTTGAAAAGTGCATAAGAAGTTATAGTGACTTAGAAACATAGCTAAGAACTTGAAAAACATTTGTGCAATGTGATATTTACAATATAAATACAATTGTTGTACAAAAATTTACTAAATATACTAATATTGTGAAAGTGTGAAAAGACAAAATTAGGAACTATAGAGTACAGAAAAACAGTGATGGTGTTAGAGACATATATAGGGACATATTATATAAACATTACAAGCGATATAAACGTTTAAAAAGCAAGTTAAAATTAAATTATATAAAGTTAGGTTAAGTACAATATTTAAGAATTTTTTTAATTTATAGTTTATATAGGATAAGATAAGTTCAGAATAAATTATAAAAGCATATAATAATAGGTTTCCCTCATTTTCACACAGAATTTAACATTAAATATATAATTTAAACATATATTTAGAAAAATTGGGTTATGTGCCTAAAATTAAACTATTGAAGTAGAAATTTTGTGAAAACTATGAAAAATTGGTAGAAATAAGTGTATTCTGATACAGTTTTTTATCCAGAAGCTGAATATTCTTCAGTTTAGTTGTAAAATATAAAATTTGTTAGATTTTCGAAATTTTAGGTATTAAATTGTCAAAATGTAAATTCCTGAAGCGAAGTATAGCATGTGAGATGTCTATCTATGCAAAATTTTGCCCTGATTTCAAAAATGTATTTAAAAAACGAATCCAAATTGATTTGACATAGTTATGGCATAATTTATGTTTTAGTTAATTTAATTTTTTTGTTTAGACCAATCAAATGCAAGGATCTTTTGTATGTAATATAAAAAAAACATTCAAAGCTTCGGTATCCATGCGAAAAGTATATAAGGAATTGCTCCTGATTTCTCGCCCTCTTACTCTCTTATAATTTTTATTTTGTGTGACTAAAAGGTCATAGTGCTTATAGTGCATTCGTTACATGTAAGTTAAAAATTTTCGTTAACATTATCGGAAGTGAACCGCGATCAACGTAGAGTTTGAGATTTCAGAAACAATTGATATAACA
>JARFJB010002023.1:450000-515000 GCA_036346205.1 Vesta saturnalis | reverse complement strand
GTTTGCAACGTGAAGCTATTAAATATATAAACACCGAATAATTTTATAGACAAGAAGAAAATCTCCGTTTAAAAGGTTTTGGCATCTTATAATTAAAAAAGCATAATGATACGCCTTGATTTTAATTTGTTTTCAACTTTGGTATGTCTAGGTTTTTGCTGTGTTTTCCTAGACCTTGAAGCAAATGCTTTACCAGTTATATGTTAAATTACCACAGCACTATAATTTAACATAAGTAGTTGAAATTAAATTAAAATTAAAAATTACAAAGAACGTTCTGCATTGTGCTTTTCATTGTTAATAACACTTCCAATTATTGATAAAGATATCTCTGTTAGATTTAACTGGGTTATTTTATTTGATGTAATGTTTGGATTTATGAATGCTTCTATCATTTTAAAATTGAAGTTTTTCACAACTTTACACTTACATCATAACTCGATTAAATTTTGTTAAATGTGTTTTTTGGCTGGCAATTTTCATTGTTAGCTTTCGTCGTAGAGAGTGTTCTGGTTTGTCATCTTTGAGGCAGTTTAATAATATTTAATTTTATGACCTAGTTATTCTTTACTAAAAATTTTTTATAGTTGGCTTTATGTTTCCCGAACTGTTATACTAATAGCAGGCTTATGTTTATGTTTTAATTTTTCAAATTTGACAAAATTGTTTACTACATCTTTAACAATTTTTAACAAACATTACTACTGACGAAGATAACTGTAAGTGTTATCGAAACGTTTAGATTGTATAATTTAAAGTACACCATTAAAAAATCCCAAAAAAGATAAGTATTTTACAATTTCACGATAGTTTACCCAAGTTTGATATTCCGCTTGTATTGCCTTGCAGGTCGTTTATTTACCGTTTATTTAGCTATTTTCGTCATTTGTTGAAAACCCTTTCCCATATTTGTTAGCCAAACCCGACAAGCCAACTTCACGGTTGTTTAACCAAGCTTGCAATTCGGCTCGTTTTAGGTTGTAGATTGCTTGTTTATCGTTTGTTCGGGTTTGTTTAGCTATGTTGCTTATTTGTTTACATCGCTCTCCATTTTTTGTTGACCAAATTTAGCACACATACTTCACATCCCACCCAAATTTAGAGTTTCTTCCATTTTACCTCGTAGATCATTTGTATACTGCTGGTTTACCTAGGATTGGTTATTTCAGTCTTTTCATGAAATCCACATTTTGTTGAATCCCAATTGAACTAATAAATTTCGTCTGATAAACAATTTGTTTCTTGTTTGATTACGTATCTTTTATTTCATTCTACGATAGTTTACTTTTATTTTTCAGATGTTTAGTGTAAGAATCTATACAATTGTAATTTTTCCTTTTTTTCACAATTCAAAAGTGTACTATCTCGCATTTAACTGTGCCAGGCTTTTGATCAAAAATCTTTTAACGTAAACATTAGTTTTCATTGGTGGTTCAAGTAAATCAAAACGTATGTCTTATTCCTTTCAATAACCCTAAAACGAAACAAGTCCGACTGTCTAGTGTTTGATATTTCCTCACTCATATTAAACCTTTTCCCATAAAATTTTCATCTTTTGTATTTTAACTTATGTGTTCATTTTGCCCCTCCCTAACCGTATATCTTGCTTGCACCGGTGTCGATGTTAATGATTGTGACGGTAGCAGTAAGGTGTCACAGTACTTGTTCTGTCTCAAATTATACTATTGTTATTTTCTCTCAGCTTCCATTTTTTTAATAAAACGCTTGTGTTCCTATCATTGTAATTAACTTATGGATGAAAAACACAAATTAAACTAATTTTAAATTAATAATTACAAATTACGTAAAAGTAAACTAAATCTAATAAATCTGTGAAAATATTTGATTCATTTCTTTCCTCCTTATTGAATCGACTTAAACAATCTGAGAAATCCTTTCAAGTCGGCTGACTCAATTGTTTTTAACGCATTGACGTCGATAAATGATTGTAAGGCTATTGCAAGGTAAACATCAGAAGTTATCATAAATTTCACAGAATAGTTCAGTTTAAGTGGAAGGAGGCGTGCTTACTTTAACAAATCTTTTGAATATCTATTTCGCGTGACAAAGACAATGCTAGGATAGGTGTGAAATGAATTTATCAAACATTATTTACTATATGGGGATTAAAAATCATCATACCATATGGGAGGCATGTGTACCGCAATGCAGCCGGGCAGGTACCATCACCCCTACTTTGAGCTCCTTAATATTGGGTGTCCGATTTTCTGAGCTCGGTAAGGGCTGCCGGTCACCTTTTTCTTCATCCTTAATCTATTCTCATCCGTATTCTTCCTTCTCACCCTCATTGTCTTCATATCGGAATGAAAGTCCAAAATTAAAAATTTAAATAGAGGTGGCTGTGGTTTCTAGGGTAATAGGTGCCGGGAGGGCAGGGCCCAAGCAACCTCGTTATCGAAAGTACTAACTTTGTGATCCACTATTGCAACATCCGCGGTACCAGGTCTAATCTTAATGCTGTTCACCAACATCTTGAACAATTACAAGCTGACATTTTGTTTCTATTTGAAACACAAGTCTTCTCTGAAAGCTCTAATTCACCCGACTTGCAATTTCCTCAATACAAGCTTCACTCTAACTTTCGATATAAAGGAGGCGTATGTACCTATATCAACGACAGCATTGCTTGCAAGAGGATTTCTTCCTTGTAAAATAAAGCTTTCGACGTGATTTGGTTTAAACATGTTGGTCATAAATTTGTAAAACTCTACTGTTGCATGCTGAATCACCTTTGATACCATCTCGGGCTACTTTTGCTAGGAATACTCGGTTCGCTCATTTACATCAAAAGTATGTAGTACAAATCTGCACTTGTTTTACCGAACGAGCACAATCCACATTCTTCTACACGGGTTCTAAACTACGGAATGGTCTCACATTATTAAATATATATATATATATATATATATATATATATATATATATATATATATATATATATATATATAACTTGGCGGTTATGTAGGACTTTAATTTAGAATATAAATCCTGATAAAGGCAAGGCAGTGTGATACTGGCATTAGCGACAATACGCGATTGTACGACAAAATCTAAGGTTGCGGTTAAAATTTTAATATGTTATCAAAAGAACAGTATTTCAATTAAAATAGTGCCGTAAGCGTAGCAAGTCAAGCCATTTTAGAAACATAGAATGTACACAATGGTGCCAGAAGTATCATTATGTGGGCACGCTAACAGATATGCAAAGAGAGAATCGTAGTTAATAAACCTATGCCTTATAAGTTACCATCGTGCAATGAAAATGGATGATTTATGCGTTGAATTAAAAGTTATGGCTAACTTGGTCGACCTACCTTAACTTAGCCTCTGTACAAAAGTTAAGATGAGATGAAAACAAACCACACAATTAGCTGAACAATAAGTAAATTTTTTACTTGGAAATGCAAGAAAAAAATGAAACGTAGAATCTACACAATGTGACCAGAAGTGGCATTATGTGGGCACGCTGAGAGATAGGTCAATCTGTGTAAGTACACAAACCTTTTGTTTATGTACTTTGTTTGGATACGTTTGCATACGTTCTACATTAGTTAAAGCTGAATTTTTGTAACTAATCTGAACAGTTGATTATAGAAAGTATGGTATTACCCACCCTTCACGTTACTCCATTGGCGAAAAATGAGTATCATCTAATATAGTTATATTATAAATCAACCTTTACCTTGTAAGTCTACCTTAAACCAGTGCAAACAAACCATGCAACCATTATTTTCTTAGAAAAACCAAAAAAAAATGTTAAAGTTAAGTAAGCAATAATGAAGTGAATCCTCCATCGACTAGCGAGTAGTTGGCTCGCCCAGTATGATTTTAAAAAAACGAGAGGGAGATGTAAACAAACGACGAAAATAGCTAAACAAGTGTAAACAAACGATGAACGACCTGTGAAGCAAAATAAGCGAAATTCCAAGAAATGTAAACAAACGACAAAAATAGAAAAACCAACCTAAACAATCCATAAACAGGCATTCCTCAATGAAAAGCCACCGGAATTGTGAACTTGGGCATGCTATCATGAAGTTGGCATGCCCAGTTTTTGTTTGAACGTGAAAGGAGATGTAAATAAACGAGGAAAATAGCGTAAACAAACGATAATCAAACTATTTTATTTGAACAAAAAAAATTTATTTGATCACCCTAGTGGTTTGCACAAAAATTAGAATCTGATTTCTACGTTTCCAAGAAAAAATGTTTTTGTCACCGTTACCTTTTTGAATACAAAATATTTAAACAAATTACAATTATTTTTAGCAAATATCTGTCTTAACCTCGAACAATGGTTTAACAGTAACGTTTACCACGTCAATTTTTTTTGTGCTATTTACTTTATTATTTCAGATTTCACAGGTGTTTCTCCTATTGCGTAATAATATGTAACCTCTGTAGTTCATGTGAACAAGAAGATAAATTACTCTTATTCTAGATTGATTTGCTTAATTTGTTTACGTAATATATAATTTGCAATTAAAACGAACAGTACACACAATGCGGTATCTCAAATTTAATGCATTATTTTATTTCTAATTATGAATTATGCTTTCTTAATTTAAATTATTTTCTGAAGTACTCAAATTAAGGCATTCTTTTTGTTTTACCATTAACAAAAAAACGGACAAGTATTTTATAAACATAAATGTAACATTTCGCATATTTTACACACGCTCTTAATCCGTTCTCACTTAACGCTACCAGGCACGATTAAAAAATTTGCATAAAAATGTTTATACTATAAAATGCCTTGCTGTGACTAACTGACAAACAATGCCAAACCTATACCGTTTAAGTTATGGCTTTCAAATTTGGGATCTGGTTTTTTTATAATAAAAATAACACCAAAGAGGGATTTTCGAAAGGTCGCCTTTTAAGGGATTTAGACAATATTTAATGGTTTGCAATTTTTTTTTGTTGAAACACAATTTTATTCAAGAAAACAAAAGTGGAAACTTCCGGTTTCTGGTACCACATATTTCTACCTTCCAACCTACATATACATATTATGTAGGTATAGAAAGTTATGCAATCAACTGATTTTACTATAGTTTATTTGCTGCTGAGTGTCCGATTTGGAATTATCCCCTACTAGCCCTTGACCAATTTGTTATCGAAACGTATAGAGACAATTAACAATTAATAACGTTTCATATTTGCTGAAGACGACAGCTGCAGCTTTTGATGAAACGTATAAATTTTGCAACAATTTAACTAATTACACGATTTTGCTAGTCAAGGTAAGTATTTTTATTTTGAGTTCTAAATCGTAAATGCTTCCATTTCCATATATATTTCCTTTTCTCCAAACTTACACATTATACAAATCTTCTCTATTTTTTGGAAAGATAAGAAAACAGATATGTACAAGACACGATGAACGATACAGAGTTCGTTTTGTATCCATGCATACTTTAAATTTAATGTAGTATTATTGTATTGTATGTGTCACGTTTTATTGAAACATATATAATAGTTTTCAAATTTGCAACACATTCAATTTATTAGAATGACTAGTACTGTCTTCATTAATTTTGTGTAAAATCGTATTACATGTTTTAATAACATAAATTTATTACTTTGTACCGTGTTTAACCAAATAAATAGATATCAATTACAAATGTATGTTTTCGAGATGATAATTAACCATGGATACTTTAATTCTCCATTTTCCCCTTAAACATTTATCTCCTGTTCTTGTTACACTTATTGATGTTTCCAAAAAATCGAGACAATCTGTATATGCGTGCAATGTTTGTATTACGCATGCGTACCATCTTTGAATTGTTTAAATGCACATATACATATTTCTTTCACGTTTCATGGGTTTTAATTTAAAAATATAACAAATTTAATGTGTACGGTAGTATATTACGATACGAGTGTGCTGTCTCTATTTCTTAAATCTAACAGAGCATGAGTATCGTACAGTTTCGTGTTTGTTTAAAAAAAAATAATTTAATTTTATTAAATGTTGTAGATAACTCATAAAACATATTTTTTTTTTCTTCATTATGCTAAATACCTACGTAAACGAATGCAAATAGTATAGTAAAATACGAGTGTGCGGGCACATCTTCCCGTCTAGGGATAAGCGTGCGTGCGTGTGCATGTGCGTGTGTGTATGTGTGGATGCCTGCGTGCATTCGGGCGTGCAGACGTGCGGATATGTGGGGTTTAGGGTGTGAGTGTATGGTTGTGTGCTTGTCTGGGTGTGGGTGTATGTGTGTGTGTGTGTGTGTGTGTGTGTGTGTGTGTGTGTGTGTGTGTGTGTGTGTGTGTGTGTGTGTGTGTGTGTGTGTGTGTGTGTGTGTGTGTGTGTGTGTCGTGTGCTGTGTGTGTGTGTGTGTGTGTGTGCTGTGCGTGCGTGTGTGTGTGTGATGTCGTGTGCGTGGACGAGCGTGTGCGTGTGCGTGTGCGTTCGTGTCGTGTCGTGTGTGTGCGTGTGCGTGTCGTGTGCGTGTGCGTGTGATGTATGGTGCTGTGTGTCGTGTGCGTGCGCTGTGCGTGTGTGTGTGTCGTTGTGTCGTGTGCGTGTGCGTGTGCTGTGCGTGTGGTGTGCGTGTGCGTGAGCGTGTGCGTGTGCGTGTGGTGTGGGTGTGCGTGTGCATCTGCGTTAGCATGTGCGTGTGCGTGTGCGTGTGCGTGTGCGTGTGCGTGTGGGTGTGCGTGTGCGTGTGCGTGAGCGTGCGTGTGCGTGTGCGTGTGCGTGTGCGTCTGCTTGTGCGTGTGCGTGTGCATGTTCGTCTGCTTGTGCGTGTGCGTGTGCGTGTGCGTGTGAGTGCGCGTGCGCGTGTTCGTGAGCGTGTGCGTGTGCGTCTGCGTGTATTTGTGTGCGTGTGCGTTTGCGTCTGCGTGTGCGGCTTGGTGTACGTGTACATGACCGTGTGCGAACATGTGTTCATGTGTGTGTGTGTGTGTGTGTGTGTGTGTGTGTGTGTGTGTGTGTGTGTGTGTGCGTGTGTGTGTGTGCGTGTGTGTGTGCGTGTCTGTGTGTGAGTGTGTGTGTGTGTGTGTGTGTGTTGTGTGTGTGTGTGTATGTTGATACCCACGATAACTCCAGAACGAAAATACGTACGCGAGCACGCTTGCCCGCATGCACGCATACATCCGCACACGCATCTACACGCGCACGCACGCGCACGCGCACGCGCACGCACGCACGCACGCACGCACGCACGCACGCACGCACGCACGCACGCACGCACGCACGCACGCACGACGCGCGCGCGACGCACGCACGCACGCACGCACGCACGCACCACGCACCACGCACGCACGCACGCACGCACGCACGCACGCACGCACGCACGCACGCACGCACGCACGCACGCACGCCGCACGCACGCACACACACACACACACACACACACACACACACACCCCATACACTCATACCCTAAACCCCACATACCCGCACGCCTTAATGCCCGCATGCACAGAGGCATCCACACATACACACACGCGCATGCATACGCACGCACGCTTATCCCGTGAAGGGGGGATGTGCCCGCACACGTGTCTTACTATACTATTTGCGTTCGTTTTCGTAGGTATTTAACATAATGAAGTATATAAAAAAAATATGTTTTACATTTAACATTTAATAAAATTAAATTAATTTTTTTTTAACAAACAAGAAAATGTACGACACTCATGCTCTATTAGATTTAAAAAATAGAGACAGCACACTCGTATCGTAATATACTACCGTACACATTAAATTTTTTATATTTTTAGATTAAAACCCATGAAACGTGAAAGATAGATCTATATGTGCATTTAAATAATTCAAAGATGATACGCAGGCGTAATATAAACGTTACACTCATATACAGATTGTCTCTATTTTTTGGAAACATCAATAGGTAAGTGTAACAAGGACAGGAGATAAATGTTTAAGGGGAAAATGAAGAATTAAAGTATCCATGGTTATTTATCATCTCGAAAACTTACATTATTAGTTGATATCATCTATTTATTTCATTAAACTCGGCACAATGTAATAAACAATTTATGTTATTAAAACATGTAAATACGATTTTATACAATATTAATGAAGACAATACTACAACTAGTCATTCTAATAAATTGAATGTGTTGCAAATTTGAAAACTGTAATATCCGTTTTCATTAAAACGTGACACATACAGTACAATAGTACTACTTTAAATTTAAAGTATGCATGGATACAAAACGAACTTTGTATCGTTCATCGTGTCTTGTTGTACATATCTGTTTTCTTATCTTTCCAAAAAATAGAGAAAATTTGTATAGTGTGTAAGTTTGGAGAAAAGGAAATATATATATGGAAATGGAAGCATTTACGATTTAGAACTTAAAATAAAAATACCTACCTTTGACTAGAAAAATCGTGTAATTAGATAAATTGTTGCAAAGTTTATACGTTTCATCAAAAGCTGCAGCTGTCGTCTTCAGTAAATATGAAACGTTATTAATTGTGAATTGTCTCTATACGTTTCGATGACAATTACAGTTATCGCCGTCGTAAAGAAGGGCATTGGTACAATTAATGCATGTAATTAATAAACTACGAAACAGTACAAAATAGCCTACTATAAAAATGTATTTGAAAACCTACTATTAAATGTTATTTTAGTTTAGTAACTGTAATTAGATCTATATTATTAAAGTGCCCTGAAACTGAAATTCTGCAACATCCTTTACAGACGAAGTTTAGCAATGAAAAATTTCACAATCAAAAAACAAATTATGTTATATATAATACTGGTGAAAGTTGTAAAAAACAAAATATTAGGCTGATTTTTGGTGTGAGAGGAATTTACATGATTCAAGTTACGATTATACCCAGCGCCAATTTCGCGGTTCATAACAAATAGTAAATTATGAGTGAAGTACGAATATAAAAATTTGGAGAATGTTCCTAAGAATGCGGGACTTTTGGTCTCATTCGCAGGATGTTGCTGTCCGACAGAATACGTTACGGTTGGCTGCTTTCGCAATTCTCACATCACACGCACGACATACATCACACAACCTAAATTTCGCAACACGAGTCCGTTAGTATACAATCACTTTTGTGATTACTATCCTTTTTATAAACACAACACGCGTGCTGTATGTAATAATGTAATGTGTACGATGTATGTGCAGACGTCCATATAGAGTGGTTATGCATATAGTGTGTGTTTGTCTTCTCTCAGGGCGCGACTTTAGATAAACGATTACGTTTATAAAAGGTTAAAGTGTTAAAAGTGAAGGACACAGTTTTCGGAAAAAAAGTAGAAGACTTGTAACTGTGCACGAAAATTGTACCTTTATGAATGGAAATATAGATATTTAATGTCTCGTTTGATAAGTGAATATGGACAAGCAACCATGTTTATTTCAAACCTATGTATACCTACGTTACATGAGCTTGTAGAACAATATAATAGAAATAATAAGGTGAAAGAAGTTTTTGAACGATCAACCGGTCACCAAAATCCTTATAAGATACCTACACTTACCGTGAACATTCCAAATATCAGCCACAATTCTACACTTATGAAAAAAATAAGAATTACAGATAATTTGGGCGATTAGCAATCTTTTCCGCGGATTTATAGGAACGTCTGGCAACATTGCGCTGCACTATTGCGTGTGTGACTTTTGTTTCAAGTGCGCTACGGAAAATTTTCCAGTCGCATGTTGTATGTCGAGCAGTAAATGTCCACTTGCTAGTGCTAGATGAGTAGGAGTAGATAAACGATTACGTTTATAAAAGGTTAAAGTGTTAAAAGTGAAGGACACAGTTTTCGGAAAAAAAGTAGGACTTGTAACTGTGCACGAAAATTGTACCTTTATGAATGGAAATATAGATATTTAATGTCTCGTTTGATAAGTGAATATGGACAAGCAACCAGTACTGTCTATGAATAAGTGGTATGTAGTGTTACGGAACCTTCACAATAAGTTTTATACTGATTATACATACTATGAACTTTCATTCAGAACATATACTGTAAGGAAGATTGGTGGTAATTCGGTACTTTCAAGTGACGAATAGGAAAATTTGATTAGATTGATCCTGCAATCTGCTAAAGCTGGATTACCTATCACCAGAAGTCAACTTACAGACAGCGTCCAATTATTAATTCGCGAATTAAAACGAGAAAATACCTTCAAAGATGATCGCCCCGGGAGACATTGTTATGAATATTTTTTAAACAACATCCACATCTCACTCATAGAATCCCCCAAACTTTGTCGGGTCAAAGGGTTTCGGAAGAAAGAATTTGAAACTGGTTTAAAGAAATTGAGCAATACTTGCAAGATGCAGGAATATTTATTGAAAGTTCTAAACGCATATTTAATTGCAGTGAAACTTGAATGTCTTTATGCCCAAAAGGAGAGAAGGTAATGACTGAAAAGATTGAAAAGTGTATATGCAGTTTCTCAAAACGACGAGAAGAATGCTTTACAGCTTTGTTCATGCGCAATGAGGCTGGTCAGATACCGCCGCCATTAATTATCTACCCGTATCAAGGAATTCCTAAAACAATCGTCGACTATGTACCGCTAGGTTGGAGTGTAGGAAACTCTGACGGTGGTTGGATAACCAAAAAGTTGTTTTTTGAGTACATGGCCAATGTTTTTTACCCATGGATCCTAGCTAATGCGATAGAAATGTCAATCATTCTTAACGTGGAAAAACTTCGATCTCATCTCAGAATGCAATTAAACACATTCTGAAAAGATAAAGGAATCATTCTTATCTGCTTATATCCAAGTAGTACACATATTCTCCAACCACTCCACGTTGCAGTATTTTGCCCATTGAAATTAGAGTGGAAGAAAGCAGTAACACAATTAAGAATCCAAAATAACGGAATGAAGCGCTCTAAAAAGATGTTTTCCTCACTACTATAAACAGTAATTGTTAATATGGAAGACAACTTGCCGAGTATAACACAAAACGGTATCAAAACGTGTGGTTTAGTACAATTTAATTCAAATAACACCAAGCTTGGGAACTTCTTCCATGTCAAGAAGACTGAAGGAAAAAATGTGATGGTGAAAATACAAGCACAACTTTTCTAAATTCTTTGAAGAATACAGCGTAGAAAAAATAGACCAATTTACACCTGTAAGTACTTTGTGGGATGGAGATATAAAGAGATGAAAGTTTATTCAATTTTTGGAGAAGTTTAATAGCCAAGTCCGAGAATCCAAAGGTTCCAAATTTAGTAGAAAGTACAAACAATGATGTACGTGATAAGCAAAGCGATGATCGGCAAGCCAGAGTGAATTCGGAAGAAGTAATAAATCATTTACATCATAACCAGAACGATGACCAGGACTCAGAAGTGAATTTGGAAGAAGAAATAGACCAAACTAGACAGATGTTAGGGTTTCAAGATAATGTTGAAGCAATAGATGTCAATGCTTCAGATCTAGACATCAATATTAATGAACGTTTCTAACATTGGTACTACAGCAACAAATAGCACTCCCAAAGAAATTGGAAGTGTTTTTCAAGCGGAGACTGAGGGAGAACAAGAAAATATGACACACTGCGTGCCCCTGATTTATAGAGTTTAAAAATAACATTTACTACTGAAACGTCCATTAAAATGGTACCTAATTTTTTGGTTTCATTCGCAAACTATGTGTTCTATGTTTCAGTAACTACAAAAATTCCTGCAACTGCTTTATTTGCTAGTGGCTCTACAGAATCCTCGGTTGAACTTGCCCAAAGACTAATACAATTCTTCCAGTTGCAACTGACGCTGTTATAAAGTACTTACTTAACTGTTTCATTGCTTTCTCGGTGTTATTATTTCATGTACATTAACACTATCGAACGTGTTACCCACATTTTCTTAAGCATGAACGTTTTTTCAGCTTCCACACCTCACTGCCGCTGGACATAATTGGAGTCAGCTTTACAAAAGGTGGACAGGTTAGAGCGCCATTTCAAGAAGTTATAAACACTGAAATCTCAATTATGATGCCACCAACTGAGAAAAATAGCTATGTGCTTCATCAACAAGAAATAACACCTGACAAAGCCGTGGACAAACCAATTCAAAATATAGAAAATGTTCTTGGACCTTTTAAAACAGCGTTATTCTGGATCACGCCACCAGAGGACAAAAAGCTTTCGACCAAAAAGATAAAGGAAAAAATCCCGTCCGTTGTTGTCTCAGATGTATGGCATCAATACGAAAAACAAGTTTGAGGAAAAAGAAAAAAGAAACAGAATACGTCTCGAAAAATCTCAAATGAAGAAAGAGCATACTTTCAAGAAACAAGTAAAAAAAACGTAAAAGACGATCCATAACCGGAATTCTTTAAATCTAAAGACAATATGGTTAGCATTGGTGATTCCGTTATTGTTAATTATAACGACGAAAAGTTCCCAGGCTGCGTTGTGAACATCCACGGGCACGACGATGATGACAACATTGAATACTCCGTCAAAGCTATGACTCCAAGTGGGACAAACTGGAAATGGCCAGTTAAAGAGGACACTTTAAATTACGAAAAAGCCGATGTGCTTGCAATAATTGAAAAACCAAAGTTGGTGAACAAAAAAGGACTCTGGTTCCCGAAATTGAAAAATATAAATAAATCAGTTGCATTTAATATTCTAAACGTGCTTAATAAATATTTTTATAACTGAATAATTTGTCATAAAATATGACAGGTATTAAGTGCAGTCCTCGGCCTAGAATAGGAGCAACATAACTTTCAGTTGGCCGATATTTGGGACATTCGGTATTTTGGAAATATTTATTTTTTTTAACGAAAATATATAACTTAATTTGCATTTTTGAAGAATGTTTCCACAAATTGAATTCACTAGCCTCTCCTATGTTTGTCATTACGGATACTCTGAGAGATCTTTTTCTATAGCTTGTCAAAGTTGGAGCTTATCCTTAAGTGACCGATATTTGGGACGTTTACCTTACACAGTTGCTGGATATTGCTATGAACCATCAAAATATATTCATGACTTGCTAAAGATTTAAGCAAAGCTCATACCGATGGCAGTATCAATATTTATACTACACTTAAAGTACTCAGTCTTAGATAAATTTGGAATCTCGAAAAAAATTTAAAAAAATAATTTTGCCTTCGGTATGAAATTTTGGTTGGAAGATGAAACACTGCCACGAGATCCAAAATATTGTACCCTTGATCCTTAAGTAGTAATTACAATTATATATTACCACACATTACTAATATAATGCTTATCATTAAATATGTTATTGAATTAACAGGAAAACCTTGCAAAATAATTAAATACAATGCAAACGTTTTCATAAAGATTGATTTACTTAATATTTTTTAATTGTTATTTTTTTTTCATTAAAGAGAACGGTGTCTTTTGTTAATGGACAATCTTATAAAATCTTTCTAAAAAAAAATAGAACACGGGATGTAAGTAATCTACAGAGTGGAAAGGAAATCCTAGACGATTTATTTTTAAATATTGACTAATAGCGATAATAATTTTGATACATGGGATGTACTTTCTCTACTTTCCATTAAAATCAAGCAAAATATTTTACCTTTCAATAATTTGCCTAACAGCTATAAAACCAATTAATAAGTTCACACTATTGTTATAACGGCAAAAGCACAAGTGTTCTGTGGTTCAATGCAATATTGCGACTTAAATTGCTATAAAAATTCTTACATCATTAATGTATACTATGGATTAATTACCAATAAAATACTTCATATTTTTCAGCGAAGAAAGGAGAAAAGCATATTATTGTAATAGCAACAGGAGTTGTTACCCTTGAAGATAATTATAGGGTTTTTCGGTGTAAGTTTTATTTTACGTGTTTTATATAACTAAGATTTAAATGTATGTAATTAAAAGGCGAAAAAAGTAATAAAGGAAGATTGGGGTAGAATACGTGTTCTCCCACACTGTGCGTTATTCAAATAAATAATACGAATCATCCAGAGGCAATGTTCATGTAATGTTTGGGAAAATGTCACCGATTCGGACGGATATATATATATATATATATATATACAGGGTGTCCCAACGATTTGGAGGTGGAAGATTACGCCTATACTCTTGATTTAATAAAAAATCGTATGACAGATTATTGTATTCAACAACGAGGAGCATCTTGTAAAAATATTTTTGTGTATACATGATGTCCCATTTTCGAGTACTACACTAAACTTGTGTTTTTTTAATGGAATACCCCATATACTTGCGAGTAAATAATTATTATGCGTTTTATTGCAATTAGCATTGTTTCATTTTTGTTTTTCTGTGAATTATGATATTGTCTTTGTTTATTTTATATTGTGACAAATTCAACAAAAACAAGAAATGTTTACAATTTTCAACTAAATAATTCAAAAACACTTAGGTATAGGATGTAAAAAGTGAGTATCTATTCAAGCCCGTAAAAAATGCTATTCAAATCTGTAATAAAATACAGGGTGTGCGATTTAAAAAAAAATGAGAAGAATAACATTGAGCAAAATGGACCAAAGAAAAGAGTCTGCAATCTGAATGTAGAAGTTAAAACTAGACAGATTGAAAAAACAAATCCCAAAATTTCACTCCGATATCTTTCAAGGTGGCGAAACAGGAGCTTACGTTATTGACTAATTTTTTTACATAGAAATGTCAATACGTTAGGAACCGTTAGTCGTAGACCCAAAGTACCTTATATCATTTTGCTCAGCATTTAACAGAGAATTCAAATGTATAAAAATGAATAGGGTGTTCCATTAAAAAACACAAGTTTAGTGTAGTATTCGAAAATGGGACACCCTGTGTATACAAAAATATTTTTACAAGATTTTCCTCGTTGTTGACTACAATAAAGATTTTTTATTACACATACACGCACGCACGCACGCATGCACGCACGCAAGTACGCACGCACGCAACCACCCACCCACCCTCCCACCCACACACACACGCACTCACTCACTCGCCCACTCACTCACTCACTCACTCACCCACCCACACACTCACTCACTCACTCACTCACTCACTCGCTCACTCACTCACTTACTCACTCATTCACTCACTCACTCACTCACTCACTCACTCACTCATTCACACTCACTCACTCACTCACTCACTCACTCACGCACACGCACACGCACACTCACACGCACACGCACACGCACACGCACACGCACACGCACACGCACACGCACACGCACACGCACACGCACACGAACACGCACACGCACATGCACACGCACATGCACACGCACACGCACACGCACACGCAGGCGCACCCACACACGCACACGTACACGCACACGAACACGAGCACGCAAACGCACGCACACGCACACCCACATACACACACCCCACATACACACCCACACACACCCCACACACACACATACACATACGCACGCGCACATACACGCACGCACGCGCTCACACACACACACGCACGTTGGGGTAGAAATACACGTCTTCTACCACTGTATGTTACGTTGAAATTAGATACATGTGAGGTTTCCTACGGACTAGTGAATGTTTTAAAAACTAACGCTATTTTTTAACTGAATGAATCTTCCCACGTAATCTTTCTTGTTTCCCTTATAATTTGATAGCTTTCATGTGTCGATTTGGTCGTACGGTGTAGCAAAAGCTTTAGTTTATATCAAGCGCTCTATTGTTTTGTCACGTATAATAATTACATACCGTTGTAGGCATAAATATTATTATTTACGTTTTAGTAAATACCAATGTGCGTAATTTACCGTTCTTTGTTGTTTTTAATGTAAGCTTTCCATAAAAATAAAGTGTTGGTGTAAACAAACTTATATAGATAAATAATCAAAACATCACATTGGCTTAGACGGTGTACATTAACTCGTTAGGTGTTTGTGCAAATGACCAAATAAGAAGATTACTCTATTGAAGCGTAAGTAGGTACTTAAATGTAGCAATGTAGCAAACAACAGGAATTCAATTAGCCCGTGTAACGTTTAAAAACGTTGCCTTTAGAAAGTTTACTATTTAACTATTACAAGTTATTCAGATCGCAAAGATGTTGATAACATAAGGTAGTAATTTAGGAATTTAGTTGCCAATACACTATCTCAAAATTATTGATTGCTTTTACTAACAATATCATCCGCTTAGAGGACTTACTGCATAGACTATAATAAATCTCAATTTTATTGGTGATATCGGGGTTTAACTGGAACGTCTCCAAATGCCATTGATGGCATCCTCTATTTACAACTCGAAGCTTGATTCCGCAATTAGGAACTGTTGCCCACGGCTTTAACTGTTCAAACTTGCTCGTTTTTAATTGTTTTAGATGTAGAGCGATGTATATATGAATGTGTAAGCTATAAAAAGGGACGCCATAGGCCCTAACAAGGTGACTCAAACTTCCGCGTCATTTCTTGCGGATAAGTTATCCGTCAACCCTTGTCCCTTGGTTTTATTTTCTTGATTTTGCAAGGCAGCTGTTGTAATCATTTTAAGGTGTACTTGATTTAACCGACTTATTCAGAATTGTTGCTTTACGAATTAGTTTCTTTATATGTTTTTTTGCCTATGTGTAATTTAAATTGTATTTGAAATAACTTTTACTCTATTGCTATCCATTTAAGTTAACTGTCTGTTTTATTTTATATGTACCTTAATTTATATTGTTATTTTTCTTTTTACTTTACTGATAACTTAACATGACCCCTGGTTTGGTCAAACGAATTTATTTATGATTTATTATAATGACACAATTGTGAAGTGATTTTACTGTTGGTTTTTTATTGTGTTTAGGTGTAGTTATACTGCGTTTCATTTTGCCGCTACACGATTGTACTCACGTTAATCTAATTTTATGCCACTCTGTTGTATTTGTGTAATGTACTTTTTCTTTTCTTTGTTCCTCTTTTAATTTAAAAATGTACTTTTAAAACTTGAGTTTTCTTGATGACTCTTTTCTAATTTGTGATTAACGAATTGAATCATTAAGCTAAGCCCAATAATTCTTGTCTGAGCAATTTTATTGTTTACCTTTCCCACTATGAGCCAACATTCAATCTCAATCTCATCCATTCCTATCTCATATGGTTAACATAGCGTGGCCTACCACTAGAGGGACAACCCTTTTTTATAAGATTTGAGTTTTGCAAGTAATTCAATATTGGGATTGTAAATAAATTCTAAGGTATTAATTATTGCGATGAAAGTCAAAGTCATAAGTTATGCAAACAAATAATTTGAGTGAGATAGTATTATTGTCAGTAAAGTGAATATAAATCTATTGACTTTCTAAAAATTTGCATCATTGCGAATAAGTTCAAGAATTCAGCATGGCAAAGGAAATTTTTTTCCGAATTCAGTGATATTTTGGGGAATTGAGTTCCAGTTACAGAAATTGAAATTTTTAAACTTTAAGAAAAGAATAATCGCGGGGTGTAAGGGGTCCACCAACAACTAGGACCCAAATGTCAACCCCACCTGCACGAGTGGAAATTAACCTGCCTGGCTCACCCTGCTAGATAATAGAAATTTGGTATTATTGCTAACGATAATTAGTTAATTATACACCAGATTTTAGCTGAATGCTCCAGGAGGTGGGCACTTTGATTTTTGCCAAATTTTGTTAGTCAAAGGTATTACACACATAAACAGTGATAGTTTTGTTCATTGCAATATTACAGATTAATTCGGTTACTGGAAATTGCAACGAAGAGACAAAAGTTGTCCAAAGAAAAATGATATAGATCCTTAAAGTCATCAAAAGACAAACACTCGATTAATTTTTTTTATCGAATTCTGCCATTTCTACAGTTTTAATTATTTTAAGTTAAAATTTGGTATTATTACTAACGATAACTAGGATTAATTATCCACGAAATATCAGCTAAATGCGACTAATTTTTTGGGCGGCACAAGATGCAGTTTTTCTTACTTACATACTAACCTTCTCTTCTCCCATTGTACCTCATGGTGTTGGACATTCGAGCCATTGTTTGAACGATTGTCTATCCCTTGCAAGGGTTCAGATCTGTGCCAGGATCTGTCCTCTTTCTCTAGCTGCTTTGCAGGTGTTGTCTTCCCATTTTCGCCTAGGTCTATCCTCGTTCTATCACACCTCACCTTTTTTGGATAGCGTTCATTACTCATTCGTACCATTTTTATATCTTTTACCGGCGGTGTAAGTTCTAATTCGTCACGTATACTTTTGTTCAGTACCTTGTCTCTTGTTGTTTTGCCTACTATTCGCCTTAAGTATCTCATCTCTGCAGCTGTTATTTTGGATTTTTGTTTATTTGTTATCGCCCATGTTTCGGATGCGTACAGAAGTGTAGGAGTGTATATTGTCTTACGTAAATGCATTTTTACTTCTACACTAATATCTATTTTCCTTATCAGAGTGCTATTTACTTGATAATATATTCTGTTCCCTTTGTTTATTCTGTTTTATTTCTTGGTCTATTCTTCCATCCTTATTGATTAGCACTCCAAGATATTCATAAGTTTGTACTGTTTGAATTTGTTTTCCATCTATTTGTATATCGACTTTTTCTTCGTTTTTCTGTTTTGTGACCTGCATTACTTTTGTTTTAATTTTTGTATTAATAGTCATTCCATTTGCTTCCAGGCGTTTTTTCATATGTGTAAGTTTCTCTGTAGTTGATTTTTATTTCTTGCCATGAGCAATATATCATTGGCGTATACTAAGTCTTGGGTCACTACTGGGTTTCAGTTGTGGTATCCTATGTGAATGTTTCTTATTTATGTTTTACATTTTTTGTTTATGTAGTCAATGAATATTACAAACAGCAGCGGGCTAAGGCTGTCTCCTTGTTTGTTATCCCTTTCCATTTGAAATTCTTCCGATATTTGGATATTTAAACTTATTTTTCCGATTACGTTGTTGTTCATGTTCCTAATGATCCTCCGTAGTTTTGGGCTTACTTCTAATTCGTATAACGCGTTCCAGATGTATTTGTGTGGTACTTGATCAAACGCTCCTTTTAGGTCTAGGAATAGCCAGGCGTCTTTTTTCTTTTCTAGCAGCATTTCGGTTATGACCCTTACTATACAGGGTGATTTATTACCTCGCCGACAAATGAAAGGTCACATAATTTTAAGAAAAAAATATTATGGGAACATATGTCCGATTTCAATTATTTAAAGAAATAAATAAATGGCTTCAAAAGTTTGATTATATTTAAGTATTTTATTTTTTCAAAATTATTTCAATACTAACATAAACTACTGAAAACTGAAAATAATATGAATACATAATTATAAAATGCTCAAAACGCTCTCCTCCCTCTTTATTTTAAACAAATTGGGATTTTTTTTACAAACTTGGTCAAAACATGTTGAGAGCGAAATACTGAACAATTTTTATTAATAAAGATTTTCTCTAAAACTTGTAGAGGTAGAGCATGCAATTGAAAATTTAACATGGGAAATTCATTTGGTGCGTCTCGAAACGAGACATGGTGTATATATATATATATATATATATATATATATATATATATATATATATATATATATATATATACAGGTTTTCAAAGTTGTCTGCACTATTGCTAACTTTCTTATTAATGGAGCTACGAAGTCAGTTAAATTAGCAAAGTAGTGTGTATTTTTACGCTGATTGCGAGGGTGGAAAAACAAAACCAATTGAAAATCGCATTCTCGAAAAATCGACTGAAACATACTTTTTTCTACTGGAACACCCTGTATACAATATTCTCAGTCGATAGAGAATTAAATTCTGAGCAAAAGTTGTCATATGCATTTCTATCCTACAGTAAAAATTAAGGGAGATTTTGCCGATTTTTGAATTTCATCAAATACGCTTGATCCAAAAGTGGCCTCCTCGGTATCCGTACATAACCCCTTTAGGCTTTTACTTGTAGGGATATTTAAAAAATGAATTGTATACAAATATCGAACTCCAACTAACGATTATTCATATTATTAACAGTATTGATGCTAGAACTATTTTGAAGGCCACAAGACGTGTTTATAAGCACGTAGAAAAATGTATGGAACAAAGACGAGACCTTTTCCAGCATTTAATTTAAGACCTGTTAATTATTTATTATTTAGAGCGTGTTCAAATTCATAAAATAAAGAATTACTTTCGAATCATAGCCTACATGATGAAATTAAAAAATCGCCAAAATCTCCCTTATTTTTTACTGTACGATAGAAATCCATATGACCACTTTTGCTCAGAATTTAATTCTCTATCGACTGGGAATATTGTATACAGGGTGTTCCATTAGAAAAAAGTATGTTTTCGTCGATTTTTCGAGAATGCGACTTTCAATTGTTTTTCTTTTTCCACCATCGTAATCAGCGTAAAAAAACACACTACTTTGCTAATTTAACCGACTTCGTAGCTCTATTAACAAGAAAGTTAGCAATAGTACAGACTTAACTTTGAAAACCCTGTATATATATATATATATATATATATATATATATATATATATATATATATATATATATATATATATATATATATATATATATATATATATATATATATATATATATACAGTGTGGTGACAATTTTCCGAAAAATCCTAAGAACAGTCGCTCTTTATTTTTTAATGCGCACATTTTGACTCATCGGTAACTGTTTTCTCGTCATAACAATCTATTGAGTTTCACAAAATCAGGAAATGAAGCGATTTATTCCATCTATTATGCAAATCTCTTAATATATTTGATATTATATATAATCACAGGTATTTCCAATATAGCTTTAAACGTGTCGTTAAATATATAAACAAGTTTTATCGTAGTGTTACTTTACATTAATTATTAATCAAATAAGAGAGTTAATCCAATAATTTTAAATACGCCGTCAATTTGTTGCTTTTTAGATATACCGATTTTACAATATTTTTAACATACAAAATATTTTATATATATATATGTAGTCGTCATACTTTATGTCACACAATTGAGATACGTACACTGTGAATTAGTATTTAAATTTATTCTTATTATTGTAGTTGTAGATGACTCAATAAATTTTGATAATGCTGTAAATCTAAACAGCGAAACGTGAATAAAGATTTTGCAGTTAATTAATTAAAACATTAATTCCCAAAAATAAACTTACATATTCGTTAAATTCGTTGCAGACCCGTAAATAATTATTAATTTCTCCTATACGGCTGTCTTTGTTACCTAAATTGAGTTTGTTTCCTTATTGAACATGACTTACTTTAGCAGACTTCGTATAATACTTCCACCGTTAATAATACAGGGTGCTCAAAAAATAACAATAAAAATAAAATTGAAAAAACTGTCAAAAGTCAATTTTTTCAAATGGAAACCCCCTATTTTTACAAATTTATCTTATTTGGCTTTAGAAACTAGACTAACGTTGTATAAGGTTGTCTATTCCTAAAATTTGTAGTTTTCGAAATATTGGCAATTTAAGATTTTTCTATTGCTTGAATGCCTTTATAAATTAGATGGCCATAACTCAATACCGACTCTATAAGTCGGTATTGCATAACTGCGTTAAACAACTAGTTTAATTTCTCTGCACTTTTGCCCTTACGGATCCAAATCTCTTAAAGTTTTCTATAATTCGTTTTACAGTTTTTGGTAATGGTTTCTGTTTTTATGGATATCGAATGGCAAATGTGTCACATGTTCTTGAAATCACATTGTCCGTAAATAATAACTAGATTTAGATAATCTTCGTTGGTATAATTTAATCTTTTGGGTATGATTATTGCTCATTTTTAACAAAGTGACATTTGTTTGATACTTCATTGTTTCCTAACGTTTAACGCAGTCATGGCCATCTAATTTATAAAGGCATTCAAGCAATAGCAAAATCTTAAATTGCCAATATTTCGAAAACTACAAATTTTAGGAATAGACAACCTTATACAACGTTAGTCTAGTTTTTAAAGCCAAATAAGATAAATTTGTAAAAATAGGGGGTTTCTATTTGAAAAAATTGACTGTTGACAGTTTTTTCAATTTTATTTTTTGAGCACCCTGTATTATTAACGGTGGAAACGAACTCTGCTAAAGTAAATCATGTTCAATAAGGAAACAAACTCAAATTGGGTAACAAAGGCAGCCGTATAGGAGAAATTAGTAATTATTTACGGGTCTGCAAACGTTGTTTATGTCAAAAACGACTGGACTTAGGTATAGGACATTATACATGAAATGTATTAAGAATTTACCGTAGAATCCGAAAATTTAATAATATACAGGGTGTCCCATTTATAATAATCAAGTTACTATAGACTTCCGGTATAACCGGAAGTGCGGCTGTCTTGAAAATATTTTAACCGTATGTCTCCCATCGACACTACCAAATTTTCAGATTTTCCTAATTATAGTTTCCTCACAATCGAATCGATCTATGATTTAACTTTCTTATTAATAACAAATTATTTCATTTTCACTTTGTGTTATATATGTCAAAACATTAATTTCAAGTATTATATAATTGACAAATATATCTCGATCGCAGACGATTTCTTGCTTAGTTCGATGTATAACATCCTTCCAAAGAAACTATTATTTCACTTTACAAAAAACCCACAGTTTATATCCACCTTACGTCCATATCAATACGAAACATTGATTAAGTTTTATACAAACACGTTTATTTTATTTAATAATACATTTTTATATGTTATTTCCTTTCGTATTGGTTTAGATGTAATGTGGATATAAAGTGAAAGTTTTTTGTAAAAGGAAATCTCAACGGATATCGAAATTCACATTATGTTAAGGAGTGAAACACATTAAACGTAATGAGAAGCGTTGCAGCTACCAAAAATATATAGTTATTTTTGGCAAGGGCGACATTGACTGACATCAAAATTTTGAATTCGTTTGTGATCATTTAAGTAGGATACAGATTTGTCTATTTTTATAATCGTGGTTAATTAACGTTTAATTTCCTTTTTACATATAAAACTGGAAATTCAGGTCATTATACCGATATATAAAAAATTTCATACCTTATCAACCTTTACATCTAAAATAATAAATGCAAAAAGGTGTTGTAAACTCGGTTTAAAGCCATTGGCAAATGTAATAAATCTGATTCCTAATTTATATCACTCTGCCATTTCGAAGCTTTGAAGCTTATTTTTTAAGTAAAACAAAATAACAAAAACAAGTTAAAATAACTTAAACTTTTAAAAGGATCTACTATACATATAACATTTTTGAATATAACTAGTACCAAGTGGTAGAAAATAACTATAAAACAGTAATTCAAGAAGATAGATATCTGAAAAATAAATTTAGTAATTTTATTACGAAAATAAGCTATTACTACTACTACTATTTATTTTTTGTCGTCTTGGCTATAATACCTTATGGTAGTATCAAAGATTTAGAAGATACTCCAAGCGTAACTTCGTCCGAACGAAGTTCTCATGGAATAAAATAACAAAAAATTACTGTTTAATTTATTTGTACGAAAAATATATAAACCGTCCAACTACCATTTAAATTTGTCCACATGCCTTTGAAGGTAAGTGAAAATTGTAGCCTGTTTATACAAATACACTCATAACATACCTATATGATGCGTAAACGTCACATCGCAAATTGAAAGATTTACATGATTTTTATGTTGATACATTACATTTACATATCTACTAATCGTTACGAATGCAACACATATATGTTTTTTATTGTTGTCTTAGACTGCACTATTTCTAATTCTCCGCAATTTTATAGAAAAGGATTTCATCAACAAAATCTGAATGTACTTTTTTATTCCTACAATAATCAAGTGAAATTCCTGTTTACAAAAATAGTTAGCATTAGAAAATAAAAATTAAATGTAATTGTTGATAAATAATTTAGTGATTATACAACTACGCCAGGAACCCGCTGTGCAGTTGCTACATGCAACACCAGCCTTCAAGTTACAAAGCAAAGTTAAGCAGATGTATCATACGTTTCCAAAATATGAGACAGTGACAGTGACAGGTGCAGTAGAGTTGATAAATGGAATCCAACCACTTCCAGAATATGTTCAGTATATTTCACGGATGGTGGTTATAAAAGGGATCTTAAAGCCGAGTTAGAAAATTTGCCACCAAAGAAGTTATTGATTGAAACAGGTGGGCAATAAGCATTTCAATATTTTTACATGTCTGTGTCTTGCACAAAGTTACTTTAGAAATTATTTTATGAAAATCACTTTTTGTTTTTTTAGCTGTGCCCTCTCTTTTCTTGTACACTTCAATTTAAAGCCAATGACGCATCTACCAGCGGCGGTAGTAGTGATACTAATAGGTGCAGAAGATTACAAAAAAGAAGCAATAGATCCATCATAGAAAATCTATTACAACACAACAGATATTATTAGTAGGCGCCCAACTGAGGAGAAAATAGAGTGGGGGAAGTCACGCCCACGTGGCCGTGCCCATTTCCCACCCCCTATTTTGACGGCTTCTTTTCGGGTGCCTTTTTCGGGTGCCTTTTTCAACCTTTAAAAAAATTTTCTACCCTTGATGGTATTTTTACCCCTAATTAGTGATCCTTTGGATGGGGGTCGGCTTCTTTTCAGCCCTTGACGGTATTTTCACCCCTATTTAAAGCCCTTTTGGCAGTCCACCCCAATGTTTAGAGCCAGTCAGCCCCAGAAGGGTAGGCAAATGCGCGCGCATACAGTGTTCTGATAGGAGGGCCTGAGGGTAGGCCATGCCCCCTAGTTTCTGATTGGTGCATGGAGTCTGCCCCCTGGTTTCTGATTGCTTATGGGGCGGGGCGTGTCGACCATTTTGGAGCCCATTTTTCCGACCATTTAATCAGCCATGGTGGGAAATTTAAAAATGATATTCTAATAAGTGGCTCATAAGATAGGTATAGGACGGCCCCTCGTTTCTGATTGTTGGCGACCATTTTGTTTTTTAATTATAAGACATAAGCAAAGCCCTCTGCCATTTTGTCTTAATTTACATAAGTAAAGCCCGTCGCTATTTTGTATGACGTCAAAAGTCCTCGGCCATTTTCTCGGGGGAAATAAATTCAAGGTGTTGATCTGAAATCGTGCTCTATCAAAGCACCTTGGTTATTACAGATAATAAAAAGATAAGAGCTTTTTTAATAATTTATAACAAGTAATACTATTTTTACGTCTTCAATAACATGTCAATCTCAGCATCACATAGTAATACAGCTTCTAATTCAATATTAAATTGGTTGTTTTGCTTGTTGATCCCTACTCTTCAGCCGCTCGTTAAATTGATGTATACGCTGCATCCTCCTTATCTGCTAGATCCCCAGTAACCGTTTCCTACTCGGTGGGCTTCTCAGTGTCTGTACTGACTTTGATGTCACGCTCATTTTCGTCCTCCACGACTGCATCATCATCAGGTGTTGTTATGTAATAATAAATCAGTTGTAAGTCCTAAAAATCTCGAATATCCTCGATTATGGGTTCATAATACGGCGAGTTCATTTTATGTTCACAGGTTGAAAGTTACAAACGTAAATGCAGCGATGTGTTTTATTTTATCCATTGTTTCCTATTACACAGCCCTGACACTCCACGATAAGTGTGTCGGATTTTAGACCTGAACGATATGGTACTGAAGTCTGATTTCATTTAACGAATCCTGTAGAACATTCAATTCAAAAGGGGCTGCATTGATTCAGATTACATTTTACAACACCGTACAGCAAGTCAAATTAAGATTTTTAATTGCCTGAGATCGAATGCTGTCAATAAACGCATGCTAAAGCTTATAAATGAGAATCCTCACATTGAATTATCTGTATTTTAAGTTTATTAAGATATATTTCATTTAACGAAACCTCTAGAACATTCATTTCAAAAAAAGATCTGTGCTGCTTCAGATTACATCTTACAGAGGCACCCTGCAACAATCAGATTAATATTTTTGCTTGACCGAATTCGAATACTGTTAAGTAAGACACGCTAATAAGTATAAACGAGAATGCTCGGCTTAATCTGACCGAATTTTAAGTTTATTAAGACCGACTACATTTTAGAACATACTGTAGAACAGACAATTCTAAAGCACTGTATTGTTCCAGATTACACCTTACAAAAACTAACCTGTAGGGAATCAATTAAGGTTTTTTTATTGTCTGAGATCGAATGCTGCCAAGAAACTCACGCTAAAACGTATAAATAAGAATGCTCACATTGATCTATCTGTATTTCAAGTTTATTAAGACATATTTCTTTTAACGAAACCTTTAGAACATTCTATTCAAAAACATCTGTGCTAATTCAGATTACATCTTACAAAAACACCCTGTAGCAATACGGTGAAGAAGACGCATCGTAAAGTTTAAACCTAATTTTGATTACCGCCAAGGGCTGAAAAATACATCTATGGGTTGAAAATTGTCCTCGAAAAGAAGCCAACCGCCAGCCAAAAGTTCTCTAATTAGGGGTAAAAATCAAGGGATTAAAACACCATTTGAAAATTCCGTGGAGGAGTTGAAAAAGGCCCCCGAAAAGAAGCCGTCAAAATGTAGAGGTGTGAAATGGGCACAGCCACGTGGGCGTAACTTCCCCCACTCCATTCTGTCCTCAACTGGGCCCCTTCTATTGATGTTAAATGCTATACACAGGATTCGAATGATTATACTCGGAAAAACCCAGCAATTATTCAAAGGCATTTAAACACAGTTTAAATGCAGATATATCTGCAGATATATCTGCACACGAATATTTGATGGCGCAAATACTTACAAAGACTCAGGGTTATACCAGAAATGAAGATCCAGAACATCAATTGGAAGATTGACTGAACCTTTAGATCAGTGGATGGAAGAAGTAAAAATATTGGAAACACTATTTCAAAATTGTCATGGTACAAAGCAGTTTCGAAAAGGTAAAAATGTTACACAACGTCTGACAAATATGATAATTAAAAAAAATCAATTACCAGGGTAGCAAGAAGTGTAATTAAATGGTTTCTACAACAAAGAACATTTATCAGGATTAAATATCTTAACATAAAAGAAAACGCAGAGCAGATACAGCCACTGACATAGTCTAATGAGAAAAATTCATACCTAGATAAAATACGAGTTGTCTTTTGTATTTTGATTCTTTAATACCTACAGCTATCCTATTTGTTTACATTGTATAAATTCGACGGTTCGCACACAATTTTAAAATTGCGATTACAGTTATGTCATTGTACTATTTGATTAGTTCCTTATTTGTGGATAACATACAATCATACAAATAAAGTGTGGCATCTCTTGTAATTATTTACTTCTTAATTACTATTGTAAGTTCTAAATCGAAATTTGAATCGTGAATCGGGTGAATCGTGTAGGTAATTTGAATGTATAGCTTATGCATTAATGCAGCGTATTAGTTATTGTCACCGATTATAATAAACACTTCATTGTATCAAAATCACAGCAAAATACAATAAGAACACTATTACGCTAATGCGCTACTATACCTCGATTTGCCGATTAATATCGGCAAATCGTGCCCCCCTTGGCGGGAAATAGTATTCTAATAAGGGGGGCCTAATCCATAAGACAGGTATATGAACTTGCTCTAGGGTCTAAGCCCCTAGTGGGCCCCTTTGGTGCCAAATTTAAATTTGTTTGTAGCGACCTCTAGTGGTGTATTTTTAAAGTAGCAAGTGTTTTCTGTAATAGAAGTTGTGCATGCATACTCTCTCCTTCTCTCTCGTTTATCCGTTTCTCTCTCGGCTCTTTCTCAAACAAACAAATCAATTAATCAAATCAAATAAGATTAAGCATATCAATCTCATACAAATCATGCTCAATCAAATCAGTCAATCAATCAACTAAATCAATCTCAGTAAAATCAGATGATAACTTACAGTTTGCGAAAACCAGCTTGCAGTTCAAAAATACTGATTTGGTTTAATTAATTACAAATCAGCCACAATTCAAAATACCAAATTGCTGTAACGGAAATAAAAGACAAAAGCTTTTAATATTATTATGAGCGAACCATAAACTACAAAATTTAAAACCCACAAATACGTGCAAGCATAATGTTATTAATTAAAAACTAGCTGAACACTCACACCTTTATCTAATTAGCTAAACATATTAGTTGAGATCGAGTCTGTACAATAATAGTCGATGCAGAGTTGGTTTACGGACTACAATAATATATTAAAAATCTTTATTGGCATTTGAGTGAATAATATCAAGTAAAATATATATTAAAAATAATACACATACCTTCAGATGTGTTTTTCTTTCGGCTGCTCTAATAATAACTGTGTTGGAAAAATAAACTGAATATTGAAATATTTTATACAGCTTACTCAACCCGCTTTGTGTTTTGACTTATGAATAGTTGATATAAAACTGGTTGTTGGTTTCCCCATCGTTAATAAGTAATTTTTAGAGTGTAAATATGCAAACAACCTAATTATCTCTACCACACTTGCTGCAATTCGTATTTACTTTTCCCTTTCGCAGACTCGTTAGGGCGACTTACATATACGAATTTATATAAAACGATTTTTATTATTTACAACATACATTTAAAATGATTTTACTTATATGATAAAATTGTTTTACTTTTTAAAATAAATAAATGAGTAGTAATTAAGTAAGTAATTAAATATACCTGTAATCGCAGATTTTTAACTAGCATTTTAGTCGTGATTTTAACGGAATACTTTTTAGTATCGTTTAGCGTTTCGAGATGGAGGGTCAGTTTAAGCATCCCTTTTCAACGATAGTAGCGGGGCCATCGGGTTGTGGGAAATCGTATTTTATAGTTGATTTTCTAAAAAATCGAAACTGTGTGCGATACAGCTTTTAAAAAAAGTATCTTCTTTTACGGCGAATGGCAACCATTATTCAAAGACCTCTCAGTGGAATTTCAGAAGGGTTTACCTGATATGGAGCAGTTTGACGGTGAAAAACCGGGCTTAATAATAATCGACGATCTAATGCGCGAGACTAACGGATCAGTGGTTGATATTTTCACAAAGTCATCAAATAAATCTAAGCGTGTTTTTCTTAACACAAAACATATTTCATCAAGGGCGTGGGTAGCAAGGTACCTCTCTCAACGCTCATTATATAATCTTGTTTAAGAATCCCGGTGACAGGGCACAGATACAGCATTTAGCAGGGCAGATTTCACCTGACAACTCGAAATTTTTAGAGGCTGCGACCAGAATGCCACTTCAAACCCGCACGGATATTTATTCTTCGAATTAAAACAGAATACACCGGATGTGCTACGCTATAGAGCAAACATATTCGAGGTATGTTCCAGGTATATATAGCGAAAAAAGGGTTTAAGCCTCACAGTCATAAAGATTGCATCATATATGATGATTAACGCTTTAATCGAAAACACCGATATCCTGCGCGCATTAGCCAGATTAAGTAAATGTCAACGTGACGCTTTATTGAAATATCTGGATCGTAAGCAGGTGGAATGCATTTGCGAGTCTGCACATAACATTTTAAAAGATCGTGTACCTCTGTCAGCTGATCAGAAATAGCGACTCTCTCAACATAAGCACACTTTAAGGCGGCTGGCACAGAGAGGCGAATCTATAAAAAATGAGAACCAGTTTCTCGTACAGAAGAGCGGCGCATTTCTACCACTACTGTTAGGACCATTACTTGGCTGAATTCTGGGTAATTTGTTTCAATAACTATGGCCCACAATCTGAGGAAGATGATTATTCTACCTATGAATTTTAAACAGCCCTTGCAGGCGACAGATGTCACACAAAACAACATTTTAACGCTGTTGACTAACGACATGAATAAAGTCTTAAAAGTCAAAATGACTGACCATGACAAATGGCAGCAGTACAATCAGGTTCTTCAAAGATATCTACACTTTTCCAATCAGTTACGTCAACCCGCCAGTATAGCTATCAGCGGTGATGATGACATTAGAGATTTGTCGGAACGCACAGGTCTGGCAAACGACGAAATAGTATCAACACTGCCTGTTTCGTATAGGAAGAAAGGCATTTTGGGATAAAAGGGGTACTATCACGATAAAAGGCGAGACCATCCCTCATTCCAACATTATCAACCTGGTTCACTAAACGTTAAGACAGTGAGAAACTACAAACACTCACGGTTGTCCACAGTTTGTGACGTACATTAAAGAAATAAATATACCACAAGAGTTTCGGAAATACTCGAAGACGTGATGCTGCTGTATCATCTAATGTTGAACCAGCAAATCTACAGACTGATAAAGGTAAAGGATTTGTGGCGATCAGTGTACAAAACTTCTTCAAGAAACAAAATATCAATTTCTATGTAACAATGAACCCTGATGTAAAAGCATCTGTCGGAAGATCTAATCAAACATTGATGTGACGTTATTTCACGTACAAAAATTCCTAAAGATGTATTAATGTACTCCAAAAATTTGTGACTGCTTACAACAATAGCCCTCATTCAAGTATAAAGATGGCCCCTGCGGCTGTAAACGATGAAAACATTTTGGAAGTGTGCAATAACCTGTACGCCAACGCTTAGGTACATCAAGTCATCCTAAATATAAAGCCGGTGAACATGTTAGAATCGCCAGAACTCTAAGTACACCTTTGAGAAGGGATATGAAACGAATTGGAGTGAGGAAGATTTTACAATTAGTGCAGGTATAAAAAGAAGACCGCCAGTTTACCGCATAAGCGATCTTAATAACGCTCCTGTTGTGGGTACCTTTTACGAGGAGGAATTGCAAGTTGTAACGGTGGATAAAGACACCCCATTCAAAGTGGATAAGATTTTAGCAGAGAAGGGCCGCAGACGACATAAACAATACTTGGTCAAGTGACGTGGATACAGTGACAAATTTAATAGCTGGACGTTAGCTTCGCAGCTTAGAGATATATAAAGTGGAGTTTTATCTTACCTTATTGAGTAATAATTCTATGACGCATTTTCCCGACAATATGACGTCAAGTTTCATTACACAACTGCCAAAACGAATAAGATTAACAGGCTCATGGGTTGTAGTCATATCGAAAATTCAGTACCCTTGATCTTCTGCCGCTGTAAATGCGACAGACAATTCAATTTATTATAGAATGGAATGCCGCAGGAGAAGAGGGTGTGTTAGAGACGATATTACAAAAGGCGGCATCACATTTTCAACACGACAGCGATAAAGCAACTTATATTGAGGACGGATGGTATGCGTTACGCTTCCCTTTGGGAAATTATGCCAACATAGAAAAAAGTGTGAGAGAACTAAATAACCACGAGCTAATAACTAATTGTTAACAATCGAATACTATAATCTAACTAAGCGTGTCTCTATGAAATTAAAAACCTCCCTCTCGCTATTCGGATTCTCTCAACGTGTAGCCGTACAGTTGGGCTATCGGCCATATCAAAACATAGCTATGGAGCCAATACCACCTCACCCCGCTAATATATGGATAGGATTACCAACGCAGATATTTGTTTATTGCGACATCGTCGAACTGCAAATTGTGGGTGATGTTTTATCTCCGCTTATGCTTATAATAAACATTACTTCAGAAAACTACGCTTACGGAGGTCATAAAGACGTGTTTTTTTTGCCTGCACACTACATGCCAGTGATGACACGGCACGTAAACTTGGCAACATCGAGATTAATATAAAAACAGATAGTGGTGCGACAATGCCATTCAAGTTTGGGACATCGTGTCTGAAGCTACACTTTAAAAAAGTCCAATAATGGTTTGTCCTTTTCAACAATATTATACGAATCAGGCCGGTAACGGAATTGGCTCCATCTACAGAGGCGCAACGTATCAGCGTGGTTACGGAATAGGAAGCTGCCTAGGTGGTGTATTTAGAAGTATAGTACCGTTTTTTTAAGTCTGGTGCAAAGGCTGTTGGAAGGGAACTCTTAGAACAGGTGCCAATATTCTTGGTGACGTCATATAGGATCGACCTGTTAAGGAATCGGTTCAAGAAAGATTCTCGGGTAATTGAAATCTTAAAACGGCCAACGGTGAGAAAATCGATAAACCTGATGGAGGGTTTTAAACAGCAGTACGTCTGGTCCGACAATAACCAGTCTCTACCGAGAGCTGTTGCTGCAAGAAGAATAAACCTACCTTACGACGAAATATTTCAAGACAAATGGCAGTCAACCAATCAGGTATCTTCAAAGATATCTACACTTTTCCAATCAGTACGTCAACCCGCCAGTATAGCTATCAGCTGGTGATGGATGTATCGAACATTAGAGATTTGTTTCGAAGAGGTTCTAACAGAGTCTGGCAAACGACGAAACTAGCTATCAATCACCCTGGTTAAATTATGGAAAGGGAAAGGTCATTTTGGGATAACAGGTACTATCACGATAAAAGGCGAGATCATGGGCCCAATCAGTTTCCAACATTATCAACCCGGTTCACGAAACGTTAAGACAGTGAGAAACTATAAACACTCGATTTTTACGAAAGTTGTCCACAGTTTGAGACGTACATTAAATTGAATAAATATACCTACAAGAGTGTTCGGAAATATACGAAGACGTGATGCTGCTGTATCATCTAACGTTGAACCAGCAAATCTACAGACGATAAGGCAAAGGTTTGGGCGATCAGTGTACAAAACTTTTCAAGAAACAAAATATCAATTTCTATGTAACAAATAACCCTGATGTAAAAGCATCTGTTGGAAGATCTAATAAAACATATGATGTGACGTTATTTCAACTAGCAAAATTCCTAAAGATGTATTGATGTACTCGAAAATTCTTGACGTGATTACAACAATAGCCTTACTTCATTCAAGATATAAAGATGGCCCCTGCGTGTAAACGATGCAAAACATTTTGAAGTGCTGACAACCTGTACGCGAACGCTAGGTTACATGGGCAAGTCATCCTAAATATAAAGCCGGTGAATCATTGTTAGAATCGCAGGAACTCTAAGTACATCCTTTGAAAGGGATATGAAACGATATTGGAGTGAGGAAGATTTCTACAATTAGTGCAGGTATTCAAAAGAAGACCCAAGTTATACCGCATAAGCGATCTTAATTAACAGCTCCTGTTGTGAAAGGTTACCTTTTACGAGAAGAGGAAATTGCAAGTTGTATACGCTGGATAAAGACACCCTATTCAAAGCGGATAAGATTTTAGACAGAGAAGGGCCGCTAGACGACTTAAAGAATACTAGGTCAAGTGACGTGGATACAGTGACAAATTTAATAGCTGGACGTTAGCTTCGACACGACTTAGAGATATATGAAGTGGAGTTTTATTCTTACCTTATTTGAGGTAATAATTCTATGACGCATTTATCCCGACAATATGACGTCAAGTTTCATTACACAACTTGCCAAAACGAATAACGATTTATACAGTGCTCATCGAGTGTTTGTAAGTCATATCGAAAATTCAGTACTTGTTCTTCTGCCGCCGTAAATGCGACAGACAATTTAATTTATTATAGAATGGAATGCCGCAGGAAAGAGGGTGTAGTTTAGAGACGATATTAAAAGGCTGCAATTCATCATTTTTCATACACGTACAAGACAGAAAGCAACATTATATTGAGACAGATGGTATGCGTTACAGCTTCCGCTTTGGGAGAATTATAGCCAACATAGAAAAAGTGCTGAGAGGACTAAATAACGCACGAGCTAATAACTAATTGTTAACAATCGAATACTAAATCTAACCATTAGTCGTGTCTCTATGAACCATTAAAACCTCCCTCTCGCTGATTCGGATTCTCTCAACGTGTAACCGTACAGTTGGGCTATCGGCCATAATCCTAGTTGGCGTTTCAGATGATCATGCTCATTTATTAATATTGCACAGAATTGAAAGCAACCTTTAGAAATTCATGAAATATTTTCGAAAATTATAAATTAATGTACCCATTTATTATTTAGTTTGCGAAAATAATGCGCCAATGAACGATAAACTAATAAACGCATCTCGAGTGGTAACAAGCCTTACCATCTTTCGCATAAATTCCAGTGTTCTCGCTCGCGTCGTAAACATACACTAAAATTGGTAAGGCTAAGTTACCTCTCTAGATACGTTAATTACTACTATTGGTTATTTTCGTGTACGTGATGTTCGACATTTTGGCGTTTGAAAGTTTTTTTGTGAATTAGTTTAACTATCTTTTAATTTATTTACAACTTTAATTTTTGCGGTTTACATTGCGCAACTGATAACACTCAATTGAAATAATCGTGCTGTCAAAGACCTTGACGGTTGAACAATTTTTGTGTACCTACATTGTCATCTAATGACGGGAAAATTATATATATATACCATTATTGTAGTATTGTAGTTAACAATAATTGTATCTTAATAAAAGTAGTACTGAGACACTCTCCCCTCCACTTTTTTTACGTCACAATCCCCGCCCACTGGGGCACCTTCCCCACTACTTTTACTCGCCCACGTGAGAGGCGTATATTTTGAGGGTGGGGCCAGTTTCTTTTCGGGGGCCATTTTTACCCTTGGGCAGAATTGAGCCCCTAATTTGGTTGTATTAAGAGCCTTTTTGGCTGTATATACCTTGGAGGTTAGGAAATTGCACGTGCATGCTGTGTTCTGTTGGAGGGATTAAAACTAACCACGCCCTACCTTTTAACTGATTTGTCGTGCGTGCACCAGCCTCTCTGGCTTCTGATTGGCCTCCACCACTCAGCCGCTGTACTCTGACTGGAGGATTAAGTCTCTGCATTCTAATTGGTTATGGCGGGGATTTTAAAATGTTTTAGTAATAAAGAGGTCCTTGTAAGACAGGTGTATGAACTGGGACCTGGTCCTACGCGAAATTTGAAATTATCTTTAATAATAAAAAGGTTTTTGTAAGACACGTGTAGGGTTTCGCAACTTGTTCTCCGGCCTTCGCCCCTAGCTGGAAATGGTATGGGGACCTACCCTTATAAGACAAGTGTAGAGCTTGGCCCTATAGTGCTTTGCAATTTGTGTGAGTTCTAACCTAATCATTATAAGACACATGTTGAGGCACTGATTTGGAATAGTCATTGTTTGATGTTTACTGTTAATAAGTTGATTCTAAAGGAGACCTATTGATTTTAAGACGGTTATAACTTTTAGTTTGATCTTAACTGAATGCGATGAATTTCCAATAATAGAACATTTTTATGAAATATATAATTACAAAACCTCAGATTATAATTATACATTACATATCTCGTAATAATTACAAATTTTTATAAGTAATTAATAACATAACGTTATAACAAATATATTTATACAACAATATTACAACAAATTGTTTTATAAAACCTGCATTAAAAGTTTGGAATATGTTTAATATCCATCCTTAAATGTTTAAATGTCCACAAATATGTATTAAGAAACCTTGTTACTATAAGTTTATTTTAACTGTGTAATTAAAATCCTGTTAAAGTAAATAAATAAAAAAGTTACGCCATTACCATCTCTTAAAGAATTTGGGATATTACGAGTATAGTATCTCTTTTACAGTAATCAACTAAAGCATGTTTCGTTTATGAACATTGTGTAAACCACATTATTTCTTATGATTTTTAAGTTAAATACAAACATCTGAATTATCTTTAATTTATGAACGTATTTACCTTTCTTAAAGTAATTAATAACAAAGACGTTTGAACAAAATGATATTACAATGTCACTCATTAACTTTATTAAAAAAAGTAAGGTACTAAAAAATCTCTTTATTTATCAGAATAGAATGGTTGGGTAACAGGCGTTAAACAATAATTTAATTATCTCGTCATTTACAATTAAACATGTACTAAAAAAGTTTTTTACAAAATCAAACATTGATAAACTATGTAATCTAAAATATAAAAACATTAACGTATAAAGTCCACACACATTCGAATAGTAATCTTGCAGTATTGTTTTATTGTATAGAAAGCATCTGGAATTTTTCTCTAGGAAACGTAAATGATATCCTTGCGGTGCTCGTCCAAAGGAATCAAAATATTCCCCATTACCATTCTCGTCAATGTAGATAGCGATCCAATGCTGACCTGGTTTTTTTGCAGGATCCGTGTTTACGGTAATTGCACACGGTCTAGGTGCGTGTCTTGGTAGTTGATTAGAAGCACATACAAGCCGAAACACATACTTCTTGTGGCTAGGGATCGGTTTCAAGCATCTCAACACTTGTACCACATACACCTTTGGAATTGGCATGCACCTAGGATTTATTATAAACAAGTTTTGTCCTCTGTCATAAAAATTGTATTCTAATAAAGGACAAAGACATGTAAAGATATAGAAGTGTTTATAATAAAAGATTTTATTTAATTAATTTAACCTGTGTCAAGATTATTTTATTTTACAGAAGCGGTCGGCCTTGGTTTTTTTAAGTGAACATGTATTTATACGTAAAATTTCGAGACGCGAGGATTTCGCGAAGATTATAATAATAAGGAGCCTAATGCTAACTTGTAAGACAGGAGTAGGCTGCAACTTGTTCTCGGGCTTTGTCCTTGTCGTGGAATGGCGGAAAATTTGAATTTGTTTATTTAAGTCTGCAGGTTATGGCAAATATGAATCTGATTATAATAAGGTATAATGCTAACTTGTAAGACAGATGTAGGCTTAAACTTACTTCAGGCCCTCGCCCTCAGCCAAAAGTTTGAATTTGTTTGTGACGCCATCTATGAGGGAAATCTGAACTTGTATTATAATAATAAGGAGATTATGCTAACTTATAAGACAGACCTAGGCTTCAACTTACCTACTTTCTGGTCTTACCCTGGGCCCTTGGCAGGATACTTGAATTTAGATTTGTATTTAAGTGTTTACATTCTGATTACTCATTGCGAGAAATTTGAACTTGTATTCTAATAAGGGGCCTATTGCTAGCTTATAAGGCAAAACATAGGAACCTGTGTTAGAGCCGCGCCTCCTACCTTGGTGCTTGTTGGGAAATTTGATTTGCATCGTCATCTAGTTGTGTATGACCTAATGAATATGTCCTGTAATAAAGGTGGCACCATCTAGCGTTATATTTCTAGGACTAATCAAGGTTTTATTTGTGGCACCATCTAGTGGTATATTTTAAACTAGCGAATGTTTTCTGTAACAGTGGCGGCGGTATATTTCTAGAACTAATTAGGGTTATTTGTGGTGCAATATAGTAAAGGCTAATGAATGTTTTCTGTAATAGAGGTTGATCGTGTTCGTCTCTCCTCGTCTCTTTCTCAAACATACAAATCAATTACTCGAATCAAATTAATCAAATCAATTAAATTAAATACCAAACTGATTTAACTTAATCATTCAAAATCAGCACACAATTCAAAAATAGCAGTATGATTGAACGCACAGAGTGCAAAAGAAAGCCAATCTCACACTTGTTGTAGTACCCATCTAACCGCACTTTCGCATTAACTGCAGTATTGTTAGTGTATGTTCAAACACCTTTAGAACAAACAAGTTTATTAACAAAATTGAAGGAAAGCTTATCGTTTGAAAATATATTATTATTATTATAAACAACAATAGATCGTTTTATTTGATTCGTCACTATCGTTATCATGGTTTTGAGATTCGTCTCCTCTACCTCATCGCTCTTCTTCCTCTTCTGTGAATCATCACCATCACCTTGGATGTGAGATACGTCATCGTTTCCATCAACATCTTGAACGGTTATGTTGAATAGTTTATTAAAGTCAGTAAAATCTAATGTCTGAAGTTGGCTCATAAACAGGAGAATACATTATGTAATTCTGATGATTACACTTAAAGACGAAATGCAGAGAAACGAATTACTTGTGCTGGCGCTCGTCAATGTTCGTTATCTTAAGTTTGATATTGACTAACCACTATATCTTCTAGCATGTTTAAAATCTAAACTCCTTTTTTATGGCTGAGGTATTTTCTCTCCTAAGACGGCTGGTTAGGTCAATTCATCAAACTTCCCCCGAAGATAACCGATTCTACCCGAACATTGACGAGCGCGCCAGCGCACAAGACCCAAGGCTAGCAGCATTCTCAGCCATCTTAGGAGAATATACCTCAGCCATAAAAAAGGAGTTTAGATTTATAAACATGCCCCTAGGGAAGATGTTAGAGTGTGGTTAGGTCAATACTTCAAACTTCGCTGAAGATAACCGATTCTATCCGAACATTGACGAGCGCGCCAGCGCACAAGACCCAAGGCTAGCAGCATTCTCGTTTCTCGTGCATTTCGCTCTTTAAAGTGTAACTGTCATCGAGTGAGCATTATTATAATGTATTCTCCTGTTTATGAGCCAACATCAGCGGACATTAGAGATTTTACTGACTTGTTACTTACTTACTTAACCTTCACGCCATTCCCTTGCGGGGTAGGCAAAACAATCACAATCTTTCTCTATGCTTTTCTATCTCCGCATATCTCCCTAGCTCCGCAAGATTCATACATAGTCTCTGACATGCCCTTTTGTTTTTAAAACTCCTTATCTTTCTTTCCTTTATCATAGATTCTACTACATTCAGCCAAATTTTACACGGCCTACCAGGCCCGCCCTTTCCCTAACCTCACCCACATATATTTGTTTCGTTAATCTTGCGTTGTTCATTCTCTCAATATGACCAAACCAACGTAATGTACAACTTTTATATCTATCCATCATAGTCTTTTCCTCACCACACTCCCTCATTATGCATTCATTTTTATCTTGTCCCGTCTCGTTTTACCACATGCGCTTCTCAGAAATCTCTTACCCATGGCATTTATTTTTCTTTCGTGCTTTTTTGACATACCCATGTCTCACTTCCATACAGTACTGACGGGACGAATACGCCATTATAGATTGCTCGTTTCGCAGCTAGACTCATGCTTTCATTTCTCATTATCGTCCACATACTTCCAATCACTTTCCTTCCAGCATTGACCCTTCGTCTAATCTCGGTCTCAATTGTACCATCTGCAGAAAACATTCTACCGAGATACACCAGCTCGTCCACTTGCTCCACAATTTCATCTTGCAGAATAAATACTCTACTCTCCTTTCCACCTTCCGATTGAACACCACAATCTTAGTTTTGTTCACGTTTACCTTTAGGTCCATGCTCTCACAGACTGTATCAAACTTCCTCAGAGCGGTTTACAGCTCATCCACACTGTCACTTAATAAGACTGTGTCATCTGCATACACCAGGAGTCGTACATTTACGTTAATAAGCTATTACAGCATAACCGTTCAAGATTATGATGGAAACGATAACGTGGATGATCTGATGAGGTGATAGTGATGATTCACAGAAGTGGAAGAAGAGCGATTGAGGTAGAGGAGAAAGACGAATCTCAAAACCATGATGACGACAGCGACGAATCGCGGTTCAAGAAGAAGAAGACCGATAAAGGATGTGATTAAATAAAAATGATGTATTGTTGTTTATAATAATAATAATATATGTTCAAACGCTAAGCTTTCCTTCAATTTTGTTAATAAACTTGTTTTTCCTAACGATGTTTGAACCTACACTAACAATGCTGCAGTTAATGCGAAAGTACGGTTAGATGGATGGCTACAATAAGTGTGAGATGGTGCCACCTTTATTGCAGAAAATATTCATTAGGCCATACTCAACTAGATGACGATACAAATCCAAATTTCCCAACAAGCGCCACGATTGGAGGGCGCAGGCCCTAACACAGGTTCCTATGTTTTATCTTATAAGCTAGCAATAGGCCCCTTATTAGAATACAAGTTCAAATTTCTCGCAATAAGTAATCAGAATGTAAACACTCTAAATTCTAAATCTAAATTCAAGTATCCTGCCAAGGGGCCAGGGGTAAGACCAGAAAGTAGGTAAGTTGCGAAGCCCTAGCTCTGTCTTATAAGTTAGCATTAAGCCTCCTTATTATTATAATACAAGTTCAGATTTCCCCTCATAGATGGCGTCACAAACAAATTCAAACTTTTGGCCGAGGGGCGAGGGCCTAAAAGTAAGTTGCTAAGCCCTACATCTGTCTTACAAGTTAGCATTATACCCCTTATTAAAATACAGATTCATATTTCCAGCCATAACCTGCAGAGACTTAAATACAAATTCAAATTTTCCGCCATTGGGGCCACGACAAGTAACAAAGCCCGAGAGCAAGTTGCGCAGCCCTACAGCTGTCTTACAAGTTAGCATTAGGCTCCTTATTACTATAATAGAAATTTAAATCTTCCGGCAAGGGTACCACGACAATACACGAAGGCTACAAGCAAGTTGCGATCACGACAAGGGCAAAGACCGAGAATAAATTTCGACACCCTACACCTGTCTTACAATCTCGATTATGCTCGGGAGGATGGAGGATCGCCGAAACAACCTTCGCCGAAATCCTCGCGTCACGAAATTTTAAGTATATGATACATGTTAACTTAAAAATCCAAGGCCGACCGCTTCTATAAAATAAAAATAATCTTGACACATGTTAACAGGTTAAATTAATTAAATAATATCTTTTATTATAAAACACTTCTCATTATCTTTACATGTCTTTGTCCTTTATTAGAATACAATTTTTATAACAGAGGACAAAACCTGTTTATAATAAATCCTAGGTGGATACCAATTCCAAAGATGTATGCGGTACAAGTGTTGAGATGTTTGAAACCGATCCCCAGCCACAAGAAGAATGTGTTTTTGGCTTGTAGTGTTTCAAATCAACTACCGGGACACGCACCTAGACCATGTGCAATTACCGTAAACACGGATCCTGCAAAAAACCAGGCCAGCATTGGTCCGCTATATACATTGACGAGAATGGTAATGGGGAATATTTTGCTTCCTTTGGACGAGCACCGCAAGGATATCATTTACGTTTCCCAGAGAAAATTCCAGATGCTTTCTATACAATAAAACAATACTGCCAGATTACCATTCGAATGTGTGTGGATTTTATACGTTAATGTTTCTATATTTTAGATTACATAGTTTATCAATGTTTGATTTTGTAAAAACTTTTTAGTACATGTTTAATTGTAAATGACGAGATAATTAAATTATTGTTTAACGCCTGTTACCCAACCATTCTATTCTGATAAATAATGAAATTTTTAGTACCTTACTTTTTTAATTAAGAGTTGCGTAATATCAGATGAGTATTGTTTTCTTTCTTTTAATTCAGCATGTCTGTTTTTAAAAATCCTGTTATAATATTTATGACTTTAGCATTTCTTAAAAGAAATTATATTACCCATTCCATAATCAATTTTTAAACCTTTAAAACCTGTAATTATTACATACCAAGCTTTTAATGCGGTTTTTATAAAAACAATTTGCGTCTATATGTATGTAAGGCCAACATATAATATTTTGTTCAAACCGCTTTGTTATTAATTACTTTAAGGGAAAGGTAAATACGAGTTGCAGTAAGTGTGATAAAGATAATTAGGTTGTTTGTATATTTACACTCTAAAAATTAATTATGGGGAAATCAATAGCTAGATTACAGCAACTCTTCATAAACGTAAAACATAGAAAGTGCTTTAGTTTGATTAGACGAATAACATAAAGCAGTGACTATCACTCGTGAATCAGTCCCTCAAAAATGTTCTTTCAATACAGAGCTCGTACTGTTAACCTTTTATTTATTTTATTTACTTGTACAGATATTTTATACGTAACAACAAGTTTCTTTAAGGTGTACAATATACAACAATTTAACGAGCGGACGGATATTAAACATATTTCAATGCAGGTAAAGCAATCAGTTTTAATATTAGTTTAGAAAACTATATTGTAAAAACTGTTATGTAATTAATTAACTTAATAAAAAAACTTTGTTTCATTTGAGAATAATCTGAACGTCAGTAATTTTTTTTTATAAATCACTGAGGCTTTTTTAATTATGATATTTACAATAAAAATAAGTGTTCTATAATTAAATTTTACTGTCATTCAAATTCCCCCACGCAAGATCAAACCCTAACACAAGTTCATACACCTGTCTTACAAGATAGCAATAGGGTCTCCTTATTAGAATACAACTTCAAATTACCAGCCATAACCTACAAAAACAAATACCATTTCCAACCAGAGGTAACCACAGGGGGCGTAGGCCTACACTTGTCTTATAAGATTAGGTTAAAACCCACGTACAATTGCACCAAGGGGCGACGATAGGGGCCAAGCTCTACATTTGTCTTATAAGGTTAGGGTCCCCATACCATTTCCAGCCCGAGAACAAGGTGCGAAGCCCTACATGTGTCTTACAAGAACTTCTTTATTATTAAAGACAATTTCAAATTTCCCGCACAGGACCAGGTCGCAGTTCATACACCTGTCTTACAAGAACCTCTTTATTACTAAAAAACATTTTTAAAATCCCCGCCATAACCAAACAGAATGCAGCGACTTATCCTCCAGTCAGAGCACAGCGGCTAAGTGGTGGGACTAAGGGCCAATCAGAAACCAGAGAGGCTGGTGCACGCACGACTAATCAGTTAAAAGGTACGGCGTGGCCTAGGTTTAATCACTACAATAGAACACAGCATGCACGTGCAAGTGCCTAACCTCCAAGGGGTATACAGCCAAAAAGGCTCTTAATACAACCAAATTGGGGGCTCAATTTTCCCCGTGTGTGTAGAAAATACTTCCTCCCACGTTGTATGAGGGCTTAGCTACGTCTATCAAATTTAACATTGAGTGGCCGCTCTTCCCTCCCTCACTGGACATGTTTTTAATTGATTTTTGACAATTAGCGATTTTATTGGCAACATGGTAACAATGGAATAGGTAGCATTGTTGGAAAATTTGCAAGGTAGTATAGTGACGAACTGGTTTGCAAAATAAAAATATTAAATGTGATCCCGGTATGCAAAAGACAAAATACATCATGCTGTATAGTGTCTACAATCCTTAATAAATGATTGGAAATTGTTGAATTTTCTTATTTCATTCCGTGTTATATTTTAGTATATTGAGAAATAAGCACGAGAGTATTCTATTCGACGAGTGCGATAAAATGTCTTTATGAAACGAGTTTCATAAGAATTAGAATAAATTGGCTCATCATACCTTATACCAATGTCGCTGGTTTAAGAGATACGGGGTGTTGAAGGTTTAAATCAACTTTGATGACACCTTCGTCATATGGCCGCACGGAAGACAACAGCTCGATAAGCTCTTAAAACACATAAACAGCGCCCACAATAAGATCAAATTCACCATGAAAGTGGAGGAGGACAAGCAGCTACGAATTTCTAACTGAAATAAAACTATTCATTGCGAATATTAGACCTTTAGTTAATTGACAACTATATTTAGTTATGCTCTACACAAAATCTGCTTACTGCTTGACATATGGCTTTAACTTAGTGGAATATGTTATTCGTTACATATACGAGGATTTATTGATATCTAGTTAGCCTAAACTGGTTCCGTAGATAAAGAAAATATTGCGTTACCATAGCAATGAAGAATAACATTAGAAGTGTTAGTGTAAAGTTACACGTCAAAAAGTAAAACCAGAGTTGCATACTAAAATTTGAGAAAAAAATGTCGACCGAAATTGTGAAAATTGAAAAATTGGAGTATCGAACCATCATCAGGTACCTGTAAGCAAATATACGAAGATGCTTAATACCGTTGGCAATCAATGTCTTTCGTATGCGACCGTGAAAAACTGGGTTGCAAGCTTCAACAGAGGTAAATTTTCCATTGAAGGTGAAAACCGATCGGGAAGGCCAGTTTCTGTGTCCACCTTCGTAAATATCGATGCAGTTCATGACATGATTTTATGAGACCGTTCTTATTGTGAACATCCTTTATAGAAAAACTTGAGAACGGGGCCCAACAGTCAATAAATGAAAAATGGGAAAGAGTAAAAACCAGTTTAAAAGAAGCAGCTATGGAAACGTTAGGCTATGGAAAGGAAAAAGGATTAGAAAAGAGTGGATAACATCTGAAATGGTAAAGTAAAATGGACGAGAGGAGAAGATGGAAAAGTGTTAATGTAGAGGTAGGAAAAATAATGTACGGAGGTTTAAACAATGAATCGATAAGAGAGACTGAATTGTCAAGAGAAATGGCTCAAGAAGTGCCTGGAAATAGAAAGGCTGGAAAGGGAAGGAAAGTATGAAATGATGTACAGGGAGGCAATGGAATAAGTTTATAAGGTAAATAAGAGTAGGAGTAAGTTAGCAATTGAAACTAAGGAAGGAATAGTAGTTACCAAGATAGAGGAGGTACTAGGTGGAAGAAATACATAGAATAGCTGTATGATAAAAGAGCAAGACCGGGAAAAGGTGAGTTACAACTAGAAAGTGGATAAAGTTCGGAGGCAAGAAGAAATGTGTTATGGAATTCAACAAGATAAGATAGAAGCAGATTTGAAAGCAATAAAATAATGAAAAGCTGTGGAAGGTGATGAGTTACCAATTGAATTAATGAAGGCTCTGGGAGACGAAGGAAGAAAGAAAGTGCTAACCTTATGTAATGACATATACAACATGGGAGATTTTCTAGAAACTATAATAGAAAAGAAGAAAAACACCAAGAAATGCGAAGAACATCGAACAGTCCGCTTAATCTCATGCAACTAAAACACTGTTGATAGTGCTCAACAGAAGGTTGTACAATAAGCTTGATAGTTACGTAAACGAGGACGAGTATGGCTCTAGAAGGGGAGTTGGCACTAGAGATAGCACTGGATTGTTAAGAACGGTGGAAAAGAAATATATTGAAAAGAATAGGCCGGTATATGCGGTATTTATAGATCTAGAAAAAGCTTTTGATAGGGTTAGGTTGAACAAATTAATGATAATTCTAAAAGAAAATGGCGTAGATTGGAAAGAAAGAAGACTGTTAAAAAACTTACCCAATCAAAGAATTAAACTCAGAGTGGGAAATGAAATGACAGAAAAAATAAGATTAGGAGGATGAATGATACAAGGTTGTAACCTATCAGCTACATTATTCAACCTGTACCTGACAAAATAATAGAAAGAGCAAAGGATGGTACAATAGGGGTAGTTATAAGAGTAAGAAGAATAGAGTGCATAAGATTTGCAGATGACATGGTGCTGTTAGCAGAGAGTAGAAGGGAAATATCGGTAATGTTACATGATCTTAATGCATCATGCTTGGATCATGGTATGAAGATAAACCTCAAGAAAACAAAATGCATGGTAATAGGGAGAAAGAAAGGTTTGTGTAACATCAGAACTAAAGGAGAAGTAGTGGAACAAGTTAAACAATTCAAGTACTTTGGAAGCACCTTAACAGAGGACCTCCACTCAACTAGAGAAATGTAGGCCAGAATAGCATTGGCAAAAGAAGCGTTTAATAAGAAAATAAGGCTTTTGTGTGAGCCGTTACAAAGAGAACTTGAGAAAAAGACTTGTTATATCCTATATCTGGAGCTGAGACATGGACAATAGGAAAGAAGATTAGAGGCGTTTGAGATATGGGTTTGGGGGAAGATGGAAATAATTACATGGGAAGATCGGATACGAAATGAAGAAGTTATAAAAAGAATACAATAAAGCAGAAATATCATAAGGGTAATAGAAAATAGATAAAGGAACTGGATTGGACATAACATCAGAAAAGATTGCCGAAAGATGCATTAGAGGAATGGTAAAGGGTGATAGAAGAAAAGAAAGAAGAAGGCAACAAAGATAACATTAAGAAGACGGTAACTACGAGGGAATGGTGAGTGACCATGCCAACCAGGAGAGGACCAGCCTCAGGGCAGAACCACCCATGATAACCATGATTGGAAATAGTAGTTGCAGTTTTACCCTTTAACTACTTATACGATTTTTTAATTCTATTACTTTTTTCGTTATATATATATATATATATATATATATATATATATATATATATATATATACAGGGTAAGTTTTTTTTCATTTTAATCATTGGCATCTCGGAAACTACAAAAGATAGAGATTCGATTAAATGGGGAAAGAGTTACAGTTTTATGAACCTAAATTAAGGCTATCCTCCGCTCTGTTGCAATTCCCGCTCTTACGAATCGCCTACACACAGCCAACATATTTCGAACATTTAAGTGCCTCAATAATAGTTCATATAGTTTCCGAACCAATAGCTCACTATTTCGATTGTGAGTGCTTTCTAGGCACCACGATCATATATCTCTACTAATCCAAACCTCATTTTGTCCAGCTCCCCCTATATTAAAGATTTTTCGAAAGCGGACTGGAATGTGTTCTCCGAATACATCTCTAACAACCTTCCTACACCCAATCTTCAAACAACCCAAGATCTCGAGAAAGCCATTAGAGACCTAGCTTCCGTAATTATGGCAGCGGTCGATATCTCTGTCCCATTAAAAATCATCGACATTTCCCGAAAACCGCTCCCACGCACATCGTGAACTAGATCAAAGAGAACCTATCGTTAATTCTTGCGATCTAGGGATCCGGCTCTCAAGGCCGAATACAATCGTCTTAACGCCTTAATCAGACGAGGAGCCAACAAACACGCCAACGACTCCTAGACCAAAGCCACCTCCCAACTAGATTATAGAAATGGCAACAGTTCGATAGACTGACCAGCAGGAGTCAACCCTATATCCCACCTTGCGGACCTTCAGGGCAACCTAATCTCCTCCGACCAAGGAAAGGCCGATTTATTTTGTCATCGCCTCCAATCCATTTTCCGATCCCCAGATAATCCCCAATTCGATACCGGTTCAAGGCACTCCTCGAGGGTCGCCTTGAAGAATTCCGCAATCTTAACCTTCCTGAAATCCAACTCGATAACGAGAATCCTTCTTATGCCCCCATCAACCAGGTCCACACATATTTCAATGAAGGGAAAAATTCTGCCCCAGGTGATGACGGCCTAAATCTAAAAAACCCCTGTCAGTTACCAGACCCAGCCCTCCGATTACTCTCCAACATCTACAACCAATGCTTAATCCTATCCCACTTCCCGACGGACTGGAAATCGGCCTCCACCGTCATGACACCCAAACCCCACTCGACCTAACCTCACTCTCCTCCTATAGACCAATCTCCCTCCTGAGTTGCCTCGGAAAATGCTTTGAGAAGATTCAACCCAGGCGACTCAGGGACCACCTCGAATTTAACGACCTCCTTCCCAACAGCCAGTTTGGCTTCCGTCCCAACCTAACGTGTTACGACCCCCTTGTTGAAGCTGCTTACAGAGACCACCAGAGCATTCAATCGCAAGCAATGCTATCTGGCTGTTTCTGAACATTAAGCAAGCATCCGAGAGGGTCTGGCACGCTGGTCTCCTGCACAAGATCCGTAACCTCAACATTCCCGACCCGTCCCCAAACTCCTGCTCTCGTACCTGACCAATCGGTCAGTTCTGGTCAAAGTAGGGAAAACCTTCTCAGATCCTTTCCAACCTACAGCCGGCGTACCGAAAGGTTCTGCCTTAACCCCGATCCTTCTACATTATCTTCGCATCCGACATTCCCGATGTGACACAACCCGGAGTAGTCGTTGCGCAGTTTGCGGATGACATATCCTTCTGGACGGTTAATAGGAACAGCTAAACGGCCCCCGCCTTGTATCCAAAACCCTTCGGAACTTCTCAAATGGGCGAACCGGTGGAGAGTCTCCGTCAATCCCACTAAAACCCAAACAATCCTCTTCCGACATCCTAATTACACCGAAGATAAGTTCTCAAAGCTTGCCTCCAAAAATGTTTCACTCACCCTAAATCAGGAAAGGCTCACACCCCAAGATGAAGTCACCTACCTAGAAATACTCTTCACTAGAACCCTCGATTGACTCCCCGATGTAAAGAGAACACTCAATAGGATTATAAATCGCGCAAACCTACTGGGCGCCCTTCGGGGTAAAATCAGAGGTTGTCACCTTAAAACACTTCATCACACCTACAAAACACACATCCGCCCTGTTATGGATTTCCAAGCACCCATATATACCAATATAAACCCCAATCACCTTTCCCCTATTGCTTCCTGTGAATGCCTAGTTTCTAGACGGACACTTAGGATACCCTAGTGACCTCACAACACAATACGCCAACATACCACCAATCACACACAGAATCCAAACACTTCAGAATAACTTTGCGCATAAAAGAATTTTCGGCGATACTATCCCAGCCAAAGAAATCCTTACCACTCCCTACAAATACTGTTTTCCCCAATTCCCACAAAGAAAACCCTAATTAAAATTCAAGCATCCCGCCGCGATCCTTAAACATCTCCTTGACGACCTCCCCGAGGAGATAGAAGAATCGCTAAATAACATCCCATATGCCCTCCGCATCCCCCCGTCTATTCGATGACGACCTAGCATGAAACCGAACAACGAATCGGATTAACTAAGCACGCTACACCCCACTAAACAATACATACTTAAAGCAATTAACACATTATTAAATATTCAAATAAATCAAAATCTTTTTTTTTACACCAAAGTAACCATCTCGTGACTAAACTGTACAATAACACAAACCATCGCAACACCAACAAGCATGGATTGACTAGGGCTGAAGAGCAGAAGGACTCCTGAACAGTCTGACTAAGATATACATATATATATATATATATATATATATATATATATATATATATATATATATATATATATATATATATATATATATGTATATGCGTACTGCTGGTTTCTCCGCGTATCTCTTCTAGTCTCCAAAAGACCGTTTGTTGCAAAGCGACGTTTCGCCAAAGTCTCATTTGCTATCCTCAGGTTGGTAATTGTCTGCTCCTGCTTCGAGTTAATCAAACTGAATGAACTAAATTCCTGTTGGTGTGCTACTGCCGATGTATCCTATTACTTTCACTCACTGTTTTCACTGCTTTCACTACCTTCACTGATTTCACTGTTTGCTTCCCAGTTTTTATTTCTTTTTTTGTTGATTCTGTTTTAGGTGTTGTGGATTTTAATTGTCTAGGGATTAATGATGTTTCCCATATTGATGGTAGTCTCAGAGCATCGTCTCTTGTGTTGATATTATGTGGGTGTTTCTCAATCTCTACGGCTTCTCTGATAATTCTAGCTGTAAAGTGCTCGATGCTTGCCAAAGTTTTTGCGTCCTCAAATTTAATTTTGTGTGCTGTTGTGGTTACGTGTTGGGCCAAGGATGATGTCGCTTGAACTTTATTAACCGAGTTTTGGTGTTCTTCTATCCTTGCGCTGTTTTTTTTTCTGTTGGTCTGTCCAATATACGATAGCCCGCGGCGTCCACATGGAATCTCGTAAACTTCTTGACTCTCCAACGAGATCTTGTCCTTGGGATTTCCTAAGATCGAATGATTTTTTTGATACACCGTGAAAGTTGTCTTTACAACACTACAGCCAAAATAATACAACAGGTTTAGCACGTGCTTAGAACAGCACAAGCTTGCTACGAACAGGAATTTATCTCACGAAGAGTGTGGAGTCCTGCGAGCCTTGCGAAATAACCAGCACATTATATTCTTACCGGCGGATAAAGGAAACATGACGATAGTAATCAACAGCGAAGACTACAACCTGAAAAAGACAGCGCTGCTGGATGATGCAGTATACCAACCGATAGCCAGGGATCCCACGACGTACCTGGAAAAAACGAAGAAGAAAGTTATGGATTCACGAATTGATGAAGAAACCATAAAACAGTGATACCGAGAGAAAAGCCATCTGGATGCCCGAAGATGTATGGACTGTCTAAAATACACAAGGACACGGTGTCCCACTACAAGCGCTAGCTAAGTACCTTGCGAAATCACTCCAACCAATCACTAACAAGGCTACATCTTAGGTGAAAGAAGCCAACCATGCGCAACAGCACACGATTAAACCAGGAGTGCTCCTAGTCAGCTTCGATATGGTATCGCTATTCACAAATATACCAGTCGACAAGGCACTTGAGACCATCCAAAGGAGACATAAACCGGCTGACCGTATAAGTTTAGCTAGGCACTGTCTAACTGATACCTATTTTATGTACAATGGACACCGTTACAAAAAAAAAGCAGGAGCACCAATGGGGTCACCTTCATCTCCAGTCATTGCAAACCTACTCATACAAGAGTAGTAATAGAAAACACTACACTTAGCAGCACATAAACCGACGCTATGGTTGAGATCGTTGATGACACATTTGTCATCTGGAGCCACGGACAGGAAAAACTCAGGGTATTTTTGAAGCATCTCAACAACGTGCACACGGACAGATAAATCAACGCCAAATCGCATTATAATCTAAGTCAACTCAAATCTGTCATCAAGATGCTGATCAATCGATCGAAGAAATTAGCAGACTCCAACAACATCAAAGAAGAGATGACAAAAATAAGAGAGGCTTTGATTAGAAATGGATTCCACCACCATGACATGCAAAGGACTTTGAGGCCCTCAAGTAGAGAAGACAAAGAACCAGCTGATCCTGCAACTGCCACGGCATACCTACCATACATCAAAGGGATAACGGACGAGATTAGCCGTATTCTTAAAAAAACACAAAATCGATACCACTTTCACGGCGTATCGAAAAATACATTCTATCTTAAAAACATCTAAGGACAAGATCTCGTTGGAGAGTGTATATTGGACAGACCAACAGAAAAATCAGCGCAAGGATAGAACACAAATACGAGGTTAATATCATCATCCTTGGCCCAACATGTAACCACAACAGGACACAAAATTAAATTTGAGGACGCAAAAACTTTGGCAAGCATCGAGCACTTTACAGCTAGAATTATCAGAGAAACCATAGAAATTGAGAAACACCCACATAATGTCAACACAAAAGACGATGCTCTGAGACTACCATCAATATGGAAAACATCATTAATTCCTAGACAACTAAAATCCACAACACCTGAAACAGAATCAACAAAAGAAGAAGTGAAAACAGGGAAATCAGTGAATCAGTGAAATCAGTGAAGGTAGTGAAGGTAGTGAAAGCAGCGAAAGCAGTGCAAGGAGTGAAAGCAGTGAGTGAAAGCAATAGGGTACAGCTGCAGCAGCACACACAAGTTAGTTCATTCAGTTCAAGTAACTCGAAGCAGGAGCAGACAGTTACCAACCTGAGTATAACAAGTGAGACTTTGCCGAAACGTCGTTTTGCAACAAACGGTCTTTTGGAGACTAGAAGAGTTACGCCGAGAAACCAGAGTAGTATATATATATATATATATATATATATATATATATATATATATATATATATATATATATATATATATATATATATATATATATATGCGATAAAATTGCCAGTTGCATGCTTTGCGGTCTTAAGTGCTCAGAGGATAGTAAAAGAGAACTGGATTCAATGCCTGATGTATATCTGATTTATGGGCTTATAGTGAGTGCTCACGTTGTGACTACGGGTATATGCGACTACGGTTAATAAACGTCATTATTTCGTGGTGCATTTAATTTATTTCAAATTTCTCATCAATGCTCTGTCAATCAAACAATTATAAATTATAAGAGATTCCATTTTACCAGCGGAATAATTAATTTCGAATTTGCTGAAATTAATTCACGTAAATCGCGAATTGTACGAATAGATATGAAGATTTGTGTTACGTTGAATACTTAAACCTATGGTATATAGCTAAAGAAAGGTTGCAACCATCCTAAAAACTTTCTCGTTTACAAAAAAATTAAAAGTTTTTAATTAAAGTTAGTGTTTACTGTACATCGTTAACGTGTAATAAACTGTTTTTGCATATGTTAACCTAAAAAGATTTGTACGTTTTAACGAAGATCAGTGTTTTTATGACGTACAATTTAGTTTCTATAATTAAACTCAAACGCATTTATGTTTCTTTTATTTTAACATTGATTAAGAAATATAGTCATTGCTCTTAGATAGTGAAAGTAAATATACAATATTACTCAACTTTTCTAATAAGCGATCGGAAGGTAATATAATCTCATGCAACTTAATAGTAAGTAATAAATGAAGAAGTAAAAGCATTAAAAAATATTGGATGAGTTTTTATTCTTGGTTTTATAGAGATTTATTTTTGTTGTATCTGTTTATTAAACCTAGGGTAGTACATATGTATTCTGATAAATAGTAAACGGGGATATAAATAGAAAACAATCTACTGTAATCTTATTTATTCCGGAAATGTGCATACGTAAATCATACGCCCCAAGTCTAATCATTGAAATTGAAAAAGAGCATGATTCAAATTCCATTCAGGTTTTATTGAACGTTCACAGGAAATGTTAATCGTGACAATGATTTCTAACATTTAGAGGCCATCAACTATTAATAATGTATACATTTAGTTTTTACCCATAGATTTTAGTGTGACATTAACGCTCTATTACAATTAGTTGAACCTGATTAGGCCAAGGATAATTTTTCATGCATTCTACTTTCTAACTTACACCCTATAAGACAATTTTTTGAATAATGTGATTCTAGGATTTTGTTCAATTACCATTTATCATTATCACGCAAAACTTGAAGTGACATCACTATTCTCCCATGTGGGATACATGCACTTAAAGGTCACCAAAACGTCTTTCATTATTGATTGAATTCACCATTAAGCCAATTACTCACTGTATCATATACTGTTATAATACGTAAACGTATGAATTATTGACCTACATATACATACATAATATATATATATATATATATATATATATATATATATATATATATAGAATAAGAAGTTAATAACGGCTGTATAAGTTTAACGTAATTTTTTTGTATAACAGGCTGCATCCCTGTTACACTAAAAATTATATATATATATATATATATATATATATATATATATATATATATATATATATATATATATATATATATATATATATATAATATGCAGAAGGGCCTCGCTAATCCGGACCCTCGGTACTTCGGTGCACGCTGTAATTCGGACAGGCGAGAGGATCGCGTGGGGGAAGACGTTCGCTGGGTAGGTGCAGGTTGCAACGTGTCAATTTGTTTATAGTCACTGTGCAAAGGTGACAACTATGCTGCCATTGCTCGGAAGTTTGGTATAGGTAGATCAACTGTAGGCGATATAAAGAAGAACAAAGATAAAATCTTGAAGTTTGTTTGCCAAACAGAACGTGGTCCCGGTGCACGAAAAACACTGAAGAAGTCAGAAAATCCTGTTTTAGAAAATGCTTTGTTTACATGGTTTTTGCAGCAAAGGCGATCGCATATTCCTGTAAGTGGTGATACGTTTTTTTGAGAAAGCTCGTTATTTTCATCGCCAGATCTCCAACTCTGATATCGGATTTAATGCAAGCAGGGGATGGTTAGATAAAATTAAGAAGCGCCACGGAACAAGACGGGGAAAAGCTATCAAGTAATGAATCTGCTATCGGACCATTTCAACAAGAGTTTCAGAAAGTTATTCAAGAAAAAAATCTAACAGCGGAACAAGTATACAATGCCGACGAATCTGGTTTAGACTGGCGATTATTGCCCAACCATACTTTAGCCTCTGGTAATGAGCGGTCGGCGTCCGGAAGGAAAATGATGAAAATAATAGTCACATTTATGCCTTGTGCAAATGCGTCTGGAGCCCATAAACTTCAATCGCTTGTTGTCGGAAAATCAAAAAATCCGCGGGCATTTAAATCATCACGTCTCCCAGTTTGTTACCGTGCGCAGAAAAATGCTTGGGTTACCAAAGATTTATTCCTTGAATGGTTTAATACAGAATTTGTCCCCGAGGTCCGTCGCCATCTTTTATCCGTCAATTTACCTCCTCATGCAATGTTACTGTAATTGTCCTGGCCATCCGTCAGCAGACAAACTTATATCCGAAGACGGCAATATTTTTGCAACATTACTGCCGCCTAACACCACGACGTGTATACAACCAATGGATTTTGATGAACTGTCTTGCATCAGATAGTGAAAACCGTGTGGATTCATTAAAATGGATAACCCTAAAGGATACAGTTTCTCTTTTAGCTAATTGCTGGAAGGATGTCAAAGCATCCTTAATTAAAAAATCATGGAAGAATTTGCACCCTGGATTTCTCACTGATGATTACTTTGAACCAGAAGATGATGTGCCTTTAGCCGAGGTTTTAGTAGGTTGAGGTAGCCCAATGATCCTCAAATAAGTGAAGCAGAATCTCAAGAATGGGCTGCTGGTGGTGCGGACAGACAGTTACAAAATTATAAAGTGTTAACTGATGAGGAAATTGTGCAAGCGGCAATGTGTGAGGACGACGAGCAAGATGATGATAACAGTGAAGAAGTTGTCGCCTCGAAAAAAATTTGAAATTCCGAGGCACTGGAAGCTTTAAACACTGCTTTGAAACGGGCTGTAGATAACGAATTTGATTACCACGAAGTTATGTTTCTCCATCAACCTAGAAACCGTACTTTTGAAATGAAGAGCGAAAATTATAAGCAGAAGCATATTACAGACTTTTTCAAGAAGAATTAACTTTTAGTTTAGTTAAGTGCGCAAATTGACTTTAAATTTTTACTTTAATAAAGGAAACCTAAGTTAAAAATGTATTTTATTCCTATTAAAATATTGCATACTACAATCCGGACGCCTCGATAATTCGAAGGGGTCTTGTTTTTCCCTATCTGGATTAGCGACGCTCTACCGTATATATATATATATATATATATATATATATATATATGTGTGTGTGTGTGTGTGTGTGTGTGTGTGCATGCGTGCGTGCGTGCGTACGTGCGTGCGTGCGTGTGTGCGTGCGTGTTCGCGTGGTGCGTGCGTGCGTGCGTGCGTGTGCGTGCGCGCTGTGTGGGCGAGCAGCGAAGCGGCGTACGTGCCGTGCGTCGTGCGTGCGCGTACGTGCGCTGCACGCGTGTGTGTGTATGTCGAGTAGTTCGGGAATCGTTGAAAAGTGAAAGCATTCATTATTCACATGACCCAGAGAAAGTAAACGTTATTTTTGTGATCATACTATTTCATTCTTGATTGAATTCACCGTTAAGCCAATTACTCACTGTATCATATACTGTTATAACACTTAAACGTTTTGTGTAAAATTCATTATTCATTATTCCAGTTATAAAACCATTGACTATTGACATTTCGTGACGCACAGCGCACAGGCGCACAGCGCGCACGCGCAGGCGCACACGCGCACACGCACACGCACGCACGCACGCACGCACGCACGCACGCACGCACGTACGCACGCACGCACGCACGTACGCACGCACGCACGTACGCACGCACGCACGCACACACACACACACACACACACACAACCGAGAATCTAAAATATACAGGAGGTGTCATTTAAAAATCAAAAGTTAGGGTCATTTCCGGTGAAACCGAAGTCGGAAATACTTGTCAAAATTCCTAAAATGACGTTTGGTTAGAGTAATAACCCTGCCAAGTTTCATTTAAATCGATAGATAAATAAAACATGGCAGCCAGAAAGTGATCTCGTGGGCATCCGGTATATGTGTGTGTGTGTGTGTGTGTGTGTGTGTGTGTGTGTGTATATATATATATATATATATATATATATATATATATATATATATATATATATATATATATATATATATATATTATAATAAGACAATTTTTCTTAAAACTTGTAAATAAACGTAAAAATTAATTCAACGTTTCGGGAACGTCCTTTGTTCCCTTTGTCAAGAATTTATTTTAAAGAAAATTGTCTTATTTAAACATGAATACTTGTGGAAATCTAAATAGAAATATATATATATATATATATACATATATATGTATATATATATATATATATATATATATATATATATATATATATATATGTAATAGGTTAAGGAAACAGGGTTTTTTTTTGTGAATTTTTGAACCAAATTTTTGTTTATTAAAATTAATTTTTAATTAAGTAGGTACATATTGTCCACTATTATCTATGAACTTTTGCCATTTTTTGGGTAATTTCATAATATCATCGGTTGTTTACTGGCGAAAAACTCGTCCACAGTGTTTTCACGCGCCTGTTTTGTCGACTACATTTTTTCCATTTAAGGCAGTTTGTTAAAGACCGAAACAAATGGTAGTCTAATGGCGCAAGATCTGGACTACACGGTGGATGCATCAAAACTTCCCAACCAAGAGCAGTCAGTTGTCGTGCCCTCAAAGATGTGTGCGGCCTAGCGTTGTCATGATGGAAAACAACACCATTTCTATTGATCAATTCTGGCGTTTATTTTCAATTGCATGCTATAATATCTGGTTAATTGCACACACAAGAGCCGAATCAATATTTTGGCCTGGTTCTAGCACCTCATAGTGAACCACTCCCTTCCAATCCCACCACACACAGCACAACCTTCTTGTCCGTCTGTCAAGGCTTCAAAGTAGTTTGTGATGGCTCACCGGGCTTTGTCCATGACCATTGACGTTTTTTATCGTATCGTACCCATTTTTCATCGCCCGTTACAAGTAGCTTGAGTAATGGGTTGAGTTCATTGCGTTTTAACAACATTTCACTGATGGAAATTCGATCCATAAATTTTTTTTGCGTTAAATCGTGTACCACCCAAACATCGAGTGTTTGTAGTACCCAGCCTTTTTTTAAATGATTCCAAACCTTTTTTATGATCCATGTTTAGTGCATCTGCGATGTGTTGAGTGCTTTCATGCCGGTCTTATTCCATCAGTTGCAGAAGACTTTTTTGGAATTAACTTGTGTTTAATTCGAAAAAATACCGTTCTACGTTTGGGGAACGTACTGTATTTTTACGTATTAAACACAAGTTAATTGAAAATCTTTAATTAATAGTACCTGTACACGTAATATATATATATATATATATATATATATATATATATATATATATTATATATATATATATATATATATATATATATATATATATATATATATACAGTGATGGGCAAATGTAATCAAGTAAATATCTGGATTTTAGAGATATTAATATGGAATTTAAGGCATATATTGCAATAAAGTATGCATTTGTTTTGATTATTTTAACGATTTTGAGCTTCGGTTTGACCGAAGTAATATCGACTTAAAATGCTTTAATGACACAGTATATTATTTTAAATTTGTAGAGTATTTTATTACAATTTCAAACACATGGTTTTCGCTATATTTTATTTCAAAGCGACTGAGATATTAACAAAAATAGTACTTCTGGAGACAAAATCAAATTAGATCTAGTAGTTCATGAAACAAACGCAAGGATCACATTATAACACAAAAGTTATGTAAATAAACAACAAAATTAAACAAAGTGGAAATAAATGTGACGTATTAACAGTGGCGAAACTACACAATTTTTCTGGGGGGCAGGCCCCACGGGCTCTTTTTGGGAGGTGCGTATAAGAATTTTGTCGGGGCGTACACCACTTTTTTATAGATGCATGCGCTGAAAACTACGTCAATCTTGTTTTCACTCAATTTTAAACAGTTTTGGTTTTCATCATCATGGTTTGTCATATACCTACTTTAAGTAAAAGACTTTCTTGTTTTCACATTTTATTTAGGAAATATAACATATAAGTATGAATAAAAAACTTAAACTAATTTTAGTTTTCTATCTGTTTTATAAAAACAGAGAGAACTTGTTCAGCCGACAATTTCTGCTTAACTAACGCATTTTCGATACAGAGAAGTGATAAATTTGAAAATCTATCTTGTACCATTGTGGTTCTCAGCCATGTTTTTATCCGCCTCATAGCGGAGAAACTTCTTCGCAACCAGCTGAACTGATTGGAAGGCCTACAGCAATTTGTAGTAATTTGTAAAGATTTGAGTCTGATCCCCTTCACTTGAACTTTTAGATTTTCCAACGTGATTTCAAGATTTTTATTTTGAATAAATTTCGTATCACTAAAACTTCAGCTTGAAGTGTTGAGATTTCGATATTGAAGGCCCTCTGATAATTGGCGACGAACTCAAATGCTTGATCCAAATCTAGCTTCATAAAGGAATCAATCGATCTTGCAAGGGAAGATTTTCAAATCGTTTTTCATATTGCCAATCACGTTGTCCATGACTTGGTAGTAAATGTTGACTTTCCAGTATTCGGGAGCTGTAGTTCCTGCAGGTATGTCGATCAGAGATGATTTACCCAGGGTTGAGTCAAATAGATATTCATTAAGCCTTTGTGGTTGCTTCATTTTTTTTGAAATCCTTAAAGGCTCCAAACAAATGTGTTGTTCTCCTGAGAATTTTCTATTTCACTCACAGGTCCTCAAATTTGTTCCTCTTCTCTTCAAAGCTACTTATAGTGCTATCTATGATATCACTAGCCCGACCTAGTGTGGAATCTTTTCTCTGAAAATATTTACTCAGTACATTTGCGACCATTAACACTGAATGGAAGACGGACAAACAAACGATAAATTGTGGCTTTATCATTGATGCCTGTATTCCAAGTGCTTCTACAGAATTTTTCTCGCCCTTGTTCAATTTCCTCATCCAGAGCATTTCGAATTGCTTGAAATTTTTCAAAAGGATTTGCAATTTTCATATCGACAACTCCACCTGGTACTGCTAAGTTCCCATTTCCCCCGACTTTATACCTAGAGCATCACGGGCGTTTATGAGAGAGTGATGACCTGGTTGAGAAAAGTGGACGTATATTGCCTCCAGAGTGTTGAAAATGCAGCTGCAGTAGACACCTTAGCACAACTGTCGACAATTACCAAGTTCATCCTGTGTGCCAAGCAATGAAATTAAATGGCTTGTGGATGATCCTCCTTATTTTGGCTTGCAGTCCTTGGTGTTTCCCAGACATAACACTGGCTCCATTATAAGATTGGCCAATTAATATGGCGTTATTCAACAAACTGCATTTACTTAGATACTTTTAATAAGTATTTTTAAACTCTCGGCATCTCTAGAAGAAGAACAATCTACGAAACCAAGAAAACGTTCCTCAACTTCAAGCCTACGGTATATCTGATTGCCACGGACAATTGTTCTTGTTTGTAGCACCTAGCTTCATCAACCATTATCGAAAAACCACATTGCCGCACTTCTTCTACAATCTGTTCAATAACAAGTTGAGATGCGATGCTTATTAATTTCATTTTGTATTTTGGAACTGTAATAACTGATATGTCTGTCTAGATGCATCGAAAAATTCGTGTCATGTTTTGCCATAAGTTCACCCAACTCCAGAAAATTTCCTCGGTTAGTAGATGTTGCGTCTTCTCGGTGTCCTCGGAGTGCAGCCCTTGACGGTCAAGTATAAAATCATGTCGATTAATTTTATCATATAATCTCGGTTCTGTATTATCATTTCTTCATGTTGTATGGTTAGCTTCTTATGAACATCTCCGGCCTTCAAGGAATGCTTGTAGCCTACAAACCTTTGCATACAGTCACTGTGAGCCAAAGAGGTGTCATGTTTTTCAGCGACTCACTTAGTTTCCTCCAATTACTGAACCCATTAATCGAAAACTTTTCATTTTGATCTCGAATATTTGCAGAATTCAGAAAATCTTTGCAGAAAAGCAGAACGCTTTATCAAACTTCACACTATATTCAAGCCACTGATAAGTATCAAAGAATTGAGACGAAAACGATCTCCGTCTATCTCCAAATGAACTTTTGGAAAAACAACCCTTGGGCCCCTTGGCTGCGAAGGACCACTATCAAGAGTTCCCAGATCTTGATCTTCTGGATCATTTTGTCCTCTTTGATTTGTTTCTGCAGATGTAAAACATCGGATGTTTTGCTACCTTGCCCTTCTTCAGCGGCTTTATTTACATCTTCTCGTATGCCTCCACCAACATTTTCTATATTTGAAGTTGAAGATTGTGTTAAATCACAAGCTATCTCAATATTTGTTGTTGAGTCACATACTGGAGTAGACGTTTGCCTTGTCTCAGTCTCATCTTTGTCGGGTTGATTTGTGGCAGATTTGAAAACGATCGTATGTCTTTGAATTTCTTCATGTTCAAACCGCCCACAATCTGCAATCTGCAACGCAAATAAAAACAAATTTATAAATACCGAAGCTAACTGCTCGGACACTGATGGGGAAACAAGTAAAAGGCGTGAAAGAAAGTAAAATCAAAATCCTTTGCATTTTTAACTTTAAACTATTATTATTATTATTAGCTGAAACTTGTGATGCAATCTTTCCTTTTTTTCACCCATCAAAATTTTAACATCTTATAATACTCTAAAACAAACATACAAATAAGTAAAATTACCTTAGTCCTTAGTTGTTTGTGGCAGTTGGCCTTGGCTTGTTTGCTTTGATGTTTTATTTCACAGCACTGTGCTGTCAGCACAGAAGACTCAGAACATGGAACACCGAACACAGGTTATATTGGCACTTGGCTCATAATAATAATATTACATAAAACATTAAACATAACTATAACAAGTACTAACCCCATGAATTCATCGTGCGTTGCAGCGTTGCTTATATAGGTACCGATGACGCAAGCAACCCTTCTCGAATCTTCTAGAAGTTCGATGACTAATAATTTACGTAAGCTGCTGTCTGCGTCTGCCGAGGCATCGTAATTATGATTCATACATCTAGATTGTTCGGAATAATGAGTCACCATTTCCGGTATGTTACACTATTTTTAAGTTTCAAGTCTCGCTTCCTTTATAAAAAGTTATCTTTTAGAATGTTAATGTAAACTGTATGTAAACTAATCTAATCTACTAATCTTTGCGGCGTCTTTATGCTTGCTGGTTTACTACATCGTGAAAGAGGAACTATACATGCTATTGTTTATGCATCAACACTCAACGCATATCAGAATGATGAACCAAAACAATTGCAAGAGCAGCACAGTCACAGTCAGCGTCTACCGCCGCCGCGCCGCTTAGCTAAACAAATATTATTTCACCGATACAACTTATGCTCGAATGACGAATATTCTAATGTCCTTACATAATAAATAATAATTAATAATTGTACTTATCACTATGTCACTATTACTACTCGTTTGTTTATCGCAATGGTTTAAGATTTAACGAATTAAGTTGTTAGATGGAATTTAAGATAAGAATGAAAATGGGAAGTGCTCCGTTTTTCTGGGGTGTCACAGTTGCCTGGGGTGTGCCTGGCACACCTTGCACCCCACCTAGTTTCGCTGCTGCATATTAAATGGTCAAACTGTGCACCATTTACTTCTTGACAGTAAGCTATTCTGTTCGTAAATTCCCTTGTAACATTGGCTATTACTTCGGGTGAGATTTTTCAAGCCTCCTGGATTTTTCTATCAGCCGGTTCTTGCAAGGTGTTTGCTCGGTGAAAATAAACCTGTGACTTCAAATAACCCCGTAGTAAATAGTCTAAAGAAGTACTATTTTTAATTATACCTCAGTCGGCTTTGAAATAGACTATAGCGAAACCCATATGATTAAAATCGTAACAAAATTCTCTATACAAATTTAAAATAATATACGGGGCGTGTCATTAAAAAATTTAAAGTTGACATTACTTCCGGTTAAACCGGAAGGTCAAAACCGTTAAAAATAGTCAAAACAAATGCATAATTTATTGCAATATATTCGTTTTTTTCCATATTAATATCTCTAAAACCTCCAGAGATATTTACTTGGTTCCACACATTTGCTCATCACTGTATATACACACATACAGGGCGTAGTTTTGCTAGGGCGTAAAAAGCGGTTTAAGCGATCTCTAGAATCGACTCAAGGGCGTTTGAATTCTAAAAATTGTTGTCAGAACAGTTCAACCATTAAATTAAATTTATAAATAAAGGGTAAGATTTAAGCTTAGATTAACCCTAGCATTTCTGCTACTTAAAACAGGCGTTTTTATTATATTATTGTATTACTGAGCGCTCTGATTGGAGGGCTTAAAGGTAGGCCACTTTCCATCCATCTGATTGATCGTGCGCGTGCATACTGCCCAGGCCGGGCCTACTGATTGGAGGATTTAAGGACAGCCCACGCTCCTTGGTTTCTGATCATTTTGTGGGCGTGGCTTGTAGGCCATTTTTGTTTCTTCGGTCATTTTTGTTTTATCGGCCATTTTTGTAATTGTTATGGCGGGAAGACCTGACATTTGTAATAGTATTATAATAAGGAGACCTGATTACATCTCGTAAGACAGCTATAGGACTCGGGAACTTGCTCTCGAATCATGGTCCCCCTGTTCGGCCTCCCTTGTTTACTATGGCGGGAAAACTTGAAATTTGAAATAGTATTATAACAAAGAAGCCCGATTCTATCTCCTAAGATAGCTATAGGCCTCCGGAACTTGTTCTCGGGTCTTCGCCCTTCTGTTCGGGCCCCTTGTATACTATGGTGGGAAAACTAGAAATTTGAAATCGTATTCTAGTATTCTAGCAAGTATATTTTAAAAGTAGATTTAACTGTTATACCGGGGAATTTGAAATAGTATGGTGACCGCATAGAGATTCTGAACCCTTAGTTGTTCGTAGAAACTGTTTTCAAATCAACATCAGACTTGGGTCTTGTTTCTGTATCTAAGTTGCTCTAGTTGAAACAAGTTTCAACCTAGAATTACACGTTACAGTCACCCTAAGTCGTAATTAAAAGTATTAAAGTTCTTTTAGCTAAATTGTTTATCATTAATAATTAAACATGTTCGGAAAAGTTATTTACAAAATCAACCATTGGTAAACTATTTAATTTAAAATACAAAAACATTATCGTATAAAGTCCACACACATCCGAGTGGTAATTCTACAGCGTCGCTTTGTTGTAATGGAACCCATCTCTAGAAAGCGTAGATAGGTCTTCGAAAGGAATCAAAATATTCCCCGTTACCATTCTCGTCAATATAGACAGCAGTCCAATGTTGGTCTGGTTTGTTTGCTGGATCCGAGTTGATCAATAAAAAGGGCTTTGTTTTACATCATGACAACGCAAGGCCACACAAATCTTTGATGGCGAATTTGAGGCATAATTACCGTTGAAGGCTTTATTTGCTACAAACCCTACGATAGATCGTTTAGGTAACTAACTTGGGAAAACATTATCCAGTGATTTTGGCTCTATTCCCGCAGGTATAGTTAACACCTTCACGCCTGTCCTTGTAACAGGGTATTTTGCTGCAGTTGTTTCTAAAGCAAGGAGGATGGTGGGATTGATCCTCGTACGTCTCACTAGTAAACTAGCGTCGATAATTCTCGTCGTGTAATTTGAACCGTGTGTGGCATTAAACTGAAGTTATCTCTTGATCGTACAAATTTAGCTTTTAGCTCAACACCGCGTATGCGAAACTTTTCTTGATTAAACAAATCCGATTACACGTGGCCAATCATCTCAACCGGTTTGCTGGTCGCTGTAAGTGCTTGACGTTTTGAGAAATCGTTACTTGCGAGTCCCAGTGTATTCATCTGCATTCCCATAGTCTAGCAGCGTCTCGATATATGAGCGGTAAGCTTATATCTTGTTTGGTTGTGACACCACCTCCTGATTTAAGTAAACTTCCACTTGTGAAAAAATCGAATGCATGCAATCGTTTACCGGTACTACAACATCCGTATCAGTAAGAGCTGTATCGTCTTGCTTTAGAACTTTATCTGTGATGTACAACATGGTCTGACTTAAATCTATGTAATCGTTTCCATTTCCGAGTACGACAAATTCTATTTACGTTTAAGTCCTCCCTCGTGAAATGACTTCTTAATAGGACGTCGCCAAGGGTATAGGTCTTTAGAACTTCTTTTCTAATACCCTTTGTACCAGACTTAAATAACGGTATTCTACTGTTAAATATGCCACCTAACCAGCTTTCCATACCATGTTCATGCATATGGTTCTATATATATATATATATATATATATATATATATATATATATATATATATATATATATATATACGGATGCCCACGAGATCACTTTCCGGCTCCATTTTTATTTATCTATCGATTTAAATGAAACTTGGCAGGGTTGTTACTCTAACCAAACGTCATTTTTAGGAATTTTTTACAAGAATTTCCGACTTCCGGTTTCACCGGAAATGACCTTAACTTTTGATTTTTAAATGACACCTCCTGTATATTTTTAATTTTTCGAATTCTGGAGGTCATTTTACGGCCGATGCGTAATATTTAAATCGATTTTTTCCAAATGTAATTTTAAAATTTAATTTTATTTTCTCATCCAGAGTGCCATGACCATCTTAAAATCATTCTACATACTTAACTCACTTCCAGAAAAATACAAACTCACTTTATCTTTGTTAACTTTTTACTAGAACGTTCTAAACTTTATTTTGCCGTAGCTCAAAAAATTAAATGGAAGCATACCACTTTCATAAAACTACTAAATGCAGTATTTTAAAACGACTTTAATGACGTATAATACGTTTGTCATTTTTACCCATTTTCGATTTAAAACATTTTTATTTTTATATTTACGTCTTACTCATTAATAAAATACACTTCCTATGTCACAGCACATCAGAGTTGCCATGAAAACAATGGGTAGCTAGGTTGCCATGGAAAAACTATGGTAAATTTAAAAGTTTGACAGGTAATAATAAAGGTTGTTGTTTATTAACATAAATCTAATATTTTACTTAAAATTAAATTAACCTTTGTACTTAGTTTAATTATAAAATTAACAAAAATGTTTACCACGATTGAGCAGGTTGATATACTTATTATGTATGGACAATGTACCAAAAATGCAGAGGAAACCGAACGAGTTTATCGGCAAGAATATCCTGAGCGTCTTCATCATCCTACAGACAATACATTATCTACCTTATAAGAAAAATGCGCCAAGAACCAGATAATTTGCAACAACATTTTATTATTAATGAACAAACGGAAGAAAATGTAATAGCATATGTCATTCAAAACCCCACAGCATCCACAAGGAAATTGCCTTTGAATTAGACATTGGCGCAGAATCAGCAAGAAAGATCTTGAAGAAACATGGATACAAATCATTTAAGTACTACCAACATTTGTACGAGGGATTTTGTTAGAAGACTGGAATATTGCAACTGGTTCTTGGAACATAACGATGCCGATAATAGCTAGCCAATTCTATTTTGTATTCTGACGAGTCGAGATTTACAATAATGGAATGTTCAACCGGCAAAATACAAGATATTGGTCAACGATAAATGAACACCGAATGATGGAAGGTAATTTTCAAGAGATATTTGGAGTAAATGTATG